>JAWWMP010000132.1:20275212-20323838 GCA_035047865.1 Dendrocincla tyrannina | reverse complement strand
ATATATACTTTTACTAAAATTGTCTTTTTGGGTACTTTTTTTTCCCTTCTCTCTTGGGGGGGATCCGTGTGGCCGGCTCTTGGGCTTGGCAGGGAGCCAACCCAAACCACCACAATAGTATACAGTAACACTTTACAGACGGCAGGAGGCACAGTTCTTATTCTAGTTAATCACATATGGTGTTGGACAAGATGATCTCAGTTTATCCCTTCAACTAGATTGGCTTTTACTCTTTAATTCCAGAGAGATAGGCAGAGAGTAAAAGTGGTCAAATAGCATTAACTGAATCAACAAATATGGAAAGTCCAAATATGGAGCAGCCAATAAGAACCAGAGTTTGGAGGAAAAAGACATGGATCCATACAGCTGCTTGTGGGGACTTGGCACTGAATGTTCTGCTCAGCAATCACAAACAGAAGCTTGGGGAGCAAGCACAGAAAACCATGTGCAGCAAATACAGGTGTTTCCTAGCAATTCTCCTGTGTGCACATCTGCCACTGAATGCTTGTAGACCTGAGGCAGCTAACTCTACAATGCTTTGGAAGGAGTTCTTGATTTAGCACCATATTGCTTTGACGGTATAAAAACTTTATCTCCTTCCCAATAACGCCAATTTCAGCAGCATGGCAGTTGAATGCCAGTACTTCTTCATTCCTTCCATTTGTCTGCAAAAATGGCTACATCATAGCTCCTTTCTCACTATAGGGAGAATATTAAGAACCTTTTCAGTTTCCAGCACCTATTTGTACCTTCATATGCTTTCCCTGTGCTGAGAGGTATACGCGTAGCAAGTTGAATGTAAAGTCTTCCTACAACCAGACAGAGCAACGAATAAAGTGATGAGATGAAAGGAAACAGCAGCTCCTTCCATGTAGGAGTACCATGGGGCAAGGAAGTGTCACAAAATATGTCCTCCTAATCTAAAACTGTTGCACTGGAAGAGTAAGATAACGCAAAGTTGCCTGCAGTTACATTTAATGACATCCTGAATGTCACTCACTCACAGAAAGCTGTTACACATCTCAAGCTTTGGGTTCAGCTCTTTCTCAGGAGTTGGGGGCTTATTTGTTATGTAAATCTACAGCAAATGCACAGCACAACTACTCGGACAGGAAATTCTCACCTCATACCCTGAAATTCCTTATGGAAATAAATAAATTACTCTTAATCTATGCTCAACTCACACAAATTAGTTTCAAAGGTATCTGTGTGAATAACAGCGTCTGGCACTTCTGTACCTTTCCAGGTACAAAACCCCAGCCTGCTGAATCATACTGTTGTGGATTTGCAAGCATCAATGGGGCAAAACCTACTACCACAGGAAGAAGACAAACTTCCTTCTCTTAAAGCCAACCTATTGGCATCAAAGCCAACAAGCCAAATACCAGTTCCTCTCCTCTCCACTCCATTGTTCTTTCTCATCTTCCAATCTGGCCTATTAATATATTAGTATAATGAAACTCTTAGCCAGAAAAATAGTTCAAAGCACTACTGATGCACAATAGATAGGTACATAATGTCTTTATGCACATACCAAACACTGCAAAATGTTGCCAAGCCTCCTGTTTGCTGCAATCTCACATTTTATTTATATACATCATGGACTATAAATACATGATCCTATCTTGAACAATCACACAAACAAAAAGCAAGAAATTACTTGGTGTTTACCAATCTCTGCATGGTATCCTTCAGGCCTCTTGCTGTACGGTAAAATTAAAAATAAAAGAAAGGCACATTTGAGGCAGAACTGTGTCTGTCAACCCTGGAGTAAAATTCCCACAATTGCTTATTTGGGGACTGTGTGCTTATTTAGCCAGTGGATGCTCTTCGCAGAGCTCCCAGTGCTATGCAGGAGTTGGCTGGAGGAAGTTTTGTGTTTTGAAGTTACTTAGTGAAGCATTCTGCTCTTCCACTGCAGTATACACAAATGAATTACACACTCTTCAGACTGGACTTTGTCTGAAATTGCTAGTTCATCACATAAAAAATTATGTGTCATATAGCATAATAGTAAAGAAAGTAAATTTGCTCTCCCTTGATTTTTCTACTCATATTTTTAAACAGATAATTGCACTGTATATGTTATAGCAATAGAATCTGCAACAGGCCTTCGTAACTTGTTAGTAGAGATATATGTGTGATATACATGTGTGGTAATGTCTTGCAAAGACAAATATTCTTGGGAGAAAGAAAAAGAGAGCGATAGGCAGAAGAAATTACTGCCAAACAGGCAGTAAAAATTAAGCAACTTTCAAAAGAGACCAGTGACTTAGGAAAACAGCCACAACCGGAGACAGCTTTGACTGAAATTACTAATTACTAATGTGTCCATAGTAATAATTTTAACAATTGCTAGTCAATGGTATTAGGAGAGTTGTGCCATCCAATCCCCAATCGATTTTCTCTCCTCTTTCTCTACCTTAATCTAGACTTTAAAAATTATGCTATGGATCCGCATTTTATTAATAAAAAGAATAATTGAAAAAAAATTTAAAAGCCTGGCAGACAAATTCCTTTTAAGTTCTCTTCTCTAAAGCCAAATACTCAACTCACTACAACAGATAGATAGGTGCACAGGGAGGCCTCTGAGTGCTTTCCTGGCCTGCTGCCATTAACTGAACAGCAGATGGTAATTAATAACCTTTATCTAAACAATAATTCATACAGGATCAAACTGCTTACAAATGCTATAGCTTGATGCTGCTGAAATTATTATGATGTAATTTTAAATCAGTGCTTTCAATGAAATCATCCCCTAACTATTGTATATTTCACCTTACAACAGGGAGGTAGGAGGTGCAAGGATATTTGATCTAGTGAGTCACAACACACCTACCTCTTTTTTTTGTGATTCGTATGCCAAGTACATTAGAGATTTAAGCAGACTAAACTTTGTCTAAAAAAGACAAAGTTATTGAACAAAATGCCAAGTTCCTGCACATTGTACAGAACATCTTCATCAACCTCATATAAGTAATAACGAGTATACTCTAATTTTGGCTTCCAAATGGTAAAAGATACACCAGAAGGACAAAATTAATAAAGAACAAGTATTACTGTAGGAACTGTCAGGAGAGTAATCTCAGGATGATGAAGCCACTTCAGGTCAAAAATTTGGCTATTTTCATATCCATGTTGTAACAGATGTAATCAACTTCACACTAAGAAAATATTGCATTTCAGGAACACTTCAAAAGAATGAGAGAAATTAACAAAACAGTACAAAATGTGTTTTAGGTGCTACTCTGAAACTATAAATTGAAATGAAGATGTATAAAGAGGCTTGAAAGAGGCAAGCATACACCATGCCTCTGTGTGTAGTTCAGTACTAGGACACCAGTCTTAACGACACACACCTTTTTAAGCAGTCTTAAGTCTACCACCAATAAGTAGCATAAAAAAGCCAACACTTTTGAAGTGTTGAAGAAGAACAGTAAAAAGAAATTGAAGAAGAACAGTAAAAACAGTATCTAGTATGTTTTGGTTTTTTTGAGTGAATTCTACTTTTGTAATAACAGCTTGTTAAAACATGAATGGTACAATTACACACTACAGATAAATATACTCTTTAGACCAACTTTAATTTGATTAAAGAGATGTTTCTTTCTGAGTTTGCACTCCAACAGAGAAGTTCACACATTCATTAGCTGGTTGAAAATATTATTCACCTTAGCATCTAATTTGAAGAATGCAGATCCTTTTGCTTGCTAGACTTGTTCCCATATCTAAGTTGGAAACACGGTAGCAAAAGGCATAGACTAGATGTCAGAAATTCCGGAGTGTTCCTGTCTCATCTTCTTTTGTGGTACCTTTCATAACCCACAATCCACACATCTTAAAAATGCTATCTTAGAAGCCCAGCTCTTGCAGGCAAACACTCAATTAGGAGAGAAAAAACTCACTATCACCAACTTTATATACTCCCTTTTGATACAGGCTGGTTTTTGTTCCTCCATTTGTAAGGTACACAAGTGAAGCTGTAACTTCAACCATTCCCAGTGGCAGAGAAATTAAAGAAAGCATTCAGCAGTGTTTAGCTTGGTAAACCTTGGTAGCCTCTATTCACCCCTTTAGGTTTTGTTTCTCCTCCTGCAAATATTTGAAATCAAATGAACAGGCAACACTGAGACAGCTGCACATCTGTAACTCCCTGCTACGTCATGGATGTGTGACAGTTCAATACAGGTGAGCTTTTCACTAGTACACTTGTTGAAGGCTTTCCAAGATTTCCCAATGAAGCCATTTCTGAGCATCTTATTATTGCCCTACAACCAATTAAATTATCACGTTCAGTGCTGCTGAAGTTATCTTTCACCTTTGAAAACCCTAAAAATGCAAATTAAATATACATTGTATTAACTGAATAAAACATGAAGCTCTCCTGCCCTCTTACAATAATGCAGGGCACGGAGCAAAAGGTGAACCAGGCAATAAACTTCAGCATGGCTTCTCTGCATTCAAGTTTTAGTTGAAATAAACAGATCTAATTTGTTTGTACAGCTATCGAAAACAACCAGAATGTGATGCCACAGAAAGTGGGTGAATGCAATAGAATGTGTTCATGATGCTCAGGGATGTCTCTCTAATTTTTGGTGCTCAGGTACAGTGCCTTTCCAATCATAGCAATTACCATCCTCTGAAACCTCTCCTCTACCCTGTCTCTGGATTTCTCAATCCTCCAACAACATGCATTATTCTAAATGACACTCACATGAGCCTCCAAAACTTGAAAATGGCAAGGGGCACTAGCTCAGTTTGCGGGAAATTTCTCCCTTCTACTTGGACATCTGCATTGTATTATCATAGCCGTGCTTTTACTGATGGATCATGATCATCACACAATGGGCACAGCCTTTCAAAACAGCCCAACTGCTGATGCTGTAGTCATAAGAAGGCTGGGCTGCTGGCTGCTGCAAGTAGAGACAGTGACAAAAAACAGCACTACCATTCTTAAAGGGAGGTATTTTCTGTATCTGTTTATAGCATTTTCTGGAAACAATCTAATTCACCAACAAGAAATGCTTCCAAATCAGTGAAGCTAAGTGTCTATAATCCAAGAATGCTAAAAGTTAGCCAGGGAAATAATTGCCAATGTGGAGATTTTCTGCAACACTAAAAATATTACTACTGCAACACTGAAGGAGGGTGACCCGATAACTATAAACCTCTCACTGTGGTGCCAACCACACAAAGAGATTAATGAAAAATTATAGACAATCAGAGAACAGGTACCAATTGGCACCAATGAGCCTGTTAATTGTAAAAGGCTGAGCTAAAGTGCAAGTACCCTTATGCAGAAATATATCACCTATTTAAAAAAATTCCTAAATATGCCTTTGTATAAACTGCTAGTTGCCTGGAGAGGCAAGACTGCCTGAAAAGACGGCTATGCCTAGAGCAGCTCCTAGGTAAGCTCACAAGACAGTTTGTCTATAATGAAATCTTACATAAGTTTTTTTTATTCTGCAGAAAGCTAAATGCTTATCAAACCCTCATGCTGTATAGGTAGAGAACCAAGTAAAACACCCTAACAAAAGAAAGGAAAATTCCACATCAAGGAGCACTAAGAGGTTTGCTTCTGTTCCCTCTTAACCCACTTCTTCTATCGTCCCCAAACGACATAAATCATTTACACTCATGAAAATATTAAGCAACAAGAATATCAAAGCAAACTATCCTAAACATGAAAGATTTTTTTTTTCTATGTTCTCCTACACATTATGGTCAAACTTTGCCTCAGGTAGTCTGAAATTTTAACAGCTTAGCTTCTACCTGTATGGAAGTTTGTTCCAAAATAGCTGTTCAAAAGATTAGATCAGAAATAGTTATTTCTCTTTTAATTCGTATCCTAGCTTTACACAAATTTCTCTGGGTACAAAGTAACCTTCAAGCCACTTTGGTCCATTGTAGATTTCTTGTTACTAGTCCATATGACCACAGCCCTGCAGATCTGTAATGAGGAGATCTGCCACAGGGAACCCTGCCAAGGATCATGCGCTCCTTCCAAATTTACTGATGTCCAGAGCACAGCAATCAGAAAAACAAAACTTGATTCAACTATTTTAGAGGCAGCCTGGAAATAGCAAAGGTAAATCCCACAAAACAGGCCATTTAAGTTCACACTTAAATATTTCTCTCTACGTAATTCCATACTGAGAGTCAAAATACAAAATTATATTATTGTAATTAAATTATATTAATCTATAGATAAACAAACAGTTTATGAAATAACCAGACTGCGGACTGAGTGAGCTCTAGGAGGCTTTACAAACAAGCTACCTACAAGAAGTAGGTAAACATTTCAAAGTTCACATTCATCCAAGTATAACATACAACCTGGGAACCATATTTTACTTTTCCAAAGGTCTGATACTTCCAAAACTGCAATCTATTCTATCAAGATATATATTCCACCTGCCAGATGTAACGACTCTGCATGACAGATACATCTGCCAAGTGATTTTTATGCCAGGTAAAGCTTTAGGAAATGTCTATTTCAAATGTTCAAGTTGCTGCTACAATGATAGGTTTAATGGAAAAAATTATTGATGCTTTTGAAGATGACATCATGCATACTTTTTTAGCGTTGGTTCCCTATAAGAATTTTATCACAAGTTAATATTCTGTATGTACTCACATCTCTACCCAAAACTATTACTATGGTTTGGTTTGGGGTTTTGTTTTTCTAATTGCAGTACATTCTTTTCCATTAATGCATTGCTAGTTGTAATGACCAAGAAGGTACAGATAAGGCTGATTTGAAGACAAATATTTCTCAATTCATGACAAGTGCATTTCACATTTTTCTAAAGGTTTATTTCATTTTCTACTACAAAAGAACTAGATAAATGCATTTATAGGCCTTGGAATGATATAATTTACTCTTGCTTGATAAATATTTACAGTTAGAATAAATGTGGTTAATTTTGCCTAAGTTCTGTTGTGCGTCACCACTAAAGCCCTCAGAGGCTGCAAGCCTTTCTTTTTTCTTTCCAAAAAGAAAGCAACAGCACAAATTTTTTTGTATGCAAGAGTGTTTCTCTAGCTTTTCTGTATTCTTTATAGAATACAGCTCTCTCCAGGAAATAACTATTTAGTACTAAACTCTTTTGACTTAATTGAAAAGTCTGTTAACCCTTTCAGCAGCCGCACACATTCACCACAGTACTTCTAAAGTTCTCCAACTGCAAAAATCTGAACAGTAGATGTGTGTAAATACTTACACTTATCTTTTTAAATCCAAATATCCTAATTCACCTCGAGAAACAGAGCAATTTGAAAAGCTGAAGAAAGCAATCATTTCCTAGGCAAGAGAATCTTCATTCACCCTGTAATACTGCAGCTGACTGAAAAGTAGACATCTTCTGTGATGCAGAGATCTCACCAAAAATTGCACTAAAAAGATCTTTTGCTTCAAGTTTGGATGTTTGCTCCTCAAAAACATACAAGCACTCTTATATAAGTAATAGAAAGATCCTTGCAATCAAACCTGTACTGCTTCCCAAGTGGCACCATATCAACAGTAATGTCCGAAATCTGAGGGGGTTACAGGGAAGAAGTTCCTCATGCCATTTTTATTGTGATACAGTCAACAAACACCTATGTTTTTGCTTACTCAAAAGATACTTTGCTTCCGTATCTTCTAGAAAGGATAAGTCATCATGACCTTTTCACATTTGTCTTTTGGATAGTTTATCAAAATCTCTAGCATTAACACCACTTCATTTTAACATGCATAATATCATGCTTATTTGGAAAGGCATGAAAAAATCTTTAGGTATTACTTTCATATTCTTCACTTTGTACCATCCCTGACTATTTTTCCTCCACATCAGTGGTACACTTCAGCTTGTCAATTTGTAAGAAAGGAATCTTCTTTGAAAAAATATGACAGCAGTCTGTCTCACTTGCTACATGGGTTCTGTTGCTTTTTGACAGACCTTTCTTAAGTTTCCTATATTTCAACTACTTTTATTAAGATCGAACACCCTGTGAAGAATCTAAGTTCAAAATAAATTCTACTGAGCAGCGACACCCACCAAGATCTCACACAAAGGAACTTGCAAAACCCACAAGTAACCTAATACAATACCCTAAACTAATATGTTAATGGTATTTTGTTTTTATTTTCAGCCTTGACTTTTAATAAAATCACTTCAACAGACATTGATAAGTCCATGGATTTTTTACATGTAATGTTATCCAACTTGCTATTGTGTAACTGATCACACTCAAGTTATCACTAAGATTTGTGAAGCCTGATGCTTTTAAGCGTTAGTAACCATACCGATTTTCAGAGGTAGTTTAGAGTCAGGATTTTTTTTTCCCCATAATGCCAAATAAAGCTGAGTACTTCTGTCCTAGATTCTTACATAATCATGTCATCAAAAAATGACAAAATGACAGAAAAAAACAAGGACTTGCAGATATAACCAATGACCACCCAGAAATAATCAACAGGAATAAACTGGGCAAGGGGAGAATGGATACATTACAGTCATCCATTAAAGAAAACTCAAGCAGTTCTCTAGAAATTGTTTGTGAAGGAAGATACTATAGTTTAGCAATAAAAGAAGAACTACCATGAAGGAAAAGTACACAAATTTTTGCTTTTCATTTTTAAAGGAAATGTGAGGTCATTTATCCACAGACACTTCAGAAATTTTTTTCTTGAGTGCTGCAAAATAAATTATTTCTTCAGTTTCAGATAAAGAATCATAGAATATTCCAAGTTTGAAGGGATACACAAAGATCATCAAGTCCAACTCCTGAAGCCAATGAAAAGACAATGTAAAGGATCTTAGAAGAGTTGGTCCCTGCATTGAACACTATTACGTATGAAAAATAAAAGGGGACAAACTTTTAAGTCTTTATTAGTGATGGTAATGGGCTCAACTTTGCCTCCTTCATCCTTAAATTCACTTCCTATCAATGCAAGAGAAAAGTACAACTTTGCAGCATGTTCATTCACATCGAGTTTTTCCTCAAGAATCCATTTTGCAGTAACAAAATATGGTCTAGAAAGTCACAAAGTGCATAAGCTAAGGGCAGAGTATAAACACATAGGAAAAAGACTTTAAAGTACCAAGTAGCAAAAAAAGAGATAACACAAAAAATTGGAATTTAAAATTCCCTGACAGAATATACATTTATATGGGACCAACTCTTAAAATCTGACCACTTTTAAACTGGCAAACAAATACAGCAAAATAATAAAATATTTTTCTTATTAAGTAGAAGCTCCAGAAAATAACTTGAAGTTTAAACACTAAAGTGTTTAGTAACAATACCCTTAATAATAAGAAAAGATTGCAAAAAGGATTCTACCATTCTAACACTTTTGGAAGCTGCTGATTTTGGTTGCCCATTTCCACCTTGAAAGGATTGTCTTTCAAGAAGCATTCCTCAGAAAAATTGCAGAATGGAAATTTGTTGATAGGCTAGACCAAGGAATCAGGTCTTTCAAAGTCATCCCAATTGTAGCAGCAACTGACATTATAAAGAAGAAAGTCCAAAAGGAGTCTTTGAGGCACAGTTCATGTCAGAGCTTGAGTATCAGCAGTTGCCAAAGAAGGCTCCAGATACTATGGGCACTCCACCACTGTCTGTTCTGGCTAGGAATAGAAGCTGATCCAGTATATGCACTACCTGAACCCAGTGGAGCTTGCACAAGGAACATCTGCTTATTCGTAGAAGTTTCTAGCTTTCTCATAAAGTTCGATTGCACATAAAATGACTGTCTGAAGAGCCAAGATCACAGAGAGAAATATAGGTGAACTGGCAAATGTGTTACATGTATCAACCTAGTTTAGAGATTTGATATGCAAGTTGAACTGAGAAAATCAAGTTACCATCTTGGCATGGCCAAATACACTTAAGAGGTACATTCCAGTTTAAAAAGTGATTTGAGTTTTGAAACTAGTTGTTCTCAAACTCAAAGAACGCTAAGATTACAGAATTTGCTAAAAACAAGTATCTTAATATATTACCTTTCTTGACAAGTTTATGGATAGAAGGAATAAATAACAGAAGCTAGCCATATTTATTACATCCACAATGAATTTCTGTATGTGGAAACCAATTCTTAGAGAATGTTCATGTTATGTAACACATCATAGCATGTCAAATTGTTTTTATGCCACTTAGTAAGGAATCAGAACCTAACTCAAACAAGACTTATTGACCTAAAAATTCAGCTGACAGAGGGTTTAAGTAGTACTTGGCAAGAATTATGACTGCTTATTCTTTCTTCTGATTAAAAAAAGGAAAAAAAAACCACAACAAAAAAACACCAAACCCTCTTCACAATAAAAAACAAATCAAATACTGAAAGAGAAGCACTTTTTATTCTTAAATTGTGACTTGAGTGGGACTCAGAGCCATGCTATACCTGTGCATGGGGCTTTCCTGGATGCTGACCTTCTCTGAAAATGTTAATCCCTCAAATAATGAAATTCAATGAAAAAATGTCCAAACTGCAGAATTCCTGGTAATTCTAATATAATGCTGTTATCTGGCATTGAAAGATATAATTTAAGTATTAAGAAAGAAGCAGTTGTTACTAAGCAAAGACTAAAAAATTCTTCCCCCCGAGATACAGGAAAATGTTTTTCTGAATAGGTTTGGGGGTTTTTTTTCCCCACCAAGACAGACAAGTACATCCTTTAATGCCATGTAAACTGTAAATAACATTACTTAAAAATATTGTCTTACATTACAATTTCCAGAGGTCTGTTTTACACTCCGTTATTACTATTCTAAATCAAGGTAACCATGTTTGACCAACCCACCTGAGTTAGGCGCTACTTTCTCCTGTGCTGTATAAGTGTCTTTAGACTCTCCTGCTCTCACCACAGGAAGCAGTTTCTACTCTATGATGTGTGGAACTCAAGAAGCCAAACACACAGAGTATATCATCTTGGCTCAGCATTTAAACCATCGGCGCCAAATTAAGATAAAGTTAAAAATACATTTAAGAGACAGAAAATAACAGAAAGGCAAGATAACCAAGTAAAAGTTGTATTATTCTTTCTATATCAATTTACTCCCTTTTCTTTTCTATTATCAGAGAATTAGGATTAGCAAAGACCTCAGGAAGAAACTAAAATTTCTTGTTTATTAAATAGAACTACTGAGCCTTTTTACAAGTGTCTTGACAAGTTTTTTTGTGTGACTTCCCTCTTCAGATTGCACCAACTAGAGAGTACATTAGCTTTTACACCCCGTGCAATTTGCTTTTCTTTAAACTCCTGGTATGTCTGAATGGATTCCATCTTCCTGAAAAATTCATCTGTGTTCAAGAAACAAAGTTTTGGCACCTCTTTTCACTGAAATGGCATTTTAGAAATGCAGAAGTCTCTTCTCACAGGGCAGCTGGTTTTTTTTTTTCTCCTGTATTTGAACTATTAATTATCATTAGCTTTCAGCTTCTGACATTCAACAATACAGCAAGCTGATCCAACATCTGGCTGCACCTGGAAGAGGGAGCTCACACTTCCTTCCTGTGCCCTTAGCAAGGGCTGCCTATCACAGGACTTGCCACTGAGCCACAGCTTGGTACTAAAGAGACAACAGTTCTCACAAAGAAAGTAGCTTCTTGCTGGCTTCCTTTCCTGCACCAGGTCGCAAAGGGATAGGCTGAACATAAATTGTTTACCTGTAACATGAAACTGCAATTTCTGAGTACAACTCTCTGGTACTCTGATGACCAAGCCCTCTTGTCATGAAACACAGTGTCAGAAGCCAAACCTCTGTAGGCTTTTACTTAGCTGAGTTTTGTGGCCTGGCACTCTGGAAGATTCTTTGTGATTTCAGACTTTTCCAGATATCACTGGGCACAGCCATGACCTCCTGCCACATTTTCTGCTTCCAGCAATAGCAGAGAAGCTACAGCCACCTGGCACATTTGGACAATCAGAGGTGCAGACTGTGAAAATACTGCTAAGATCTACAAGTTTCTGGAGAAAATATGCCCTTAAAGTAAACAAAATAATGAATACCAGCTGCCAAAGAAAATTAAGTCACTGATTTGGGATTGCTTAAGTATATCCCTGCTCAGGAAAGCCTTTAAGCAGGTGCTTAATTTCCACATGAAGTTAAGCCCCCTGTGTTAATGCTTTATACCCTTACATAAAGATCCCAAGCCCAAACTCCCTCTTGTGTATCAACAGCACATGAAAGGCTCTGCAAGGCTCCCGTGTCTATTCCAGGCTCAGAGTAAATGTTTTCTGATTACCATCAACACTACCTGTTTTATCTCCCCCCTGTGAGTGCTACACTTAGTGGCTGCATCCTTCAGAGCAGCTTGGCTCACCTCAATACTCCTTTAGACTACACAATTAAGAATTTCAAAAGATTGGATTTTCAGCAGAAAAATAAGTTTCAGAAGAGCCAGTAATCACAGAAGCTAAAGGCTCACTGATGGTCAAAATGAATGAGCACTAAATCCCACAGCAGACATCCTTTCAAAAAGATAACATGAAAGGTTACAGTTTTCTGATATGATTAGTGTTTTAATAAAACTCTTCCTAGTTTCAAAATCTGTCCTTGTAACTGCACTCCTTTGCTGAGATAATTTCTCATAAATTGATATTTAGTCAAAATTACTTGGTAATGCATAATATAGAGGGTCTAAGTAAGAGGGAACCAGGCTAAAATATAATTAATTTCCCCATCTAAAAGAATGACCTTCATAATTCACTTCAGGCTTCACCTCCAGAGTTGTCATGGCTCATTTCCTCATTACCAAAATTAGATTTTAAAACACTACTGTCCTCCATAAAGTACACTTTGTCTCTGATTATACAGAGAGAGAGAGAGAGAGAGAGAGAGGAGTGTTTAAAATTATTTGCAGCACATAAATACCCAATTGCCTCAAACACAGATCAGCATACTTACTCAGAATACAGTGCTCTAAGAGCTAACAGATTACAACAAAAACAGCTTGCAAATGAAACAAAATATATTTGAGGAGGAAATGAAGGCTCAAAGGAGAGAATTAAATTAAGAAATTAATTAAAGTTAAATAGCTATATTGACTTTTAGACAAGCACTGATACAGATACATCACAGATAGATCAAATATGGATCTGTAAGCAGTTGGACCCATATTTGTACCTAAACTGTAAGGTAAAACAAAGACCTGGTGACTTTGGCTTAATTCAGAGAACTTAGTCACTAGAAACAAAAGCAAAATCTTTAAGTGAACATTATCTTACTAGAGAACTCAGGAGGACTCCACAGAGCAAAAAAACAGTTGAATGCAGCAATTAGTTGCTTGGTAGTTGCCACAGTCTGATGCAGGCTTGCAGGCTGTGAAGCCTATCTGGGAATATACATGTCTGGCTGGACAGGGATGATTGACTGCTGTAGTGATTTTACTGGACATTACTTTACAAAAAGATGAGAAGAAAATCCAGATACGGTATCCATTACTTATTTAAGGAGATTACTTTGGGGGACTGATAGCCCAGAGTGCTAGTTAAATAATTGGCATCTAGGAAGATGAAGCATCTCTCATTTACGTTGTCTCTGTGCTTCTGTTTGTTAAAATAGCCCAAAAACCTTCAGGCACAATGGCTTTAAACGTTTAAATGTACTACTGATACTATTTAATCACATCACAATTTGCATAGCTCTCTTAAAAGTAAACCACTAGCAGCGTGTCAGAGTACATTAACACAGCAGAGTGAAGCACGGTGTTTAATGTATGAAAACGCTCATTGGACACTTGTGAACTGCCGTGGAAATATGTCTATTGCAAATCAGAAATGATCCAATCTACATTTAATGTGTAAGTACTGCAGACTATCAGCCTGTCTAGCTATTCCTAGAGTAACGTGATAAAATTCTGTCTTCACCTAACCATCAAAAGGTATTACACTTGTCCAGTTATTTATTCATTTATTTGAGTCACCTTTTTAAAAGAGGTTAGAGGTTAATAGCCCGTCTCACAGTCATATGCTTAAGCAACATCCTGGGAAAGAAACTCTTTCAAGCTTATTAAAATGCCTGTCTGTCACTTGAAAGTGGAAACTCTGATAAAAACTGTCAAAATCCTCCATAAAAATTTAGTTAAGCCAAACTCTGGCAACAGACAATGGCAAATGGCATCAGTGTTAGGAAAAAACACTCCTCCTGTTTTCAAGTCATAAGAAAGCAGAAGGGGAAAAAAAAAAAAAAAAACACAGAAAGGTAGTGTGGTAGGTAATGCCAACTCTGAAACACCAGAATCTTGTTTTAATGTATGACCCTATGTAAACACCTTCAGCCACACCGTTGTGTTTGAATGCTGCAATGCAGCCAAGGAGAACCTGAAGAAAAGTGGTTTCCATAGAAACACTAGTATTCTTTCCTTAAACCACAACAACGACACACAGTCTTCATAAAGCGTACTTTAAGTGGGGTTTTGGTACTCTGCAAGACAACACGGGTAAGAGTACCTGAAAGACGGCAGGATCCTGCCCTAGCCTGCACTGCAGTAAGCCTCTCTCTTGCCTTCTTAGGCTCAGTGATTTGGAAAGCATACGTCAGAGAAGGTCCTTCAACTGCCCTAACATCTGTATCTTCAGTTTTTTAGATTTACTATCTGCAAATAGTAAAGACTGTCAAGACTTGCACTTCTGTTCCTCAAACTATGTTTCTCATCTTGCTTAAACTACCCTGAAAAAAAGCCATTCCTGATGGACACATTTGTTGGCTTTTTTATTTATTTTAATTTATGTGGATTTGAGAGAACTTTCTGGAGCTAAATAGATTTTTTTTTTTCTTCAAATATCTGACAGTCTACTGCGGCTTACAGTTGCCAGCATTTGCTTTCAAACTGGAAACAAAAATAATGGAAGTTGTCTTGCGACTGAAGAAAACATTACTACAGAAAGAATTAGGAACTAGAAAACACTGGAGCTCAAATTCAAAAGCTGGAGAGTAATGGAGGTCTTGCAATTATTGTATCTGCTGTGCCAGTATGAGGTCTTACTGAGACCTCCTTTTACCGCTTGCTTTGGGTAGATTACTTCTAGGCAGAGGAAGGTCACAATAGCTTTGAAATTGTTGCTGAGGACGTCTTAAATATGCCTTCTGTTCATCCTAAACTAAGCCTCTATTACATATCCCTTTCCTAGTTCAATCAGTGCCCTTCTCCCTGATCTTGCCCCATGCAACCACTGCCTTCCCAACTGTCATGATGTTATCACCAGTGTTGCAAGACCTTTTTCTTAAGCTGTCAACACTTCGACTCCCATGGTGCATTTATGCGAATTGGAGATCTGATTGATTTTGTGGGGTTAGCAAGACTTAAATGAGAACAAAAGCTGTGGGAAAGTATTAGGCTTCTCACCCTGCACTTTGGGAACACGGCAGTGCCACAATTGCCAGTACATTATGTAGATGGACAGAGGACAGGTAATTCAAAAGATCTCCCATCATATTTTCTGAAGTACTCATGATACAAGCAATTTGCGACTGCAAACATTTCCAACAGTTTCTGAGTTTAAAATAGAGTTTTATATTGTTATGGCTATACTTCTCCCTTAACTTTTCATGGTTCAAATCCTCCTTGAGCTTTTTTTTCCCCTCCTCAGTATATCTTTTCCTCATCAAAACCCATTTTATTGGGAAATAAGAAAGCACATAGGGAATGAAATGGAAGGGCAGTGAAGAAGTGCAACCCTGTAAAGGTCTACCTCAAACTCAACATGTACTGGTTAAGAAACAGCACAAGGAAGTCTGAGAAATTTAAAGAAATAAGTGACACAAAGTAAAAGAAAGTTTAGCAGTCCATGAAATCTGTGGATTTAAGCAGGTTTTTACAGTGATCAGAGAAATGGGAAAGGGCAATCTTATTACATTCCTCTAGTCCCAAAAGCCAAGGCAGATGTATCCATCAGGTCATAATTTCTGACCATTAAACTTTGCTTGAATAAAATCCTGCATGTGACCTTCATACATATTGCTGCCCTACAAACCTCTCCTACTCTACAGCTGAATCCCATTTAGTTATGACTCACTGCCTTATTTACTTCACTGATCACAATAAGCTTTCAAAAGCCATTACGAAGGCTTGAGTTGGTGTCTGCAAGCACACTCTGGTGACTAACGTGAATGACAAAAAGGTTGGTTAAAAAAAAAAGAAAAATAAACTTCCAATATATGTGATTGCAATACAAAAATGTGTCAAAAAAAGTGAATTTAAAAAAGCATCAGTCAAACCTATCTGTCATGCTTATAGGTAGCCTGTAGAAGTAAACATTACGTTACTGAAGAAGTATTCAAGATAGGTAAAAAGGTCATATTAAAAAAAAAAAGGAGATAGGAGAAAGGAGAATGATAAAAATACGATCAGCACTAAAAGAAGAAAATGTGAAAATGTCTGCCATGAGGTTTAGATGTGGCCGATGGATCTCCAAGGACCACACACATCTTTGAACATAGGTCCTGTCAAGCTCTGACTACACTCCAGATGCTATGGATGCCTCAAGCACTGAAAACTCCTGCAGAGTTTGCCTCATAACTCCTGGTGTGAAAGTGGAAATAGCAGCATGAGCGCTGTAGCAACTGTGCTGCCCAAGGAGGCAGATCAGCCAAAATCCAAGCATTAGCTCTGGTTCAACTTACCAAAGCTGTCCCTTCCCTCCACTTGCCACAAAAATGCACAGGCATATTTTAAATTAGCCATTCAGCAACTGCATATTATTAATGATAAATTAAGGACTGGAGGAAATAGCAGGCTTTGAACCATAAAATTTAAGCTTTAAATATTAGCATTTTGAAGTAAGCACAACAATAATAAGAGAATTATAAGAACAGGATGATTTTATGATAAACTAGAAAAAAAGTCTTGTATTTATTTCGACCAAATTTCTCAGTGAAAAGAAAAGTGGTCCATTGAAAAGGAATACAGAAACAAGACATCAAAAATAATTGCAGTGTAAGTATACATAGAACTCAAAACCTTTTGAAGACCTATCCCACCCCTATTTAAATACTGCTGTGAATTGAAGTCTCACAGGAAAGGAAGTAAAGTTTCTACTAACATTTATTATTGTCACTAGTATGGATCTGGCATCATAATTCCTTGTTTCATAGTGCTAAATTACTGACTTGCTACCATGCAAAAACTGACTATCCCGGCCTCCTTCAATGACTATACAAAGAAAACTTAAATTCCTGTTTTCTCTTTGTGGTACCTAACACAGACACAGCACAAAAAAGCCAACCACATGCTTCTTCCTCTCTCAATGACACAAGCACGCAAATATTTTGAGACATCACATCGAAGAGTACTTGAAATATTACGAAGTATTTTGTATTGAAGAAAGGAAGAGAAGAAGGAACATGCCATATTGGACATTTCTGCAGATGCATGTCATTGTGACATCTCTCCTCCACTGTGAACTCTCCCCTGTGTCAGGCTGGAGATATGCACATCTGGCCATGCCCTTCGCTGGTCTTCACCCTGACCTACCAACCAGGCTTGCACTGAACTTGCCCCCTTTGCTCACAGGGCCACCTTAACCTCATCCCATCCTGATGGGTTCCCATGCTACCCCACGATGCTGACATGGAAGCGTGAGTCACACAGTAAAAACATATGCACCATACTCACTGTCAGCCCTTTTGACAGCACATGTACCAAAGGGAAGAACAGTTTCCCTAACAAAGAATTTCACCTCCTATTTCCATGCACTAGAACATGCCTATAAATTGTCCCTGAGGGCACTTCCACCAATATTATGGGCCATGTCATTCACAGGTCTTCTAGGATAAAACCACTCAGCTTTGCTATAGTATTACCGCTCCAATAGAAACTGTTAATGAGATGCCTTAAGGTACAAATGGAAGACATTTAAGGGCACCATCGTAATTTATAAAAACAGATTCTGAAGTACTGAACACAGTACTTCAGAGCTGCTGATGGTCTCATTTTAGTTATCTTTAAATCCCAAAAGCATTATGAAGTTTCTGAGTATTTCTGCTCAAATTATATGGGAGTTACTTGCTAATTTCACTAACGAAATGAAATGAAAGAAATAGTGCATTCTGTCCATTAGTGGACCATTATGAAAAATAACTTTAGAAATCTTTTCTTTATGTCATGTGTTAGGAGGTCTTTGTTCATGATTTCTTCTTTTTGAAATTCACAGTCCTAGGCAAATTTTTTCAACTTTCTCTGTTCACCAAGACAGGCAGATTTTAGACAAATTTAGTCCAATTCCAAGTGATTGTTATGGGTCTAATGCATTAAATTAGCATTTTACCAAGCATTAAAAGCTGTATTCTTAAAGGCTATTGTGCAGTTTACACAACATGAAAAAAGTCAAAACATGAAAAAAAAAAATCCAGATACTGTAAACTAAGACCAAGTAAATACCAAGCAGTTTATAAAAAACAATTTAAATGAAGATTAAAATATGATAATAAATAGTATAATTTGTTTAACATTAGGCTCTGCCTGATAGGAGAGGCCATGGTACCTCAGACTCAATGTTTTTATGATTCCAAGGAAAGGGTCACTCATGCATGATAAAGGCAAGTTTGAGCATTCTCAATGTCACACACATTTAAAAATAATAATATTTAGCCTTTTTCTAGTATTTCTTTTACCAACAGAAGACAGAAGTGTCCTGAATTAACTTTTTTTTTTTTCTGGTGTTTAGTATGGTGCATTTTGCTAAGTGTTTATTCAAGGTATAAACAATGTAATGTAGCAAAAATTAGCGGCCCCCTTTTTCTGCTATTAACACTTTTAGGGAACAAGCAATAGAAAGATACAGAGGGAAGAAGAAAGGCATGAAACTGTTGCAAAGAAGAAAGACTACACTGCAACTTACGCCTGTGTTTAGTTAAAACAAAAGAAAACAGTCAGTGTGGTAAAACAGCCAAACAAGCAAAATTTCACAGATAGATGAATATATATATGCACAAGATAGAAATCTTTGGTTTTCACTCAAATTCTTCCAAACAAAACACAGAGCACTTAAAAGATATTGAATATAGGCACTTGCTAGGCACGCAGCCATATTTGACCATGTATTTCCAAGACAGTTTTTACTAGAAAATACTCGAGCTCCTCAATATCATAACAAACCTTTCACCCCACCACAGATGGTAATTAAATTTATGTCAAACCTCCTCCATTTACATTTCAAATGTTGACTATACCAAGTTATTTTCAACAATGTAACTTTTGCATAAAATAAGTAATTGAATATTAAAGTATTGGGTCATCAACTCCTTTGGAATGCTCTAATTCACTGGACACTCCTACTTTAAGTTAGAAGTAAATAAGGCACTTAAAACACCATTTTGTGGAATAATTTGCAAGTATGCTACCACAATGATAATGAAAATTAATTGCTATGTTTTAGTGTTAATCAATGCTAAGCACAGAACATCAGCTGCCATTACCCATCTTGGATGAATTGGGGGGGAAAAAAATACCAACAGTATAGAAAGTATCTTAAAAAGATTGAGTTCACTTGCTCATTTTCCCATCTGAATTCTCTAAGTACCAGACAGTTCCAGTTTCTATGTTAGCCTTTTCAGACTGAAAGAGATTGATTTGATTCCAATTGGAATACTTTCAAAATCATGCTTTTTCTGCATTAGCAATGGTTCTCATCACATGGGTCTACCACTTTGTAAAATTTTACAGAATAAAAAAATTACTGAATTCTCAAAAACTAAGAGTATCATTGGTAAAAAACACTGTCATATAAGCATTAAACCCTTCCTCATTAGCATTGACCTCATAAATATTGGAGCAACTATTCACATATTTCCCTTAAATTTCAAGTGTCAACACAGAGCCACAAAGGATATAGAAAAATCATCAAAATTTTGTTTTCCTGTTAAGAAAAGTCTAACAACATACCTACAATAAGTATCTTTTGCATCTCAGATAGAAGTCAGCGTGCAAGAACAGCAAACAAATAACAAAGGCTTACAAACCAAATTCAAATCTACGTTTCTAAGGACTTCTCACAGCTGCCTTTCCAGACAACTGCTCAGTCAAACCAGCGATTTACTAATCCAGCTCAGACATATTTCAAATATTTCTTTTATCATCCTACCACTATCACAGGAGCCCAAAGCAATACTGTCATCCGTTGTGCAATAATTGGGGAATGGCAAAGGACATACTGAGTATCATATTGAACAGAGGAAACTTTCTGAGTTATCTCTAATTAGGTTATCTCTAATCCCTCCTACAAAATTGGTAGCTTTTTCAGGTGCGTGGACTGAAAAGGTCACACACACAACACAACTTATGCTTTCCAACTAAGTGCCATTAGTTGCACAAAATTAAACCAAAAAAGTAGTAGGAAAAAATAGTTTGACAATAACTTCAAAATAGCCTGCAAGAGAGGAGTGACATCAGCAAAATGACTTCTCTACTACATTTCAACAGCCTATACTTACAAAATGGACAAAAGCTGACTTTATAGCTTCAAGTCACTAGACCAACACAAATCAAAGCAGCTAAATCCAAAATTAAATGCAATATTTAATATTTCATAGAAAAACAAGCCAACAAGAAGTACAAATCCTCAAAGCTAGGAAGCTATTTTGCATGTCACTGAAGAAAAGACAGCAGGAAATCTCTTTAGTTGTCCTACCTTCTTGAACCGCCTGAAAAGGATTGTTGCCATCCACAAATGTCACTGAACATGTGATTTTCTCCGTTTGTAAGATTTCATCATTCTGGTTGAGATCAGCAACAGCCATTCGAAAAACTTCCTCGTCTTTTTTGGCAGATTCATCAAAAATTGCCCCTGTGGGGGAAACAAAGTAAACAAAATTGTACCTTTCACATGCAGTATCCCAAAGGTTTAATCATAAGCCCTGAAGAAACTTTATGCAAGAACATCATCCCTTCACTCACTCCTGAAGGGCAGTTACCTCAACCCAAAGTCCAGTGGCTACTTCACAATATAAATTGAAAGGAAACACTGATTCCAGTTAAAAATATTGGGGAAAATTAGTTAAGCACAAATCAAATTATCTGTACAAGAACACAGCTGTTAAGTGAGAGCTAAGTTCCCTTGCAAAGGTGCCATTTAATATGACTGCAAGAGCCTAGGACATATATTTAATATACTGTCTAGTGACAATTAAAAAAGAAAGTTCAAATGACGTAAGAATAAGCCTAAAATGGTAGCAACGCTGGGAAAAGGAGGTAGAATTGACAGCCATGTCAATAGAGAGGTTAGCAGCCAATATAAACTATTTCAGATGTAATACCTAGCAGATTTGTAAAACAACTTTGAGTCTGACTCAAAGTCAGTAAGTTAAGTTTAAATGGTTAATTAAAGTAAGTTCTTCCTTTATAAATCTGACAAAAAGTGAGTGTTCTGCCTATTTCTCCACATTATTTAAGTGCAACATTGTAAACAGAGGACAATTAATTCAAAAGGAGCCAGAGTGAGCATGCCCAACCCTCAGATAGCCAATATTTCAGGTGTATTGAAAATAACTCCAAGACTAATAGAGCTTTCTTCTTTCTTTCTTTCTTTGAACTATAGAGACACTTTTAGCATCACTAATTTCCTATTATTTTGCATTTGCTGCTTGTATGAATTATTTACGCAGAGATGGCTCAAATTACACTGTTACAGTCCTATGAAGAATGCTAGATTCTTTCAAACCTTAAAATCAAAGCAATTAGATTTTCAAGCACCTCTAAAGCTTTCATTTCATTTCCAGGCAGTAGATTAAAGAGACAGAAAAGATGCTACAAAAACAGACTTTTGAAAACTGTGTTTATTCCTGAGTGTCTATTGTCAGTACAAAACTCAGCTAAGGCTGTGTATGTGTCGAGGCAGACAAAGATAACAGAAAATGCTGATCACTGATGATTTCACCTGAACACCTGCAATCAGTGCTGAAACGAAGTAAGAAGAGATTAATTTACAGGAAGTAGCTACTTGAAGATAAATAAACTTCATACACAGTGTTTACTGCATCTTTCCCACTGACCTCTGACACTAATCTCCCTGCCAGCACCACTCATCCTACATGAGCATCATCTCTTCCTACAACCTGACCGCTTTGACTCCAGCATTTTCCCTCCTGAAGCTGCTACCATCTGGAACAGCTGTTCTTTACCTCACCACCTCATTCACCTGTCATCTCTGCGCAAATCTCAGCTGAAAACATTAATTTTCCTCTCTTGTCCCCATTTCAATTTCCTTTGTTTTATTCAGCACCACAAAGCAAAGCTTGGTATGAGAGATGCAGCAAACTGTCTTCTCCACAAAGACAGCTTTTTGTGTGTCCAAGTAGTATTTAAGGGTACAGGAGGCTTTTTCCAGGACAACCCTTAAAACATGTTTCTAACCTTATGGAATTCAAACCAAAACCACACAGGCTTCATTTTGGAGTTGCACCTATACTGATAACGACATAGCCCAGCAAACATTTGAAAGAACAATTTTATATGGCTACTAAGTATCAAGGGCAAAATTCAGGAAAAAAAAAGAAAAATAATTAGAATTAATCAAATTCTATCCCTGTAGAGTAATTCTGTAACAAATGCTATATTGTAAAAAAATGAACATGTACAGATTTCATGCACACACACAGGGCAGCTGTCGACTGTGTTGAAGAACAGCATGGCAAAACAAAGATCTTCCAGCCAACATTGCAGAGTACAGACTCTTATTCCAAAGATAGGAAATGTCATCTTAAGCATGGCTTTGTCCCCAGAATAATCCAGGTCATTTACTGAGCAGAAGACACAGAAAAGTCCCAGGTATCTTGTTTTCTTTTCCACACGTCATCACAAAAATCCCCTTCAGATCCACAGCCTTTCCACTGGGCAGCAGAGGGCTGCTCCCAAGACCAATGTTGGACTGGTGAATGCATTAAGGTTCCCAACAGATGAACCTTCTTGAGAATATTTTCTGTTTCTTTCACACATAGATATTCCTAATAAACTTCTGTGCTTTTTGTCCCATTTCTCAACCTAAAACAAATCCTACCTCTGACAAGATCTGACCGTGTAAGGAACTGGATGAGATGAAACCCCATACTGTCTTCACAAATGACACTTGCTCACTTTAGTACAATTTCACCACTTACGTTCTGACCACTGGTTATTTAATTTATGGCTCCATGTTTCAGAGGCTAATTTCAAAACTTCTCCTATAACTAATATTGTACTGACGTTTTAAAGAAACTACCTTACAGAAACAAGATGTTATACACGTTCTGGTGTAGAAACATCTTTAATATAAATATATAAGTGAATTGCAAAAAAAAAAAAAAGTTGCAAGCATAGCTCCTCCTTGAGCATCCTTGCAGAAATTGGATTGTCTTCCTTCAGAAACTCAGGTCTTATATAAATAAGTATCTAACTTTGCTACACAAGAAGTCTTTTAAGATATGATCAAGATTACACTGTTCCTTTCAGGAGATGGCAGTGCACAGCAGCACATGCATTACACTTCAAATGGTGATAAGAGAAATTTCATTACATAATAGATGCTCAAAAATTAATTTCAATATCAATAAAATTGAAAAACTAAACCCGAAAGAAAACAAAGACAAAAAAGCCCTGACTCATTTTTAAACTCTTCCGACTCTCATATATGTAATTTTATGTCTCTGTTTCAGCTCTATTTTGTGACTCTAGATCTGAGAAGTGGGAGGAAGGGATCTTATTTTTGTTTGTGACGGCATTGTTTGTATTGTGCTAACAGTGCTGGAATATTTTCATTTCACTTTGGTTTCAGGAACTATCCTCTGATTGATAGGACTGATCTTTCTAATGTGAAACAGGCATATCAAAGTTTTTACATCTAGCACTATACATAGCCTTTAAATAAGGTTAACTTTATGTCTGAAGTATGATTTTTTTTGTTGTTGCTGAGGTCTGAAATCACACTGAAGTTTTTACATGTATTCCTTTAAATACATTTAACAAAGTCAAACAACCCAAATGAAAAAATAAAGGGTATCAGACTTGAAAATTACTTCCACAGTGGGACCTATATGCTCTCATATCCTCACATACAGCTGAAAATGAGAGAACTGCAAATGAGACTGCAAACTTTTTTGGAGCACATGTGTAAAAGGAACTCTTTTTGGCTAAAAGAAAAATTGTTACAGAAAATAACACAGCTGAGGAGAAAAAGAAACTTATTCCTACAGATACTGTAAGACACTCGCCCTCTAGAAAAATGATGCAACAACACTACTTAAAAAGGAGGAAAGTCTTCAAAATTATACCAAAGTCGATGCTGTTCATTCCTCTTCCACCCCCACTGCTCCCCTCAGCTGGAACCGGCCTCACACTAAACATGTCATTTCTAACTATACTCAAGGAGCATTCCCATGATTGCATCAGGAGCCGACCTGCTGACACAGCAACTACTCTGCACCAGTTCCCCCTCCTGTTTTATTAGCATGTCATTACTTTCAGCTTTGTTTCAGAATCTGGATGAGGATAGCACAAACGTAATTCTCTGCTGGCTTTTTAAAAACCCTCAGCACATCAATAATGTCCTGTGGCTTTGCATTTAACTATCTCATTTGCACTCAGCCATGTCACCAGAAATCTGTCAATTTAACTTAATACAAACCAAATCAGACAAATGTTCAGTATGTTCAGATACCAATAACAGCATTAGAAAGGCTTTTCAAAGATCCCTTGGCCTACTGACCCATACACACAAAAAATAGTATCCAAATTAGATATTATCAGCTATTTCTACAGTGATTTCTGCAGTCGAGTAGAATCAGCCCCAAAAATGTAAAAATGTGAGAGGAATGTGTCATGACTGAAAGGATGAAATGAAAAGATCTAAACCAATGTTCATCTTTCTATTGACTAAAAGAACAAAGCTCACTGCTTGCACTGTTTTCAAGTATTATAATTGTATTACCTATGAAAGTATGACATTTCTGGACCTCAGTGTCCTATATTAATCTCAGAAAATTAAGTACCTCATTTCAAAGAGGAGGAAAAGTCCATGGATTAAATGCCATTGTGAATTGAGGTCACAGTTCAATTTCAGCACGTTGGATTTTCACTTTCTAACCTTGCACACACATACCTCACCAATAAAAGCCATATACACTTGGCCCAATAATTTCCTAGTTCACAAGTTGAGAAGGGTTTGGAGAGAAAAGAAATTGGTGAAGTATAGGAACTTTTTGGACAACTATCTCATGTTCTCAGCCCTGCTGTTTCTATGAAAATACTTTGTCCCACTGATATTGTCAACCTTGTTCCAGTGTTGGAATCCAATGTCACTATTTTCTCAACTGCTGCTATTGAATTATTACTTTGAATGACAAACTTTACATAGCTGCTGGGAGAAGGGTGGCCATGCTGTTAATGCTCAGAACTGGAAGCTGAAAGTTTTGACTTTTCATGGCAAATCTCATCTGAAATGTCATTCAAATCCATTGCCACAGGTATAGCTCCTCTGTATGAAATAAGGTTAGGAGACTTTAATTTCCGGGGGCCTAAATCAATAAGACTGGTATCTGAGATCCTCAGATATATTGTAGAATAAAATCTCATGGCCTTTCTAGGGGTCTGCTTGGGGAAATTTGTATAAAATCCATTCATTTTTAACCATAGTGGCAAGCAGCTGGTTACACCACATACTATCACATCTGATTTAATGAATATATGCAGAGGGACTGGATGCATTTAAGAGAGTGGCTGCACTAATGTAGGAATTTAGAGAGTCACATACAGAAAACTTCCCTTGCACATGCAGCTCCCATTACCATGGTATTCACCATGCACTATTACAACTGGACTCTTAATTTCACTGTGATACACTTAGAGCTGCTGTTAAGTTTCTCTGTTGACTGTTAGGCAGTCAAGTACATGCAATCACATCTTGATTTTGCCAATGAAGCGAAAACAGCATATTTCACTTTTCTCTTTTAACATGACTAAATTTTAGAAACACTTTAGAAGCAGCACAGTAAGCTTAATTTCGTCATTGCAGTACAAAGGGAGTTGAAATCCTCTAGCTCCTCTGTAACAGGAGGCAGTTCCCAGCAGATGTGTCCTCAGCCATCTCGCACGTCACACTGCGGATGCCAAGCACGGCACAGGGCTTGGCCGCTGAGCCCCCCAGCCCTTGGGGACCACTGCTGGCTCACCCAGGGCTGACGTGGGGCTTCAGCTCAGGGCAGAGCCAATCCTTTGCATCTGGAATCGTCAGTCTCATGTGTTTGCTCCCCAGAGGCTCCCTACCCTATACCACAGGGATCTTGGCACCAGAGTGCATCTAGGTCAAGCTGAAATTTTTGAAAACACTAGTTGTTTGTTCATTTTAATTTTTCAAGACTTTCACAGCTCCCATGATGAGGATGAAAGAGACAGCAGGGTAGGCTGAGGAGCACCTGCATCAGCTCCTTCTGCAGAGAATGTAATGTCCCCCTGGCATGCCAAACTAAAGGTAAGATTTCTCTTTCTACTTTAGATAGCTTTTTTATAAGCACACTAAAGATATTAAACAAGATATTAGCACATATCTTTTCCTATTTAGGGAGACACGTAACAGAAAATTAAAGTAATCAGCTTAACAGAATATATTTGAAAACACTACACATATGTATGGAAGTTCTGTTTGTGACCTTAAGCAGCACAGATGACACCAGAAAAACTTCACTACAGCTTCTGGATTACCACTGATGCATGACTGCTCAAATAAGAGCCTCATCAGGCCTACTTCCATTTTTTTAATGGACCTTTGTAAAGGTCTGCTTCTGATAGAGAAGGGTGAACATTTTTGTAAACCATGAGCAATGTCAGTTTCCCTGAGATCAGCTGACCATACATTACATATGCCCACATATAGGTTGCTGCCATGTCCAACATGCATTCTTTAAACAATCACAATTGCATTCATTTTTCATGTAATAAAGTAAAAGGAAAAAGCAAAATTATTAAATACAAGGTCCACACCTAATCAGAACAGATGGGAAAACCCAAAACCACCCCAAAACACACCTCCCTGCATTATTTTCTAGGGAAGCCACACTCACTGAGACTCTTGCCATATAGTTCTGCAATCTGGTGGATATATACAATTTATACGTTACTGGTATTTAATGAATTAGAAAAGATACACTTTTTTGTTGGACACAACAATTAAATCAGAGATTAAGGAGCTGGGCTGAAGAATGAAAGTTTTCCCTATTCACACATAGGTTTACCAAATGCTTTGAATGTACAAACCTAAATTACACCTACAAATAATCTATCTCAAGTCGCACCTTGAAATGATCTTAATACAGTACTGCCACGTTTTTACAGCACCACTTACTCAAACCACTGCAGAAGGTATCTCTGCTCACTTTGGGAGCTACATCATAAAAATACACAGCCCATTTCTGTTCCTTTCATAACTACTTAACCCCATTCTCAGTGTAGCTATATGACTAGAATATCATGTAAGTGATACAGCAACTCCTTTCCTTTGTTGCTTTCCATTTTCTAACTTTAATATTTGAAACAAAGAGGTAAATGAGGAATTTTACAGTGTTTCAGTCTGGCCAATTGCTTGAGGCAAAGTCTGTCAGAATACAGGAAAAATCAGAAAACTGCAGTTATCATCTAAACACAGAAAAGTCTCTCAATTCTTCTGCTGAAACATGGTTGTTTTTTAATGTTCTAATCCCACAGTAAACCAACCAATACAGTTCAGCTTGGTTTTGAAAACTGATATTTGTTTTACTTGATAAGGGTATCCCACTGTATGGCACCTTCTTTTTCTTCTCTGGAGTATACCACCAAGTTTTGGAAGTAATAAGGTGGCTTATTACTTTTAGGCTTTTCTGAACAGATTTACATACAGTTAGAACCAATGCTTCAGGTATTGTATGTCAAGCCAAGTAATTACAAAGCATACAGAATTTCTGGGAAAGCTGAAACACAAGTCTTGAAGGTACAGGATCAATTGTCTTTGTGCTGCCTTAATTTAACTTTACTATTAAAGGCAGTCTGGTGTCAGTTCTTCTGGACACAATAGGTTCTAGAGTTCTGTTGAGCTCAGGAAATGTTGAAAACTACTGCTCTGTCAGTTTGCAGTATGAGAATGCAAATGGGATTTTTTTTTCCTGTTTATTTCTACTGCAACATTATGGATACACATAAGTGTCATTGAGAATTACATTCACATTTGGAAAGAACAGACTAAGATCTTATCCTTACTTACACTGTCTGTTGGGCACATATCCACAAGCATGAGCTCTTTCCAATCATTGCTGAATTATTTTAAGCTCATCTGACAAATATTTCTAATTGTTCTCAAGTTCTAAACCAACATTTCACACTTATATTTAATATAGCAAATGGTACAACTTGTCAAAATCATCTGTTGAGTCTTGTTAATCTCATTTAAATAACAGCTGCCATTCTCCCATCCCTTTCTGTGATATGTTATTGTTAGCTAGAAAGTAGAAGGAAGAGGAGGACAGAGAGAAACGAAGGCAAAACATTGGGTCCTACCAGGAAATGCATTTCATAGAACCATAGAATACCCTGAGCTGGAAGAGACCCACATGGATCATGGAAGTTTAACTCCGGTCCCTACACAGGACAGCCCCAAGAATCACACCATGTGGCATTTATTCAGGTGCATTTTTTTCTGTGCCACATATAATCAAAGGCATCTTAAAAGGCAATTCTAGAAAATCTCCTGGTAAATAATAAAGTCCCTTCTCAGTTGGTCTACATTCCCATTAACTTAAGTGAACCTCAAGTAGAACAGGAGTGTATAAACTACTATATCAAAGGAATAACAATTGACATACATCTTGCTTTTCTTTTTTAGAGCCAACTAATTGATTGCACAAATTAGAGCCACAAAGAATATGTTCCTGCAGATTGAAAAGTACTACACAAGCACCTGTTGTGGCATTGGAGGCTGCTAACTACTGTTGTAAATGCAGCAAGGCACAGTATTATCATCATATAAACAATACATTTTATCCACAATGCAACTTTCACAGGATAAGAATTAAGATATCTTCTGTGCACTGTTCCACTATAAACCTGATATGGTGATTAACTACAGTGATAATATCTTCACATTCATTATGCAACAAATGAGCTGATAATAATGAGAAGCTTTTCAAGATTTCTATCATATCTATAACTATGAAGTTAAGGTCTAGCTGTGAAAAGCATCTGGTTTGGTAGACATTCTTGCCGCATTATTAATATCCCATACAGGAAGTTAATGCAATGATCATAAATTTGCTGAATAGTATCCACATTCTCAAAAAAAATATTAAAAAACAACCTTATAATGTATTTTCAGAGCTTGCTTAAATAGTGGTTTAGAACCACAGCAAACACTGATTCAATACACTATTTTATCATTTTTATTAGCCACTACTTGTTAATGGGAGAACACCTCACAAAGCAGTGTCAACAAGGATGACTGCATTGTGAAAAATCTCAACTGTTGTTAAGCATTTGTCATTGCCTACTGTCTTCCACTCTCATACTTGTTGCTTTGCCTCGATGTGCAATTCTGCTTTGTAATTTTTGAAAGACAAACCTATGCTTTAATTAATCAAATGATGCAGACTGCTAGGTAGAGATGGAGGGAAGCCTGCTGCCAAACCACTTCTTTATGACATGAAGCAGCTGCAGCACCTTACTCCTCTAGCAGCTGAACTTTGGGAAGAATGAGACTACCAATATGCTAGAGATGTTGCTAATACGCAAACACATGCCTATATATACACACACAGGCATCACAGACATGAAAGTGCAAAGACTACAGTGTGAGATTTTTCTTGAGGCATTCTTCTGCTTTTCCCTTCCTATTTCACTCTGAAATTTCACAAGCCTTTTGCTGCAAATAGTTTTTAATCACTTCATGCAGTACAGCAGCCTGGCTTACAGCACTGAAATACAGGGGCTGGCACTAAATACTGCCAATGGAAGGACATTACAGTAAAAAGGAGGTTATTCCTGGAATACCCATACAGTATATAACTTCAGCCTTCTATTCACTGTAAAAAAAAAAAAAAAAAAAAGACAGCTGAGTCAGCATGCCATAGGCTCACAGTGCTGTTTGGGTTGGAAGGGACCTTTAAGGACCATGGGCAGGGATATCTTTCACTAGATTAGGTTGCTCAAAGTCCCATACAACTCAATATATTCAATGATGGGGCGTCCACAAGGTCTCTGGGTATCATTAAGAACAGAGAGATACCCATTAAATATACTGCTTTTAAAAATCTAATACAATGTGTAGTGATATGCATGCCATGGTCAAGACTCAAATAAAAGGTAAGAAAGTGGTAATGAGAAACTGCTATGTTCCTGACTGACAATGCAAAGACTCTGAACTTAATCCTTTTCTTAAACAGCTTTTCTATTCTGGTTGAGGAGAGGCATTCTGAAAATTTACACATAAACATGGTATTTTGAATGAAAATGAGAGAAACCAAATAAACTGGTCTCAGAGTCATTTAGCCCATTTTCTTGCCAAGGCAGGACAGGATGGTCTCCTTGAGTGCGATTTACATTCCAATTAAAAATTAACACTTTCTTTTTTCACAGAGGGTAACAAATCTGTAAGCAATCAGTTTCCAATTTCAACACAAAAACCACATATGAAATTGCCCCAAGAAATAGTCACTTGCCAAAAATTGTACAAATGACACTGTTTCTGCTAACATCTTTCTTATTTATTTCTAGGTACAGATTTTGCTGGACTAGTGTTATTCTCCTTAATTATTCTGAATTTTTCTTCTCAAATATTCAGAACTATGGGCTCAAAGTGTCTTCATGATCAGTGATGTTGAATACTTAAATTCCTTGTAATTTTTATTAGAAGATGGTGCCATAATATCTTTTGTAGTTCGAGAGCATAACTTCTACTTTCTCAACTCATAATTTACACACATGTATTAAAAAAATAGACAGACAATATCTATCAGATAAGGCAATTTAAAGTTTTTAGTTCATAAATGTCACCAATAGATTCTGGTAATGATGTTTCAATTTTGGAATGGGTGAAATAAGTGAAAAAAAAGAAAAGCTTAACGTCATTCTATATGAGACACAATAAAATATGACCAAAAAGTCCAGCTTTCAAATTCCTTCAATTCTCTGCTGCAATTTAACCTCACCCTTTAATAACACTACAGTTGTTCAACAATATAAAACTCTGAAAATTATAATGCTGTCACATTAAATGCCTGTGAATTTACATTTCCCAAAACCTCATTGCAAATCAATTAAATGTGGTCAAGTTCTGCTAAACAGTAGTTTCCAGGGTGCAATAAGTGATTTGAAAAAAAACCAACCAATTACCGGCAAGACATGACAGAAGCTCTGTGCGGAATGAAGAACTGCTTCTTCCACTGGCTTCCATAATGTCAACCTCCAGGTCTACAGCTGCTATAAACTTAAAATCATACCAAGATCACAAATATTTTTCGAGAAACTCGCCCTGATCTTTGATTTTTTATTTTTTTTTTTAATGAAACTTAGAACTAACATTCGGTTTAAGTTATCATGAACAAAACGCCATATGCAAGCGAATAATTACATTCCCATTTTAGAGACTAGGCAATATTAAGCAGAGGTACATCAACTTGTTCAGACACTCCATAATTGTCTGTCAAAATTAGATGAACCTAACAGAAAAAAACCCTGATTATTCAAAGTAACTGTCTTTATTTCAATCACGTAACACATACAATCTTGGAACACTGATATTAAAGTAATACTAAGTATGCTATTATTATAGATCCCACTTATTGGAAAATTTCATCAGAAAAGAAGTTTTGTTTGCTTTTTTTTTGTTTGGAGAGCTTTACAAGGGGAAGTTGTGAGTTTTGGTTTGTTCATTTGTTTAGTGCTTTTATTAAGTGAAGTGGCTGTAAACTGAAGGCGACAAAAGTGTGTTTAATGTCTTCAAAATCATTCTAACTCAAACAGTCTTCATATCTAGTAGCTTAGACAAATAATTTCTTTTAAATTTTAAGACGCAACTGAAACTAGGAAAAAAATGCCAGCTGGAAAGTAGAAATATAAAATAAAAGATACAATTAAACAAACAAACAAAATAATACTGTGTCCTTAACCAGACTCAAATTTAAACATGCAATGTAGAGACTAGAACATGGATTAAAAATATTCCAGAAGTCATATTTGTGGAGCAATAAAAATTGTCCTTGTTACTGCATGATCTCTACTGAAAAGTTTAAGTCTGTGAGGAGCAAACCAAAGGGGGAGAGAAGCATTTTGAAAGCAGCCAGTTGTAGCCAGCAGCTCATTTCAAGAAAGTTTGCCTATTAATTTAGAAAAGTGATAAAAAAAGAATAAGCAAAGCCCTCACTATAGTAAAAAAATATGCTTTCTTTTTACCAAAGCACTAACAATCTAAAATACTTTATACTACTAACACTTTGGGAACCCAGATCAAGGTTTTGTTTTTCTTTAGTCAGCAGAACAGTACCTGTAAACAACCTGCATTTTATTTTCTGTCACATTTCATAAGTACCCAAATAATGTATGTAGAGGGAAACCCAGGCAAAGAGAATACCCTTCCTACTCTTCTTCTTGTAGTCACTTCTGGTATTAGCAACTCTCCCAGCTCACTAGTTTAAGAAAAAAACATTTCTTTTAACTTCTGCAACTTTGAGAAAACAACTCCTGTAATCACTGTACATAGGAAATATAAGCATTAAAGGAAATTAGGAAAAAGCAGAAGGACTTGTTACATTCAACCCTAGAATCTAAATTCTGCTTTCCTTTGCACTTAAATACTTCAGTGGATATATTTAGGTCCATTTTCCAGTCACTTTTGCCTTAATCAAGTCCTTTTATGGTTTGGGAAAAGATGAGTAAACTTAGCTCACATTGACTTTGCCTGCAGGACTGTCACATGACTAGACAAAGGTTTAAAATTTGTCTACGGGTTTTGAATGTCATTATTACTGTATCATTTACCTATTACATTTTAATTAATTACTGTATTATTACCAATTAATACAGAACACTTTGAGTATACTGTGGCACATTTTATCTGGGAAAATGTTGAATTAATTTGTCAAATTACTCCACAAGACTAAGCCAGAATTCCTGATAATATAAATGCTTCTTGCACCCATAACTCCTGGTACTTGACTTCCTAACCAGAGGTTAGTAAAACCCCTGCAAAATTAAGCACTGCTAGAGGGATTCCCCAGCAGACTGTGCCAAACAACTGGTTTCTTAGAAGATTTTTTTTCAAATCTATTTCTCCTTTTGGCCTCTTGCCAAACAAGAAGATAAATCTAAATATTCTATATTTAACAGTAATGAAAAAGGCATTTCTAGGAATTAGAGCTCAGCGGCAGGCATGACTCCAAATCTGTTATTTTTAAAAGCAAGTACACCTTTGCTGAGGACATGATTTTCCATGCTAGGTCATCACTGTACAATAATTTACTGTTTATAACAAAGTGGAGTTTACTGCAAGATAGAATTCTTGAGGAAGAGGAAAATTGTACTGCCCAGGATTTGAGAATTACATACGTGTCACATAACAGAGTATGTATACTAAACTGGCCCTTAACTGAGTACAGCAAGTATTCACATCCAGATCTCTTCTTACCTATCCTGTTTTCCAGGCAAAATGTAAAGTGAATTCTGTTTTGTGAATGAAATTCCAGTTCCTTCCTCTTGAGGAAAAAAAACTTCAACTTCAAAACCAGTTATTACTCGACACAGAAAAATTACTATTCGTTGGAATAACAGGGCAAGCAGAAGGTATTTCCCCGATTCTTGGACTGTGGAGTATTTTCTTTCACTATTACCCTTCCAGCCTCTAGTCGTCCCTGTGAAACATTCTCCTGATGGTTCCTTTTACAGGTTGACAAAAAATACGCCTTGCAAAGCATCTTACACACCACTCGTACACAAGCATTTCCACTTGTCTCTCTTCTTTTTTTTTTCCTCCTCTTACAGATAAAAATTTTCCTCTTTGGTCATAGAAATAGAATGCTAAAATAAGATTCCCTGAAGCATAAGGTAAACTTTACATCAGGCATCATTCTACAGAAATTTGCCACGTTTCTCTTCCCATTCCGCCTTCACCTTCATGGGCTTGTGTCACTGAACTTTGAATTACTTTCTGGGCAATGAAATGGCTTCATCAGTGCTACATTACACCTGTTGCAGAGCACCATGATGCCACGATGGTGGCTGGGATGTTTTCATGGGACAGACTTGAAACTCCTGAGAAGGAATAAAACTGAGCAGACGTCCTGAGCACTTTTTACAAGTTCTTTGCTAGTGTCCTACATTACAAGAGGAAATATCAGAACCAACCCATTCCACCATATTTCGTAAGTAAGGGAGTTCAGGCATCTGACTCCTGTAGATTCAGGGCTGTAAATCCCAAAGGACATCCATACTGCAGCTCTCTGCTTCCCACAACTCAGGAAAGAGCCATGTTTGAAAGCACACCTTTGTCATCAGCTAGGCTTACATACGTGAATCTTCTGGCTGAAGATTCAGCTTTCCTCTTTGGTTGTCTCAGAAAAAAAACAAACAAAACACACATGCAGTCACATTTGTGTTTCTAATCTAAGCCCCAGTAACTGAGACAAGTTTGATGCCTGGATAACCTTTTGACCTCTTGATTACATAAAGCTGGCTATTCCACCTTAGACAAACTGATTTTGAAATATGACTTAGTCTCAAAAGCTTTTAGTTTCCTTTTCTGCTTATCTTATTTCTCTGCATCTGAATATATGCAGAAAACTGGGAAAGTAACTACTACTCAAACTTGAGGTTGTATTACTTAACATATTTTGCTTCTCTAATTAATTTTAAAAAATCCCTCAATACTACTTTATATAAGGTGGAAGAGAAGCCTCCTATCTAGGCAGGGTATGTAAATAAAAACAATACTGGAAGTGATCACACTGTTATATTTACAGTCTACAATAAGCCATCCTGCAATATGAAGTTCATGGTACTTTTGATTAAAAAATGAAAACGCATATACAAGCTCACAAAAGGGGAACACTGTAGAGAATTATCATCTCATGCATATGCACTTTAAAAGAAAGTGAAGAAGTGAAAGAACATGGTTTCCCAAAGAGAAATGGCACACCACATTTCTGAAGTGAAGGCAGAGCCTTCTAAAAGTACAATAAAAATTGGTCAGGTAGAAGTCATTTGGGTTTTATAAGCTCTATCTTACAATGTAGAAGAATGGCAAAGCTAATGAAGACTAACTATTCCATTTTAATTTTTCAGTGGTAGCATATATAGTCCATTACGTATGAATCTATGTCTCAAGTTTCATTTTTCAGAGGTGGTTATAAGCCCCAGAGAACAAAGACCCAAAAGCAAAAAAAAAGCAGCAAATCTCAAAAAGGCTTGTACAATCAGTTCTGCTTTTTCAAGTAAACACTTATGTTACTGAGTCATTACAAAACTTTGACGCCTAAATTTCCACAAATAAAATCTTCTAACTTCCTCTTGCATATGACTGTAAAAGAGTTCTTTGACACACTAGGAATATAGGTTTGCGTATTACTTGCCTTTTTTTTTTTACTTACTCTTTTTATATTACGCTACTTTATTCTCAGAAATATGCAGAAGAGTTAGAGAGAATTCCAGGAAAACAATACCTGAACTCACATTAGGAAATGGGAAAATGTATATGCAATAAGATTGTCAAGTAAGAATTTAACAGCCATAAATCACTGCTTAAAGAAAAAAGGGAAAATATTTCCAACGAACTCTCATAATGAGATTATTTTTTCTAAGAATGCAGCAGTAAACAGCTATCCATGTACCTTTCATCAACAGTGTCTGCATTTCATAGCTGTGTTTCCAAAAGTATCTGAAGAACGAATTGGAATCTGTAACTCTACTCTTATTTCAGCAATAAATACATCTGCTTTTGAAAATATCATCTAGTATCTCCTTGGTTTCTTACCATAGCTTTTTCACTAACTTACTTATATTCAGGTTTTAGAAACCATATCAAAATCAAAATCTTGGTATCGTCTTCTGAAAGTAAAGGGGAGTACAACCAAGTTTCAACAGCTGTGTGTTGGTTCTATTGCAAAGCATTTAAATACCAGACAACCTTCAGATACTGAAAATAGTAAACATGTTAAAAAAAAAAATTACCATTTCAATGAAAAGAGAGCCTGTAAAAGCAGCAAGCAGAAAAGCAATCACAGTAATCACTCCAGAGAGGCTAACCTGCCTTTCACATACTTACAATGTTCATGTATTGAAACAGTCTTGGCAGGGATATAATAAAGTGCTTCTTTGTGACAGTAGAACTAATTTTCCGAAACATTATTTGTGACACATTTCCTGAAAAATCTGAAAAACTGTGGGTTTCAGGAAGAGTTTGACAGTTGGCCCACGTTCTTCAATAGATTATCAACACATGCAGGACTGCTCAATATCTCTGCACAGCTCGAGCACATATCATCATCTTTAAAACAAGACCATTTAAAAACAGATTCTCACCAACTACTGCAAACTCAATGCTGGTAGTGTATGGAAATTGAACAAAGGCTTTTACCAGCCACAGCAAACCAATGCTAATAGCAGCTCTTAGTCCAGGGAGCAACAAATCTTCAGAAAACAGACAGAATCCCTTAATCAGGAATCCTCATACATGCCCCAGTTCAGATTACACTATAAGTGAACAGAATATATTTTTATGCACTTATTTGAATATATAGTGAATATAATTTCTTTTTTAATCGCAAATCCCACAAACAGAAATCGTTGTGAAAAGAGCAGCTCCGGGAGACGCAGATGAGGTTTTTAAAAAAGTGGCAGAAATGGCAAGCAGGTTACTAAAAAAGCTTTGCATTCCTTCCTGTGGATTTGCAGTGGGTTGGAGGCATTATCCAGACAACCTGAAGTGGCTGCAGTCATTTTGCTATTGTGCAAGTGAAGTATTGAGCTGAAGTACTGCAAATATAGAGTAATTGGCAGTTCACTTTTTACATGCCATTTTCAAGCATCTCTCTTGCTAAATTAAAGGGCTTGGGAGGTCATTAAATAGTGACACAAAGTTGTACTTAAAAGAAAATGTGGCATGGGCTGCAAATCAGCTGCCAGGTAAATACATTCTTGAATAGCAGCTGATCATGTGCCACCCCAGGACTCAATGTAGCTGAGGTAATCTGAACCAGAAGAACAGCATTCAGAGGGTGCAGACAGTGTCTTTCCTACCCATTTCAGCAGGCTCAAATACTCTGCTGTGTAGCACAAGAGAAAAGCTTACCCAGTCAACAGGCATTAGGCTGATTTATATAACAAGCCTTTCTCATGCATGCATATTATTCATCAGCATCACAACTATTAAGTTATCAGATCTTTTAAAGCTGCTCACTAATCAAAAACCCGTAAGAACCATCGATTTGCAGCTGAAGAAAATACCGTCAAGCAAATTTCTCTATATATTGTGTGAGGAAGTGTCACTTCCTGCAGCTTTGCTGTCTTTGAGAGGCAGGCATGCCAAGCACTGACAGGAGAATGAATAGAGCCAGTCATGCTAAACATGCATCCTATTGTTTTGGGCTGTGTTGGTCAGATCCACTGTCAACACATTTTCTGTCTCTCTTTCTGCCTCCCCCACCACCATCTTTTGTTGCTGTTGTTGGCAACTTATACTCATCCCATTGGATTCAAGAAGAATATGCTTCCAACCACGCTGCATCTGCTGGAGCCACTCTTTTAAAGAAACACATGCACATTTACTTTGTTTCCCTCCCCGCCAAAGGACTCCAAAAACAACCCCCTTGGGAAGCAGGAAATGTTTTTCCTCTTTTGAAATTAAACCAGTCTCCTGGTAAAATTCACTGCGTTCTCACCTCACTACAAGGACAAGAGTTTCAAAAGAAGGTGCTGGCTAGGGGGGACACCTCTAAAACACAGGTACGTGTGCTGCCATGCACACACATGTACATGGACACACAAACGTGCATCTCTTCTCACTGCTTTACAATGATGAGGTTTTGAAGGGGGCAGTCTCACAAAATTTAATCATGCTTTTCCCTAAGACAGGCAGCATGAGCAGTCGTTTGATCAATAACTCAGTGCAGGCAAAAAGACTTCATGTTGAATTACAAAGTTCAGCATAGGACATGCAAGTTGGGATTCAAACATGAGTGAAGTCTGAACGCACTACAGATGTGGGAGACAATTCCTATTCTACCCAGCAAAAGAAAAAAAAAAAAGTAGTTTTTCTACTTTTCTTTTATAAAGGAGATTTTAAGCCAAAACAAAACGTTTTAAAATTAAATTTAGCAAATGCTAATTAAAACTGTTTTATCTTTCCAAGAGATTTATAAATTACAAAGGGAAGAAAGAATTTAAGAAAAAAAAGTCATCCTCTAGGAAAATATTTTACCTGCAGTGTCACAAAGGGATACATTTCCTGAGAAAACATTGTCCAGGACTTCAGTAAATTCTGGACCTTTTCCAGATGGATAAAAAAAAGTGGCTGAAATATCCTTCAAAAAAGCATGGAGCCTAATGTACATTCAATCTTCAAACCTATGGAGCAAGGACACTGAGTTGCAACACCTTAAAAGTCAACAACAAGCAAGGAGAAAGCTTGATTTTGTTTAATTTTCCTAAGAGATTAAACTGGCAACTAGCCTTATGTTTAAAGAACAGTAATAAAATGTAGGCACACTGTAAACTGGTTCATTTCAGGTTTCCCCTTAGGGAAGGCAACATATTTGTCAGCATAGGAAATGCCATCCCTGTGGCTAAGAACCTGCCTGAAGACATGCTTATATCACAGCCACCATGAATGACATCAAAAGATGATAAAAAGATAAGTTGCCAGGGTTCTGGCCTATACACATTTGAAGAAAGACTGAAACTACAACCTACAGGGAGATGCTGTCCAAGCAATGGATGGCAGAAAGTCACCCTGCTAGACAAAATAGGAAGGACTATGATACCTACTTTTTATCAATCACTCCAACTGCATCACATTTTTTTTAACCCTCAAGCTTCAGGAAGAAGAGGATAGACTTCTAAGGACCCCTAGGTTACTGCAGTGACAGGGAATCTAACAAGAAATAAATGATGTTAGGGAGAGTGGGATTAAAAAACCCAAACCAACCAAACAAAAAACAAACCGAACCAAAACAGAGAACTATCAGTCTGTTTCAGGAAAGTCTGGGAACCTGCAAAAACAGGTAACATTTTCTAAGCTGTAAGATCTCTTAAAAGTGACACCCAGAAGTTGAATAAACAGCATAGCTTCTCCTAGGAGGAGGAATGGAACAGGATGGTCACTTAAGGTTACAGAACTTAAGAGGCTACACCTGATCAGCAGGTTATGCATTAAGAGCCTTTCAGACCTTATTCCTGCTTCCCACCTTATGCTGATTCTGATGGCGCCACTTAAGTATTTAAGATTTGCTACATTATTCAATCCCATTTTACTTCAAACTCTAGAGTGACTATGGAAAAATCATACGGCTTGCCAAGGCTGAGTTCTTTGACAAATGTTTTGAGTAGTATTAAAAGACTGGACAATGCATTCTGCACTGTTGGTGGCACAGGACAGATCATTAAAGAAAACCCCAAAAACCGAAAACAAACAAACCAAACAAATAACAAAACATCTATGTGTTTTTTGTATTTTTCAAGGTTTCCTGAGCAAAATATCCTGAAATTTCTGGGTTATACCATCTGCAGAGTTTGGAAACAAAAAGAAAACAAAACAAACCAATCAACTTTCACACCTTCATGCTTCAACTTTAACTTGCTAACTGGGTAATAGGACTGGTTACAAAATACCAGTTTTCATTCTGTAAGAAATGTCTCCGAAAAACTCATTATGTGACCTCAAACTACAACACAAATCAAGCACAGTTACTCTGAAAAGGTGTCCTTAATTTCTTCTTTAATCTTGGCTTTCAGTGTTCTGTTCACTAATGCCTGAATCCTTTCTTGCACTCCCTCTTTTCACCTCCTTGTTTTCCCTTTCCGCCTTAGCTCAAAGGTTTTCAGAAATACCTCTTGAATCACACCTATAAGGCTTAGTTGCCTGTTGAATATAAATACAGTGCTTAGAAATGAAATAGGAAAGAAGCAACAAAATAAGTCTAATCACTTCTATACGTTTTCTGCTTTATATCCCAAACATTTACTCTCAGTTGCACATTTAGAGCAACTTCTTTAAAACAAAGCTGTTTAAAAGAAATTGGGACTTCTGCTTCCCTAGTTTCCAGCTGTATACCTGTAGTATAGAGTTGCATTTCTATTTATGTTCCATGACAAACCCTAAATGCTGGGTTCCTCCTACAATCCACTTTCTTGCAACCTAAAGACAAATAAGAAATTGGAAAAGTAAATGGACATTACAAGACAGAAGTGCAAATGTTAAGAGAAAACTATCTTCATAAATCAACTGAATTCAGAAGCCTACATCAGATGTAACACAAATGTAATTAAACTATCATTGGCTGCTTACAAATGGAAATAAGAGAAGAACAGGTCATCATTTATATTTTGGCCCTATTTTTGGAAAAAAAAAAAAACAAACATTTTTCCTAAAGGCTTCCAACAACAGTCACTTTCCAATCTCGCCAAATTTGTGAAGATAAGTACATGAAGAAGTGTGCAATCTTTTGATATTACAGCAGCTTGGTCTGCTTATCACCCACCTATTACCACTGGAGCACTAAGGTGGAATTTGTCTTGACCTCAGATTTGTCTAGCAACTCAAAGAAAAATCATAAATGTCCATATTGCAAGGGAACGCAAATGAATCTATCTAAATGCGAATTCAGAAAGTCAGGAAACCTCAGCCTGGATTGCTTTCTGGGGCATTTGCTTACTCTTATCATTCAATACCTAAAATCAGAAAGGCTTTAGCATAGGTATCCGTTTTCTTTTTCAGAAATGCACCAGGCTAGACTTGTCCCATATATGAACTTCTAGTGATTGCCATTTTATAAAGAGATCAAACTTGCCATTTTATCAAGAGAATAGTTTTACCTCTAATAATTACTGTTATGACATCCAGCAGCATTGCTAATCTGATGTTATGGGTTAGTTCAGTTATTCCAATATTAGGTATTAATAATTAAATTATTTGTCAAGATTTTTATATAAAGACTTAGCAATGTGCAGCATAACGTTTTACTTATTCTAGAAGGATTTGAAAGTAACATTTTGCATCATTAGACTCAGTTTGGCTTTATTTAAACTGAAGTACTATGTTAAGACTAAAATGAAACAATCTCAAGTGCAACAGCAAAAATTTCCATCACTTCACGGATATGCTGTTGTGTCAGAGATGACATTTTTCTGAGAACAACGGTGCAATTACAATACACAGGGAAGAGCATCTGGAATCTAAAAATCAACTTATGCCTGTATAAAGACATCCATTAGCCTCACTGGGCATTGAATCAGGCTGTTGCTGCAGATCGGTCAATGTAATTCTCCTCGATGTGTCAGACATTAATGAAGTTAACATGGGAATGAGCAGCACAGAACAAACAGCTGATGACAAAAAAGCCCAAAGCTCTCACCTACTGCTGAAGCCTGCCCATCAGGCACAATTTTCTAAGGTTCTGAAAAGCTTTCAGTGTCCAGGCAACATTTTGTTGCTGTCATTACAAACATACATGTTGACTTTTCTCAACCATTACAGGTTAGTACTCAGTTATTTCTGGTTTCCAAGAAGCAGCATTCTGGCACGGCTTTGCAAACAGCGATTCCAAGTGGGAATTTTCCAGCCCAAGTTTATAAAGTTTTGTTCTCTGCTTTCTACAGAATCAAAGGATAGAACTTTACCATGTCCTTTCTTGCTCCTCCAGTATACAGAAGAGAAAAAATGTACATGTTTCTATCCTCCTGGGGGCATGCTGCTCTACTAGAATTTATGTCATCAGCTTGGACAACTTGGATTGCATGAATCCCACATCCACCCATTTTTGAACAAACAATTAGGCTGAAAAACCCCAGGTGTCACTAACTCCAGGTCTCATTAACCTTCCAGAAGTGAACTTGCTTTTGAAGACAAGCTTCTAGGTTCCTGTCTAACTCAATAGCTACTAAATCTGTTGAAAGGCTAGCAATATTAACCTTAGCAATCAAGAACTTGGGGTCTTTTGGTTTTCTGATAACCTCCTAACATAGGCGGAAATGAACAGCAATCATGTAAAGCTTCTCTCATCCTCTGATGCACTGCACCACAGCATCTAAAAACTTCCTGCATTTTTCCTTACAAAACATCCTCATTTGTAAATATTTTTGCTGTTGTTCTCCAAAATCCCTCATACTTGGAACCTGAAACTCTTCCTTTGCTCTGTCCCATGTCTGAGAGGTGTGAACAGTCTCAGCATGTTTCTTAACAGTAAGAAAGGATTAGAGGTACATGATCTTACTAAAATCAGTATTGCTCTGATTTCTAAAGTGAGGCATGCACTTCTAGAAGGTATTTGAGATGTGCTGAGTACCCAGAATCTCACACAGGAAAGGTGAATGGAGCACCTCTAACCATTAGATCAATACTGCATTGCTAAACAGTTTCTTTCTCAAAGGCTCCTCTGAGCTGGCACACTCAAGACAGCTAAGATCAACATAAGTAATTCTAGTGTGAAAGATTTCTTCCACAGTATACTTTTTAGAAACTTTCTTTTTCAACACAGTTATCTTCCAGTAAGGACTAAATTACAAAAATTTAATCTCTTTCATTTGATTTAGGCACATTTTTCACTCTCCTCTTCCTTTGATTTACCTTATCTCTGTTTCCAGCCAAGACTGAGTAGCTACGGGAGAAGTATTTCTGTTCCACTGCAGTGCAAGTTCACTGTTGCTTTGATTTCCCTAAGTCAGCCCTTTCAAGATTCCGGTGAATACTTGCACAGTGTTAGATTCTTTTGGGCTTTTATTTTCATCCTTTTTGCATCATTGTCCAGAGAAAGTGTGACAATATTAAGATCACCTCATGTATCTGTTACTTAAAAAATTACTTCATATTTAGAGGAAGCACAGAATATCTGAAACAAATGGGTAGGTCTTTAGGTAGAGAGACCCTGAATAAAAAAATATTACTGAACAGAGCAACCTGGCATCCTTGGGGAACTGCCTCCTTGTCTGAGAAACACTGCATCTAATGATTCCAAGATCTGTTCTTGCATCAGTACGACACGGAAGAGTTTTAATGAACTGAAAACAAGGTTTCGCCACTCAGAAAAACAAGGTGTCAAGGCCATAGAGACAGACATCCACCAGTTCCAGAAAAGGACTCACAGATTAGAGGAATGTATAGGCGAATGAAATTGACCAGGAGTCAATTTGCATGTTGAGAATAAACTCTGCAATCATTCAGATCACTTGTCAAGCATGCAGAAGAAGTACTAACAAGAAACTGCACAAGTTTCTGATGGTACCTCCTCTCTTGGGGGAAGGTTTCTGTTGGAACTCTGCCTGTCTCTTACGTGGTTTTCATCACCATCAGTTTCTTATCTAAACTGAAACAACTAGCAATTAACAGGTTTCTGTAGAAAACACCAATTCTGGTATTTTATTTTGTTCGTTACTCTAAATGAAAGACAGCCCAATGTTAACTGTAGTTTACCAAGACTCAAATGACTCAGGCTGTGAATTGCTGTGGCTTAGAAATATATTACTGCTCTCACTGTAAAAATATATTCCCTTTGTATGGAAGAGAATGAGACTGACACTTGCAAGGCTTCTGCATTAAGTACAATTTCAACCAGCACAGCACACCATTCTCTTCAGTAAATCCCAAAGATGTTTTGGGATTCTGAAACGGCAGAGTATAAATTAAAGGACTTGCCTTCTAGCTCAAGAAATAAAGGTTTCTGTTTCCAGACAAGGGGGCCAACAGTTATCTCTTTTCAGATGTCCAATCCAAACAGAAGATGTGTTTGAAGATGTATTGAACTTTGGTCACAGTTACTAATTTACAAACACACTGTATTGCATGGATTTTCTTCAGCTAAAGTAAGATGTTCAACACACTACATCACCCCATTGTTTTTTTCTCTATCAGTATTTCTAGGTACAGTTATTCTTTTATTCCTTTCATTAACTTTCAGAATCGCACATACAGATCTTTATACAGAAACTGCTACACCTCTTATTTAGTTAACTTTCATTTTCATTGGTATATTACTATTTTAAACAACACAGCAAGGGAGATAAAATACATGAAATTGTATTTGTATGACCACAACAAAATCGACACCCAGAATCAGAGGCAGTTTCTGAAACCACTGTGAAATTAATCTCTTTTGAAAATGACAAGATTTTGAACTATCAATATCCCTCTACAGTACTACTTTCCACCAGTCCTTATAAACATGTTAAAAAGGCACAAAGAAGTATGTATCTTAAATTAAGATCATAGTAAAATTAAAAGGGGAGTTGAATTTAAAAGAAACTCCCCTCACCCAAAAAAAAAAAATCCCAGCTGAGCACAAGTAATCAGTCATCCAACATTAGCCAACCCCAATAAAGAAAAATGGACAATGCCTAGACATTTCTACTTTCATCAGTCCAGCAGACTGCATAATTTATATCCAAGACAGGACAATCTTTGCCATATAGTAGAACGTATTTTTTTCCACAGGCTTCAGAGAAGGTAATTTTCTCAGACTATATAATCCTCCATTCCTGTTTTAGCAGCATAAAAAATTTAAAATATTGTCAGAAATAATTAGTCTACTACTGAGCTACCTAAATAATCAAGAATTTTAAATTATAACTTGTGTGATCAGCTAGAATATACTGTTGATGTTTTACTTTAATCCAAATAAAAATGGATAAAAATCCAAAATAAAAATTATTGTCAATTTTTCAGGTGATAAAGATTTGTCCTTTGAATTCAGTTGCTTATAGTGGTTCTGTATAAGAAACTGAAAATAACACACAACGATATTCTGCTGTTTTTTGACCACATAAAACTTATTATGGCTATCTTCTCCTACAGCATATTTTTAAGTATCAAGTTATTGTCATCCACTTACAATAAACTGTGTACCTCATTTATGATATCTAACCATATAGAATTTCAGCTCCCGTTTGAAATAAAATAATAAATGAAAAGTGCAGGTAGAAGACCTGCAATTCATATCCAGAAGTTAACCAAAGTACAGCATTTCAGGGCAGTTCAACCACTGATAAAGAGAAGGTTTGGCAACAGATTGCAGCATGGAAAAAAATCACAGCATTACAATTTTCTCTTATGTGCTTTATTAATGAATTAAAAAGGCTTTTATTTTCAAGTTAACTGTGCTGTTGGGGCATGGGTCTTCTCCATTAAAATGTAATTCAGACAAGAGTAAAGCAAACATCTGCTACCTGCCAAGCACAAAATACCAGCACAAAACTCAGCTCAAGTCCCTTTCTGCATCGCAGAATGCATGCAGACTCTAGGAGGGGAAAACGGCAGAATTCACTCAGATATAATTAGCTCCTCAAAGAGCGCATATGTTAATAAAAAGGAGATTTATAGAAAAACCTTATTGTAAAAGGCTTACGGAATCCAGTTCAAAATGTAATGAGGATGTGTTTTTCCTCACCCTATGGCCCAGATGAATGTGTAAATCCTCACCACAACATATAGACACAGTTTAAGAATGGTTATGACTGGATTATTCAGATCATGAACAGCCTTCTTCCTAGAAATACTTCTAAATATGCCTCACTGGAAAGCCAACATCAGAATGTTGGTATCTTATATTAAAAATAAAACCAACCAAACAAAAACACCTACAACAAAACAAACAAAAAAAAACTACTAAAAAACTCCCCAAAACTACCTGTTATTCACAAATCAGAAAGAACTTGGATGCTCATCATACATAAGCACTGCCATAACTGCTAGTGGTCTGAAAAAAATGTTTCTTCTCAGTGCTCTATCTCTTGAATGCTCTTGTCACTCAGCCGGTTCAAGAATGTAACTCTACGTGGGTACTGAATTTAATATTACAGCTGACAGACAACATCGAGCCCTAGAGATGGGCCTGGAGGGCAGATGTGCCTTTTTTAAAACACAAAAGAGCTATTTTGTTGCATGTGCAGGCAGTCCTGCCATCAAGCTGTCTCTTCTAATTGCCTGCCATGGTGTCTTAGAACCAGAAGCTCTTAAAAGTGTGTTGAATATCAAAGTACTTGTGTATGGGACACTTACAGCTTCAGGTAATGTACAGCCATGGTCAGCTTGACCTAAGCCACACATCTCCAATCAATTCCTTTTCTCTACATGTTTGCCAACTAACAAAATAGTTGTGGCATTGAAAGAAGACCATTGTATTATGAGCATATACTAGCATATACCTTCTTCAAAAACTTGTCTCTCAAAACTGTCTTCAGGTGGGGATAGAAATCTCATTTAAGGAGTGCCAAATCTTCAACTGGTTCTATCAGCTTGCTGTTGAATTCCTGCACTATCATTGATACCAGATAAGACGCTCTGAACAAACACTGCAAAAGGTGGACAAGTCCAATAATAAAGGTCATCTTTAAGTCAGCCTACATAAACAGCAGACAAATCTCTTCCTCAACAAAAATGGCTCATCACTGACACCAGTGAGGGATTGAAGACAATAGCCATCCGCTACAAGAGGTAAAATTTTGAACATCTGTTCAGGTTAACAGTGAGGTGAGTTGGATGGGTCACAAAGAAATTCTTTGCAAGGGTGGTTTATGTACATCAATTAAAGATGGAAACTGCAACAACTTATTCTAAGAATCAGCTAGTGATTTTTGCCTGAGAAGCCTGAAATGTCGCTAAGCAAGAAAAGAAAGATCACTACAGATTTTAAATAAGAGGAGACTAACACCAAACACAAATACTTAACAACATAGAAGCAAGTCTGCATGTATTTAATTCCAATCTTATTAATGGTATTAACATAAATCAAAGAGACTCAGTCAGTGTGAGGACACACATCATAAAGCAGAGATGCCCATATCCTATCTAAACTTCTGCAGTTTTTTAATTAAGGTGTCTAACAGGTAGTAAATATCACTATAATGAATTCTCGCCAGCAAAGCTCAAAACTACAGCTTACAGTCTCAGGCAGGAAGACAAACATCTGTTGCCTGAACATTAAGCAAAATTTGGTCTTGATGTCTGAACATTACCTTCTACACAGAAATAAATGATCCCAAATGAAAAAGCAAAAAATTAGAACCAGGGTCTCCTTTGCATAGAAATTCTTCTATGGATTTCCATTCATTCTACACAAATATGGTAAAATCTTGCCTTGTGGCTGTTTTCTGTGGGATTGTGCAAAACAAAACAAACCCAACAGGGTAATAAAAGGATTGCTGGAACTCTGTAGCTTGGGAGTGGTGTAAGACCAGGGCTGTCCATGGGGACTAGAAGTAGAAAAATACTTTTCACTACTGTTCAGAGACAAGCCATAGTCCTTGTACTTGTTTCCCAATCCAAATAAAGTGATGCTTCCCTCTGTCACAATTGCAATTGTAAAGCTCCAAGTACTTTTCCTATTTAGTTGGCTTCTTGATGTCAAAAGCTTTCATGGGGATAAGGAAGACCATTGGAGAGAGGAAAGAAATCGTATTATAGTGCACTGGGCTTTGCAGGGGAGGCAACTCGATTATTTCTGGAGAATCATTAGGATGATTTGGCACCAGTACATTTTAACAACAAATAAAAAATTCACACTGAAACTTCCTAGTAGAAAAAAAAGGTGCTGTTGGTGAGGGCCAGAAACCTTAAATACCAGAAACCTTGATGATACCCTGTCTGCTACAGCAGAGCAAAAGAGAAGTTAAAGAGCTACAATTGAGATCCATTTTCTTAGCTGCTTGAGCAAAATATCAGCAAACTGACTCAAAACCTTTCTTCAAGGAGTAGGTCAAAGAGTCAGTGTCATTGCTTTTCTACTGTACAGGTTTGTTGCCTCCCCCCCCTTATGTATCAGCTTGTGTTTTTTTGTGTGGTGGCTTGTTTCATTTTTTGTTTGTTTGTTTTTTTTCTTTCCTATTCATTTTCAGTATGACCACAATGACAGGCTAAATTTCAGGTTGAGGAAAACAATGAAAACTTTTCTCAGAGCTTTCAAAAAATACTAACATAATAGATTAAATAATGTCTTCATAGAGCTGTGTCTTGAAGCTCATTTCTTCCTGATCCCATCACAGCTGGGAGATGATTTGCTATTCTCTTGCAAAAACGGACAGAGAAACAAAACTTTCTAGAAAACCATAAAAAACATCTGAAAAAGCTAGAAAGCCCATAAGTACTCCAGAGCCAATGTGAAGCAACCACACGTGGCAGTGTCAAGGAAACTTTCCTGTCTGACCATGCAGGAGCCACTCTGGCAGTCAGTGTTGCCCCACTCAAGCTGGGACAGAGGTCCCCTTCACAGGTACACACCTACACTCCCAGTCAGGCCAGGTTTCCCATACCAGAGTCTGAGAAATTTAGATCCATAAAGTAGTTTAATGATGGTACAATAACTAAATAAAAAAATAACAGTTTGATCTGGGTGCCTCCAAGTAGGGACCCTGAACAAAGGAACCTCTGGGCTTTTATACCCTCACAGCCTAAGTGCAGGAAAGTCTGGAGTCACTGGCTCCTTCCATGTCTCACTGCCTGTTCCCCTGGCTGAATCAC
>JAWWMP010000132.1:20234734-20275112 GCA_035047865.1 Dendrocincla tyrannina | reverse complement strand
TCACAGCCTAAGTGCAGGAAAGTCTGGAGTCACTGGCTCCTTCCATGTCTCACTGCCTGTTCCCCTGGCTGAATCACAGGTCCCTGGGCTCTTTGATGTTCACGGCTCTGCCTCCCAGAACTCGACCTGCAGCTGCACACCGAGCTACCTGCACCACACACACTCCTCAACAGGCAGATAACCACAGAAGAGAAGCATACAGGGACACTGGCACCTGCAGCTTCCACATCAGCCAGACAAACTTCAGTTAGTCTGGATCCAAACATGAACAGCATTAACATCTCCTCTAGTAGTCCCACAGACCGGCTTCTGCCAAAATGTTACAACAGCCATGTGCCCATCTCAATACCCCAGATGCTTTGTTTCATGACAGAGGCCAGAAGGGAACTGGCATAATATCCAAAGTCTGACAGTGAAGCCAAGATACAAGTCTCAATGATTTTTAATGACCCTGGCTGAACTAACCTGGAAACTGGACAAATGTTTTGAAATTACAATCTGATTTAATCTGCTAAAAGCACCTGAGAGCACCAGTATCCTGGATTTCATTCTTGACATGAGAAGCTGTGACATACAAATCCTATCATCTACCCTGACTAGCTTAGTTGTATCTACAGTATTCTCCTGCTGCGTCAAAGTATTTCAAAGAACATGTTTTCCCCAAACAGTGCCAGTCCTTCAAATTTAATGCCTTCATTTGGACAATGATCAGTCAAGAAAACTCCTGAAGGATAGGACAAAAACTCTGGTTGAAACAGAGCTAAAGACTCAGACTTGATTTGGAGCTGGATCCTTCACATCTCAAGAGAACATGATATTCTCTACTGATTACCTCAGAATACTTTCCCCTTTCATTTACTGGTTTCTTCCAATTCAGACTACAAAGAAATACTAAAATTCTTTTATTCATTAATACTAAATTTCTTTTATTCATTAAAGACTAAAAGTATTTAATGAATAAAAATGCCTGATTCTTGTCCACCCTATCTTAAAGAACTCTGTGGGCCAAGTGTGTGTAGTATAGGTTTAACCTTGATGGTACTTGCAAGCTGGAAAAAATTTCTTGGCAAACATCTCCCCATTTTTTTACATTGATATTTGAGTGACATGCAGAAGTAGTAAGTGATTTATATATTTTTATATTTTGAAGTTAATGATAGGTTCCTCTGGAAAGACATGGAAAGGCCTCTTAAAAATAACTCTGCAGTATTTCTTTTTGCCCCCTCAGAAGAGTAAGCAGCAGAAATCTTGTAAGAACTGTGTTTTCAGAAGTATGAAGTAGTGATATTTGACTTAATCAAGAAAGTGACTTCAGATTTTTTTAAATATTTTGTTTTGGTGAACACATTTAACTCAGACATCTGGCAAAGCAGTTGGAAGGAAATCCTCGTAATTAAGGGCCAAAGGAGATATGAGAACTGGGAAGACCTTCAGCAAAAGAATGGATAAAACTGGCAAGAAAAAAATAATCTAAACCTTCTAGGCTTACATGATAAAGTAGTACGAAAAAAAAGAATACAGCATAGAAACTATATTCCCTTTCTTTTGTTTCAAGTTATTTTTAGCTCACTCTGTCTGCTCTCCTAATTTTTTATTTTTTTTTCCCCAAACCATTTTTATCACTGGTCTTTGGATTCAGAACCAACTTAATGCTATCACAGGACAGTGCAGCCCTAAGGACACAGTGGTACATGGTAACACACTTTTCTTTTCCCTTCGAAAGAATGGCAGGATACAAAACTGGCTCAGCCTTTAAGTGTTTTTCTACATGCATCACTCTAGGGCTGTATGCCTCCTAGGATGAGCTGTTAAAAGCAAGCAGTCTCTGCACTTACGACTGTATTCCATTAAGGCATTTAGTGCTGTCAGAAATTAAATTCAGAGTCAACATTCAAACACACTGTATGTAAATGTGAACCTGAACTCTTCAACCCAGCTGTATTTCAGCCCATGAAGAGGATGCTTCATCAACTTAGTTGAACTACACATAGCAAAACCTCATGATTATCACTTGTTCAATTTAATTCTTAGTTACTTCTATTAATAATTTAAAAAAATAATGAAAACCAAAGCAAAATAGCTGTAAGAAAGCAGCAGGGAACTGCTTTTAACTGCTCACTCCCACAGTTGTATTTCATCTTCCAGAGCTGTCTTTAAAACTCTTTGACAGCTCAATTCTTGACTTGATAAGCTTCTAAGAGCTAACTGTTCAACTTGTCCCCAAGATTTGAAACTGTTCATTAAAACAGGATGGCTATAGGCAACAATAAAACTAAAGAACGCACTACAATCTGGTTGCTTAAGGGAAACTAAGGTATCTTTGAGAAACTCAAATCCACTCATACTTAGAGAATAGTTCTTCCTGAAGAAAATTTCACAGAATCACAGAACATGCTGAGTTGGAAAGGACCCACAAGGATCATCGAGTCCCACACTTAACCCTGCACAGGACCATCCCCAAGAGTTTGCCTCAGAGTATCATCCAAACGCTTCTTGAACTGTGTCAGGGTTGGTGCTGTGACCACTTCCCTGGGGAGCCTGTTCCAGCACCCAACCACCCTCTGCCTGATGTAACCTAAACCCTCCCTGACAACTTGAGGCCATTCCCTCAGGTTCAGCCTCAACTTCTCCTTTCCCTATCCCATGCTTCTCACTGTATTTGCTTTCCATAGAGGAGGGAAGCTAAAAATGTCACAGAGCACTGCTTGCAGCTAGGAGAAACTGATCAGTACATATTTCATAAAGGAGCCTTGGAAATTTCTTCCAGATGTCATGTTGCCTACATTTACCATGGTGAAAAGCATTTGACTTGGTCTGTTTTCCTGTTCTGAAAGTATAATGGCACAGCACACAGGCAGAGGAGAAACATTTTAATCGTTTGACTGGATTTTTTTTTTAAATTACTGAACATACGTCCTATGTTCTAGATGAGCCTCCATGTAATTCTTGAAATTTACAGAACTTCTTCCTGTAAACAGTGATTATGAGAACAGAGAGACAGAAAGGGAGAGAAATGTTGATACAATGATAACTAAAATCTGCATCTGGGTGCAGAGACAAGAGGCTGGAAATGTGAGAAGGGAAACAAAGAGCCAAGCAACATACCAGTCAACTATTCCAACAGACTTGAACAAATGGAGCAGGCTCGACTGAGGTTTTGCCCACAATGCAATACACGTAATCACAGGATCAAAAAGACACAGCACTTGCTTTGAGTTTTGAGGCCCAGATATGCTCGAAGGCCCTGAAGCATGAAGACTTTCCTCTGCACTTCAATTAGCTCAGACATCTTTGTTGTCTCAACACTCAGCCAAAAGCAGCTATGAATGAAAATTACATTAAACTGAAAAGTGGCACCAAATTATGTAATGGCATATAACCTGCGATGCTCGAGCATCTTGGTGGTCATCCTGTAAAAATCTGAAGGGACTGAAGCAACTCCAGAGAATGAGGCTGAAGGCAGAGAAACAAAATAGACACCAAAAAAAAAAATATTTCAAGGACTAGCTAATCTTCCGTGCTACAAATGAGAACTCAACCATCCCTAAGGCCTGGACAACAAGGAGAAAAAGGTAAGGACATGAGATTTTGATAAACAGAATAGGAAAAAAATTCTGAGGGAAGAAATGGATCAAACTGTCTGGAAAACAAGGAGGGTGTAGGGCCCAACATCATTCTCCTTCAGAGAACAATTCCTCAAATTTACACTAATATTTACATGCACTTATTTCCTTAAACACACATCAAAATGTTCACGTGGAGCTCTAAGGAAATTGTCTGAAAAGACTGCCAACAAAATTTAATTACAAAAAAATCAACATTATAACCAGTACAGCAATAAACACTGATCATTAGCTTAGCTGCCATAATTTCCTCTGTAGATTTTAAATAGGTACATTTTATTCCGTATCTCAAAAGCATAATAAAACATTTCCTGTGAGCTACACTAGGTATGAATTGTAGAAATACAGAGCTTCAGCTTCAGTGGGGTTTGCCCAAACAGAACTACCTCAGATTCAGCATGTGACTTCACAAAAGGGCCTACTCTAATTTCTGGTTTCTCTCTCAACATTGTCTTATAAAACCCCACAATTATTAATTTATTTAATATTAGACTTTTACTTGCCGTTTCTGTCAGTGTTACGAAATTAGCAGATAACTTGGTAACAATTAGGACTGTTTTTCAACTTTAGCCTAAAACACAGTATTTTTCAGGCCTCGGGGCTCTTCAGAACACCTGGAGAGCAATCAGAAACAGTATATAAAGACAATTCACATGGAGCATGGGGGGGAAAAAAAAATCAGAATACCTAATATATCTTATATATTATTACTACTTTAAAGAGCCTCATCCCCTTTTAACTTCATTGCATTTGCATTAAAAAAAACAACTTCATAGAATGTGCTATTAAGAAATACAACCCAAGGGGTAGCATTAAAATATAAAATGAAATAAAAGAGAAACTGATTTGCCTAGGGATCGAAAATAGCTCCCAAGTTTAAGCCAAGATTCTTCTCCTATAAAGCTCTATCTTAATTCTGACAGATTTCTGCATTTGATAGTTCACAAAACAATTTTATAATGCCTGTTCAAAGAACAGTCTGCAAAAGTTTGTTTCCTTTCCCTACCCAAGGCTCCCTTCCCTTTACAACTGGCTGATTCCAGGGCTAGAATATAACATAGGAGAAAATATTAAGTGAAACCTAGAAGTCTTAATGGAAACTTAAAGCCCTGGAGATCACCTGTTGCTAGCTACTAAAACCCATCACCCCAAAAAAACCTATCCCAAAACCACCAACAAAACACCAGAAAACACCAGCATTATTTAACCTGTAAGTTTATCTGACAAGTATCTCATAAAGAGAAGCTTTTCATAATGTTAATGAAAAAGTACAATATCAGCAAGCAAACCATCTTCTGAGCAAGCAATCCTAAATGGAAATCACCCACATACTAAACTATCTCTGCTCTGGCAAGACTGTGGTATTTAGAAGAAAGGGGAACACTCAATGGTGAACTGCAAACTATTTGCAGTTTATTTATGGTCTTTAGATTTACTTTTTGTGCTGTCCTGAAACCTGACAGTAAACTTAATGTCTCAGTTTGTTCACAGCATCTTGCATGGCTTAATGAAATCAAATTTCAAGCCAAAATTTTGACTTGCTTCCTCTTGATAAAATGGTCTACACTGCTAAAGGAATATTGTTCTGCAAAGAAAGTAATAAAGATATTTATATGTCTTTATCCTTATAATAAAATGCAGCTTTAAAATCCTCAAATCTTTCCTATTGAAAGCTTGAAACTGAAATATCAGATGATAAACGCACAGTGTACGGGGTCTTTCAGTGAGAAAGATGTTCTTATGCAACACTACCAGAGCCCTCTCCACTAAACATCCTCCAGCATAGCAAGTATTAGGCTATCCATTCCTGAAAGCACACTGCACCTCTCATCAAAACAGAAGTCTTGGCAATTAGAGATACTTAAGTAGTCCTTTTTGCTCTCAAGAATTCAATGATACTGCAAAATAGGCCACATTAATCACCACCAGATTTTTAACTTTCAACAGTATGCTGGTATTTGTTGCCAATCCATGTCTACATTTGTAGCTTTGGATGGTACAAAATGAAGACATACTCCTCGCTTTTTCTGTTACAACCCTAAAAGGTCCACTGTTTGTTTTGGTTTTTTAATGGCATATATGTTCTAACATATAAACGAATGTAAAATGTGAAGAGAATACAAACTAACAGAGTTGTATAAACACACATGCCAGATAAACTGAGACACTCATAGTTATTGCCTCTGTAAACAGCTAGTAAAACTGAACATACTTATTTACCTATTGTTTAGTTATGGTCTTAACTAAGAAGAGAAACAATTAATGAACAGCACATGTGAGAGTTCACAAGAAAACCCATCTTGCTAATTTTAAGTATCAGACTGAATATCATGGAAAAAAGTAAAACAGTATGTAAACAGTAAAGACCTAATGATAACAATTAACATCTCACAATATATAAGGCTAAGTACCGTGACTGACTTTGGAGACACTGTGCTGTTAGATTGATAAACTGTTCTTGAGAAAGTTAGAGTGACTGTTAACCTGTCACTTTGCCATTTCTAGAAGCTTCCACTGAGTAATTTTAACCATTAATTTTAAATTTAGACATTAAGTGCTTGCATAACTCACAGATACTGGTTCATTACCTAGACCCTGATTCACATTAAAATTGAAGCCCTGTTTCTATCACCAAGTGAACTATACATGGGAGAGTTCCCATTATTTAAAAACAAAAGGTTGTGTTTTTATTTTTTCTTTCCACGAAGTGAGTACAGGGAAGTATCAAACTAGCTTCTATCTGTAAAATCTCCATTTTACCTGCAGGAAAAAAACCAAAAACACACAAAGCGTTTGTCTAGAAACTCAGTAGATATTACTATGTATCTACAGCATTCAACTGGCAATAGCTGAAGGCGCAGAGAGGCACACGAACACCAAGTCACCAGTTTACTGCATCCAGTGGACTGATAAATTTCAGTTTCTCCCTCTCTCATTAGTCCTGGAAGTTGACCTGCATGTTGAATTGTGCATACTAAACCTAGCAAGCTTATTTTATCTTGTAAAGGTCACACAAGAACTCAAATGGGTATGAAAATTTAAAACACTGCATTAGTGCACTTCATTTTCTCAATTTATAATCCTCATGACTGATTTAGTACTATTTAAGACTTACAAAGAATATATTCATGAGACTTAAAATATCTATTAGGTCTGGATGACAGTCTATGGATCAGCAGTCATTACTGGATTTTTTTCTCCCTTTATGTTCTCCTTGTTTCAAGCACTTTAGTTTTGTATCTTGAAAATGCACTTAGCCCTAAGCATGACAACATAGACTTGAACACACTGTACATGATACATTAAAATTACAAATCTGTTAGTTTTTTGTGCATGCTATGCAGTTGTGACAAAGAATCACTAGAAAACAAGAAAAAAAATAGGTGAGCTGCAACACTGGCTTAAAAAAAAAAAAAAAAAAAAAAAACAAAAAAAAAAACAAGATCAGATGACACCATTCTGAGGTTGAAATATGTTTTACTTGCCTGGGCATCTCTGCTAAACTTCTGTTTCCATCACCAGAGATTAAAACAAACAAAAAAAGGAGAGAATAAATATATATGATTTGCCAAAGGTCATAAAATATGTTTAGTCGCTCAGTGGGGAACTGAGCTCCAATGCCATTCTAAAATCATGAGTCAACAGTACCTTCCAGGCATGTGTTCACAAGTGAGTCTATTCAGTTACTGTGGCCCGGTTTTGGTAGTGTGGGGGAAATACAGGAGTGACTTCTGTGAGAAGCTGCCAGAAGCTTCCTCCGCATCCCACAGAGCCCATGCTAGCCAGCTCCAGGATGGACCTGTCGCTGGCCAAGGCCAAGCCAATCAGGAATGACAGTAACATCTGCACAATAACATATGTAAGAAGGAAAAGAAAGTTACTGTGCACATGAAATTGCAGCCAGAGAAGAATAGACTGAAAACACAGGAACAACAATGTAAACACCAAGGTCAGTGGAGAAGGAGTGGGAGAAGGTGCTCCAGGAGCCAGAGCTGAGGCTCCCCTGCAGACCATGGTGAGGCAGCTGTGCCCCTGTAGCCCATGAAGAAACACAGGGGTGCAGAGATCCTCCTGCATCCCATAGAGGAGCCCACACTAGAGCAGGTGGATGCCCAAAGGAGGCTGTGACCCCATGGGAGGCCCATGATGGAGCAGGATCCTGGAAGGGACCTGCTGACCCTTGGAAAGAGGAGTCCATGCTGGAGCAGGTTTTCCTGGTAGAACCTGTGGCCCTACAGGGGACCCACAGTGGAGCGGCCTGTGCCTGAAGGACTGACCCCATGGAAAAATGACCCACATGGCAGCAGTTTCTGAAGAACTGTTGCCTGTAGGATGGACTCACACCCCAGAGGTTCTTGAAGGATTGTCTCCCATTGGAGGGACACTGCAGGAGCAGGGGAAGGACTCCTCTCCCTGAGCAGTGGCAGAAACAACAAGTGATTGTAACTCCCATTCCCTGTCTCCCTGCACTGCTGGGTGGGAGGAGGTTGAACCTGGAAGGAAAGAAGGGTGGGAGGAAAATGTTTTAAGATTATTTTACTTCTCACTCTCCTGTTCTGTCCTGTTAGCAATAAATTTAATTACTATCCCTACTTTTGAATCTTGGTTTTCCTGTGATAGTGATCAGTAAGTGATCTCTCTGCTCCTTATCTCAACTCATGAATCCTTTGTTGTACGTTCGCTCCTCTGTCCAGTTGCAGAGGGGAGTGAGAGAGCAGCTTTAGTGGGCACCCGGCAGCCAGGCAGGGACAACGCACCAGAGTATTGCACACAAAAAAGAAATTCCTTAAAGCATTTACATTATCTAAGAACCAAGTTTTCTGGTCCTCCTTTTCTGTGACAATAACGTCAGGATGTTACAACCTTGACTGAGCAAGTAAATACAGAATTGTGCTGGCACAAAATGGTATGGAAACGTGCCATGCAACTTGAAGCCGGAAGCATACTATTACAAAGCTGAAGTCAAGTAGCATGAAGCACCCATGATCAGTGTCACTTCAAATTCAAGGGCCAAGCTAACCAAAGCCTATGAAGAAGGAAGTTCTGATTCAAGTTCTGAGTTTACTTCACTGGTAATTCTTTTAATATTTTCCCGCTCTCAATAGGTTCTTGGTTGTTCAGTTTATCAGTGTATACTTTTGAATCCTTCAAGGTAACTCCAAGAGAGTGTCAGGCTCAGTAAATAAATTAAGCACCCCTTTATCCATTTCTCTACTTCCTATGGATTCTTTTTGTCTTAAAAAGCTGCAGTGACATAAAACAAGAGATGGTATTGTAATTAACTTCACAGAAGAGAGAATCACAGTTCTCAAAACAGAGTTGGAAAAAAAATGCCCTAAATGCTGAAAAATGCAGTAAATTGTGGTTCTCTTATGAGAAAGGTGGGATAATCATAAATAGATTTATTTTACTTCAAACTGATTGACTGCACAATATCAGATGCTACCCCAGATCACCATCTACAACCAAAAATATAAAACAATGGTACAAGTGTCAGTCTCGGATGTAATTTGATGACTGTCCCAATTGCTCAGAAATGAAGCAAAAATTACCTGTCTATATAAATAACTCCTCTTTTTGAAATTATAAAAAACAGCAGAAGACTCATTATGAATTGTTTTGTGGGGTTTTTTCAAAGCTGAGCATACAAAATAAATACAGTGAAAAATGAAAAAGTTGTAACTGTGGGACTAGAAAACTGAAATGTAGTTCCTGAGGAAGCAATAAAGCTTCTTGAGTGGTGGAATCATAGAATGGCAAGGGTTAGAGGAGAAGCAGAAAAGAAAACACAGGGCAAACAAAGCATACTTGCCAGTTACATGTTAACAACACAAGACAAAGTGTTCCGTAAGTGTGCCTTCTTAACCATTCTAAAGTCTGTGAACCTTCTTTATGTGGTAAATATTCAGAATATAACACAACTGAGTAGCCTGGCTATGCAGGTTGCATATGCAAACAACTAGAGCCTCAGATGCCCGTTTGAATAGATGCAAACCTCATCAACAATTATGATCATCATTTTCCCCTAGCAAAAGAAAATAGACTTTTATATGTAAATACAGAACAAACAGAAATCAAGTATGACCTGGTAAAAAAAAAAATTCCAACACTTCCAACATCTGGAAGAGCCATTTGTAGCCCAGAGAAAATTCTGCTTTTTATTTCTCCTGTTCTAGCTCACACAAAGCTATTGTTCATGCTTTCACAAGACCAGCATTACTGGTTTTAGAAGGCAAAAAAAGATTTGTTCCTCCTTTCACAAATCAAAACTTGTCCCAACACTCATCCATGGCAAGACTCCCATTGATGTCAGCAGAACCAGGATCTGAAATCCCACCTTTGCTATTTGTGCTCCTGTGACTGAGTTACGGGTGCTACAGTTATCAGCTACAGGAGACGAGCCATATGACTGTTGATTTTTTTTTTTAATCACATTGGTTGAATTACCTATCAAGAAGTCTTAAGCAAAATCAAAAATAAAATTTAAAAGCCCAAATAGTCACACAGGAAATACTAGTAATCCAGATTCCCTACTCACTTGCACAATAGCTCTTCTGGGTGCTCTCCTGGCTGAGAGCAACAGCACAGGAAGGAGAAATTCCCTACGGTCATTTAAATTCCAAGGACCTTATTTTGACTTATCAAATGAAAGCCCCTAATTTTCAAAATGGGCTCGCCAACAAAAGCTATCTTCAATTCTGCCTTCCAAAGGAGAAAGACCCAAAAGTCATTTGAAAGCTTTCAGGGTTTATCCACACTGGAAAATCCATTAAAACAAACATTCAGGCAGATTTTCCTTAGTGCAAAAGATGCTTCTGAAAACTTTAAAAATAGCTATAGGGTTTTTAGTCTCCTGAGGTCAGTTTTCCTTGCACAGTGACTGGCAATCTCAGTACCAGTCTTCTTTGGAACTGTCAAACTTATAGGACTGCTTGAGAAATGTTCTCCCAAGTGGAAAACATTTCTCTTGCAACACTGACAAACATTAGCAAAAAATAAAAATCAGTTATCTTTACTGCAACAATTTAAATATAAATAATTTAGCAGAGAAAGACAGACATGCACAATATGAATGACATGAAGTTGATGTCATAATATCAATAATATAGAGCATTAGTCTATGGCTAACTACTGCAAAAGGTTCCCAAAGTCATCAGCATAGCCAAAACTTACTATAAGAACTGAAGTATTCAAAATGTCAAGTACTTAATTGCAAGACAGAACATAAGTTCTTGAGGAAGAAAAGGTGTTCTGGAATGACCACACAAACCAAGGTTGTTTTAAAACAAAGTCTACTGTGTTTCACATATCCCTTTCAAAAACAGATTACTGGGATGAGTGCCAAAATAAAATAAATTACTTTACCAAAGGATATATTATTTCTATAGTGGAAATGGAATCATACTTAAGTGCTAGCAAAAGGCAACATAACCTCTTTGTTCTTCATAACTTTCCAAAAAGCCTTGCTAATAGCTTTACTCAATTTGGAGTCAGATTTTTATAAACTACAGAAGTGACTGTTTAAAAGAAAAAATCTACAAGGAATTTATATTAGATATTTGCAAAAAAAATTAAATATAGTTTTACATACTTTTGGACTGTGATTCCTGTTTTTAATGAAATCACAGAAAACCATGGATGAATACTGTAAACAGTCTTACACATAAGGTGTAATTATCATAATAAAGTTGTATTTGCATAATTCACAGGTTGGGTTTTTTGCAAACTCATATTGGCTTAGTCTTATTTTTTAGGTTCTTAAGAACCGGTTGCTTGCTGTTTTTCTCTACCTTCTTTTCAACTCTTGGAGCGAGGAAAGAAAGACTGTTCTATCAGTAACTCTTGCTTTTCCTCTTTTGAAAGACTAATTACTATGTTTGCCCTTCTTCAGCCCTCTGGGGCCAGCCCATACTCTAAGAGCTCTCAAAGATAAACACTACCAGTTTCTGAGCCATTGATCCGGTTAGTTCCTGAGGGATTGCAGGTAAACCTCATCAGACCTAGATGGCTTAAATACACCAAGCTGGGAGAAATATTCTCTGATTCATGCTTTTCCTGTTCTAGTCTACGTTCTTACCCTACTCTTGGTTTTATTAATTTTTTATAAATAACTTCTTTTTAAAAGCCTGAAACACAGAAGAAAACAGATCACTTTAGCTTCATTTGAACTATTAAGTATTTTCCCTTCCTCAATAAATGGATGTTTGGTTTTCCTTTGTTTTCTTTTCACACCTAACATGGTGAACAGAACATTTTTATGGCCTTTTAATGCCTTTTATTCACTGGAACTTAATCCATCTTTTTAATTTTGTCTCTACGCATTTGTGTCACCATTTTATTTGTGCCATTGCCAAGACAGTGCAATTACTACTAACAATACAGTCCTTTTCTGATTTTAGGAAGCTCTCTAAGAACTATATTTTTCTCTTATTAGACTTCATATCAGTATTCCACATCACAATCATTTTGTGCTTTGGTTTTGATATTACCTTTTTAAGGAACCTTTCCTGAGACCTTCATCCCTTAAATTACTTCTAACTAATTATTTTATGATTTAATAGAAATCTACCTTTCAATGCTCATGGCCTCCAGTTTTCCGCTACTGTTCCTTCTTTTTCTTACAGTCAGAGAGATGGTAGTCACTGGACCAAGTGATCGTTTGAAGTATTTTGTTAGTAAGGTGTTTTCAAAACAGTGTTGTCCTAACAGCCTTCTGCTTTCAGAGTGATCTCTGTTCTCACCATTTGTTAGAATCAAGTGTGAAACCGTTGTTCACTTGGTTATTTTCTCTATCTTAGCAGGTCACCTTTGTTTGCTGAAAATATGGTGAAAATGGCATTTTTTTCAAGCTGTTTTAGACTGAATCTTTTAGCAAAACAGGTACTTTGATCTCAGCTGTACACCTCAACTATTCTCCCCTGTACAAATCTATTATGCTAAGTCTCCATTTATTATTTCCATGTCTTTATTTTTAAAAATTCCCTAAAGCTATTTGATAAGGAGATAGCTTTAGAGTTAAATCTGGTTTCACAGTATTTAGCAACTGATGACAAATTCCACATATTTAAGGAAATTATAGAAAAATGATTGAGGGAAAGCTGTAGAACCTCTTACCAAAAACTGTGGGAAACCTCTTCAGCACAACATAGTGGCAATTTCTACGAATACATCAGCTCCATCAATCCTTCAGACAAATTTTTCAGCTAAACTGTTTACTACAACTAATCTCCAGAATACTGGAAAATCAACAGTGTTACAACCAAAAAGCATATCTTTATCATTACAATTTCCAACATCCCCAAAGAGGAACTGGGAACTCTTCAGCTAACAAAAAAAATGGTGTTACTACTCCTGGGGTTTTTCGTGGTAGCTGAAAAAAAGGCTATAAGGCCCCAATTGCAATTGCTCAAAAGTAATACCTTGCTTTAACAGTGCCCTACATTGAAAGCCAATAATATTAAGCACTTCTTGAAACTGAGTGCCTATCTTCTAGGATTTAGAAACTCTTGGCTACTTTCAAAAAAATTCCCAAGAATATGAAATCTGTAATACTTGGTATTTAAGATTTAACAATGAGTTCCTGTTTGAGTAATTTTGTCACAGCGTGGAGTATATGAAAAAGGCAATTATCTAGAAGCAAACATTTTTTCTACTACACTGTAGACAGAGATGTATCTTTAAGAATTAATCTGCGCATTATTAGTTGCAAGTAAAAGTGCATTGTCAAAGTTCAAATGTATAATACTTTTTCAAATATTTCTAAGCATTTCACTGCTCAACTGATACTGTTTGAGCAATCCCTTGCAACTGGGTAATAATGAGCATCTATGAGAATTATTTTACTGTACTCATGGACTGAGGCACTAGAAAACAACTCCTCCTCTTCAGTCACATCTTCAATGTTGGGGTTTTTTCCCCCCTAAACTTGCACAGACTGGGAGCAGTGCAGTGCATTACCCTCCCTAGCTACCTGAACTGCGACTAGTGTAAGAAAAACACAGTCTACATGCAGGATTTATCCCATAAAACAAGAGTAAAATAAAATTTTTGAACATTAAGGCCTGAATTAATTATTACATAAAGAAAACTGAACAAGTTAAAATACACCTCATGGGAAAACTTAATTAGATGTAAGGGATGCAGTCTGAACAGGCATGCTCTGCTACCTCTTACACATTGCTGGATTTCTATCACCAAAACATGCATTCCAGTGCTTAAATTACAGTCCTGCTATGTCAGTGCCACAGCTTTCTAAAGAGAAAAGACTGGGATGAGAGTGCCATACTTCACTGAGCAAGAAACATCTCTCTGGTGCATTTTGGGTCAAGCATTATTAAAATGTAATCTATTGTTTCAATTCACTGTTCCTTGCATTGCATGAGTTGCTGTTATGTTGATAAGAAAATGCATTTGAAGAGAAGCAGTAGTGACTCTCCAGATGACATCTACAAGATCTCACTCTCTGTAGAAAATAGACCCTTTTCAACAGGCTACAGCTCTGACATTAAGTCTTTTGCAACTCTTTTGGCTAGAAGTAATGCACTAAGGCAACAGAGGAAAAAAAACTAAAAATTAATAGAGGTTCAATATTTACACTTTTAGGCACTACTCAAGCAGTGAGCAATCGTAGCAAATAAGTCTGATGATACAAATACCAGATAAGGACACAATAGATCTATCAATTGCATAACATTTTTTGGGGTACAGGGAGAGATTATAAGGATGGAAAGAGACTAGATGACATCATAATGCTCTGACAAAATAACTGTTTTGAATATTCCAGATGAAGCCCAGTCCATGAAAGTTACTTGGCACATTAACTACAGCATTATGGTTGCATTTAATCCTTTGAAACTAAAAGAACCTTTAGGAATTTTCGGAATACAAAACCAAAACAAAACCCTCAAAAAAAGGGACACAAACAACCGCAATCAACTGAAAAAAAAAAAACAAAACCCACCACAACAGATGCAAAACTCCCTCAATGGTTCTCAAAAAAACCCACCAAAATAAATAAACCATAAAAAAACCCCTCCCTAGACCATTTTTGAGAAGTTTGTGTTTTTATTTGTTAATACCATATTTTCTTTGCTAATCTAAGATATTCAGAAGGTGAACTCTGAAAAGCAGACATAACTAATGATTGTTGTAATTAACCATACCAAGATAATAATCACAAAAGCCTCTGTATTTGGGTTTCAACTGCTAGACAAGCCCTTACCGAGGTATAATAATTTCAGCTAAGAAAGACTTTTCTGTGACTAATCTCATTAGCTTTGCTAGGAATAAAAATGATGCTAAACTTTACATATCACTGACTAATGCCAGACAACATACAGGAAATGGTTTGACCTGTTTGCACTCATAATAAAGAAACCATTTTCCCTAAGGACCTAGAATATCTGTGTAAAAATTCAGTGCTAAGGTTTCTAGTTAACGTTTGTAAAGTACGTTAAGGTCTGGGATGTGGGCTACTACAAAAACACAGCACAACTTCCTATGATAAAAGGGGGAAACACACAGAAAAGCAAGCCCCTAATCTTGAAAGGAGAAGTGTCATATGAGCTCTTAATTGTTAACCATAATTATAAGCTTATGAATCCTTAAAAGCCTACTATCCCATTGGGTGCAGCGTATTTTCTATAACAGAAGATGAAAAGTGACAAGTTAGGTAATATAATGCAGAACACAATTTCCATATTATAATGGTCACAAACTCAACATAAGTAAACATTATGTTTTTACAGGGAAAGATAAATATCACACTGGGATGTACAGAGTATCGTTTAGCCTATAAAAGACATCAGTTAATTCTCTTACTCTGTCTGCAGTGCTCATAAGGAAGCTGTAGGAATGTGCTCCAAAAAAAAAAAAAAAGAACCTTCAAACAACCAAAAAAATCAGTACACCAGTCAGGACAATAAGACCTAGAAAACATGATCTGTAAGGAAAGACTCAAAGAAAAGACATTGTGGTGGTAAAATAAATATTTAATAATTGAGTTGTCTGGCTAAGAAACTACTCTTACTGAAACAATAGTCCTTTTAACTAAAAGCTAACAATGTGTGATGGTCTCCAACTCCCCAATCGTGAGCTAAGGTAATGCCAGGTGGGCCACTCTTAGGGCCTCCACCAAGAGCCATGTCCCCACGCCGTCACGTTAGTTACTGTTTCTTTCTTTGACCTGTGGCAGTTCACACACTACATGAGCTCATCCCTCCCAGGGATGGACACCTGGATTTAAGATTGAAATTAGTGGTTTTCCTCACCTCTTCCTCATTTTTCTGAAAGAGTTTATAGCCTGGGTCTCTGTAACCATTTGGAAGATCACAAGAGACACAGAGAGGGAGACACCATCCCACTGTTCTCTCACCACGGCCATAGTGAATAAAGCTTCTGTCTGACCTGCCCTACTTTGTACTTGCACTGCTATGCACTTAAAGCACACAGATTCTCCAAAAACAGTATTAATCCTGGGGAACACAAAATAGCCACTGTGTGAAGGAAAACATTTCTGGCTTCCCTGACTTCTGAAGGCTACAGTAAGGCATTTCCATTGGGTTTTAAGAAAATTCAAATTTAATTCAGCTCACTCTTTCTTTTGATTTATATTTATTTATTAACAACTTGCTTCACCTATCTAATAGAAAACTGTGACAAATTTTGTGTTAGAATTCAGTGCCTAACCTCCTCAGGTCCTTTCCAATCCTACTAATTATTATTTTACAAAATAAACTCTACTTTGGGGTAAGGATGCAGTGTGATCATGAAACATTCTTTTGGCTGGGCATAGAGAGAATAGCCCAGGACCATAAGACTGACAATAATCACACTGCACTCCAAAACCAGAATGACTTATAGCATGTCTCCTTACCCTGAAATCACTCCTAAGGAAAAGCCAGAGATTAAATTATTCACACCATCCAAATACTGACAGCATATTTACAAATGAATTAGAGAGCACTTACAACATCCAAGACTAACATTTGACCATTTGATCCGATTAAAGTTGAAAAAGCTTCCACAACAGTGATATGATAAGGTTCTCAGTACCATAAAGATATTCCAAAGCAAGAAAAAAGCTAATCTTAATTTTCATATGACCATTTGAGGCTCAGAAATATATCTATAATTCATATTGGAAAAGTCAGATACCTTCCATTAGTCATAATCTGATTCAACTGATAGTTTTCTAACATATCTATTAAAAAACCGCCAAATTTGGTCAAAAAAATAACCTAGACAATATTTCTCACATTTTCCTTTGTTTAGGTAATGACTGAAAGGGAGATCCTGAGAATTTTATTTTTGAGTGGGAACCTCAAGGAAAACTGCAGACATGTGAAAAGCAGGAGTTACAAGGGAAAGTATTTTACTGCAGTTGCTACTAGCAGCTGATGTGCTGTTTCACACTGTACTGTAAAATGCTCTGTTTTACCTTTAAATACCTTTCTATGAATATTAACTTTTAGTCTTCACTAGCCTTCTACATTCAAGATCAAGAAAGCAAAGAAACACACTGGGAGAGTACAGTGTTAATTCTTCAATTTCCAATTCCATCCTTGGAACATCCTTCTTCCCCAAATATTTTTATGAGAAGGCATAATTCAATCATTAATCCTAAAGACAAGTAAATGATACCTAATTCCTACAGACACCATAGACAACCTGGTCACTAAATAACTTGGACATCTTTTCCTTTCCTTATCTTGAAATTCCAGGTTTCAAACGCAATTGGTCTGTGAAAAACAAAAAAACCCAAAAAACGAAACAACCCAAATCACATTTAAGAGTTCCTTAGCAACTTGGAAAAGCTGAGAGGAACAAAAATAAAAAATAGCATTGGGCTAAAGATGACCATTTTGACAGATCAAAAACAATTGTTTTAGTTGTTTTATGTTAATCTGGTTTGTTTGGCTTTTAGAAAATGCAAAAGGATTTGTTAAGTAAAACAATGGCATTTGAAAAAATCACATAGCTCTAAGTCATAAAAAAACAAAGCAGAAAAGGAAGAAAGCATTTGGGATGAACAATTTATGAATTCATTTAATAGGAATTAATTTCCTCTTTGTTTAAAAAAAAAGAAAAAGTAAAAGGCATTTTTTGCAGCACAAATAATTTTCTATTCACTTATTACCGAGTTCCATTAGTACACACTGAGCAATTTGGGCACAGTTCAAGGAAAACACTCTTTTTTGCCCAAAATACTGCACTACTTCTTCTATTTGCGTTGCAAAAATTCCTCCCATCTTGATTTAAGTGGAAGGACAGAAACAAGGGTTAGGCATTTCCACAGGAGAGGTCAAATTCTTCACTCTTCTATGTTCGTGTCATCACCCTGTTAGACCTCTCATTTTCAGAGCTCTTCTTAATGACAGAGATAACACCACTTACTTATTTTCTTTCTGGTCAGTAGTCTTCTGACACAAAGGTCAACACAGAACTTTTCTAGTCATGCAGAAAAAGGCTAATTTTTGCTGTAAAAGGCTTCTCAGTTTTGAATACATCTTCCTTCCAAATTCAAAAGTCACATTTGTCCTCCACAGAAGCAGGAATGTAGTATCATGGGCACTGTACGAGATCTAAAAATAAGACCTCACAACCAAGCAATTAAAAAGACTTGGCTCCCTCCCTTGCTCTTTCTTTTAGCCTGGCACCTGGGCCTCACAGGCTTTGCTGCACACTCAGACACCTCAGGAGCCAGAACATTTTGTGACAATTGGATAACAAGGGAAAGCACTTGCTCCCAAAGGGTAAGAGGCTAAGATCTCAACAACTAAAAAGCTGAAAAATTTATAGTTTAAGTACAATTTTTGACATTTGTTTATCTTCACTGTTATTCCCTCTGCTGTCTTTAAGAGTTCATTACCAAATCTGTGTTCTCAGTCCTCTCACCAAAGAGCACAGCAAAATATAATGGAGTAGCATATGCACAAACATAACAAATAACGTGCATCTCAACTCTCAGAAAAGTAATCTCTGAAGACTGTTTATTCTGAAGGAAATTCTAAGCATAAAAACCATTGGGTTACTAATAGTTTTTGATAGAGAAAACACTACAGGTTTGCCATAATTGAAAATATACAACAATGAAGTTTCTGTATGTCAAGGAAGGTTCAAACTAGAAGCGAAAATAGACCAGCTCCCTTTCTGATGCCTCTGATATCCCATGAATATGCATATTAACATAATGCAGACTTAAAACAGATACTCCTGCTGTCAAGTCATTACTATATTCAATTACTGATTAAAAAAAGAAAAAAATCAACCCTGATGTCTCAGTCAAGACTTAAGCATTCCACTGATTTTCAAAGGCTACCCAATGGAAGGAGCCTTGCCTCTGATTTCCATTAGACAAGACTGAACTGCTGGGGTCTTAGTCACTAAAACCTTTTTCTTTCCGAAATGATCTGTTTCTTCTGCCACCAGATTAAACTATGATGTAGACCTGCTTTCTGAGTTGCATTTTGGGATGAGTCACACACAGAGTTCTACTTCTTTAGCTTCTTTAACAAATCAGAGTGCTAATTAGTCAGAAGATGACTTATATTGACAGGCAAATATCAGTCTAATTACTAATGATGAGAAAAGAACTACAGAAAACACCCTTGTGGTTTAACTGTAACACCATCATTGATGAATAATATAAATCCTATTTAACTATATGAAAAAGTTCTGAACAGAGTATTCTCCAGCTCCTCTTTTAATCAAAGCAATCTCTACAACCTCTTTTACAGACTAGACTCTTCTGTAATTTCCTCCTTGGCGTTCAGAGCTACAGAAGAGGCTGAGTCACTGTCTTACCACCCCCGTTCAGTAACTTTGTCTTAATCACTCCTCTGATGTTTCAGTGATATCTACACATCACATTTTACACACTCATTAAGGTTTTCTTAAATGGCTCTGAGCCCTGACTTTGCCCATTCCCCAGTCCCTGATTAGCTTTTCCCATAGATGAGGGGTGTTGTATCTAGAAGTGAAAGAGGGTTTTTTTTAAATACGGACATTGACCAACTCAGGCATAAAATATTGTAGCAAATTACGAACCTGTATTCCATCTCAGCCTAAAGCCCATTTATTTTCAGATGATTCTAGAAAACTGTGTCTCATCACTCCCATTTGGTTAGATATGGCTCAATAGGTAGATTAATAGAGTTTATAAAATGCTTAGAAAACAGAAAAGCAGATCAATCAGATTTTTCACATTTTACTTTGCTTTTTTAAAGTTAATGAATGATGAAAATAGATTGATCCATTTAACCACTAATTTTTTTCAGGTTCTCAAAAAAAGGGACACTTGTATTATCATCTGGATCTCATTCTAGGCAAATATTTTAAGAAACTAAACACTGACTCTGCATAAAAGTCTGCTTTTAAAAACTAAACAGTGACTGTACAAGAGTGTGCAGTAGGAGTTTGCCTCTTTAGGAAGTCATTACCATCCCTGGCTTCATGTCGTGTCATTACTATTTCACATACCAACATTTTAGGAAATACCTGACCACAGCAGCCCACCTGCAAAAATTATTAAGACGGAGTTGCATAGTTTTATTGCTTGCTCTGCAGATGTATTTGTTTGATTAGCAACCTCCATTCAGAATCTTAATGTTTCTCACTACCTGTCTATAACAAACAGCATGTGCATCCAAGCACCACTGAAGCCCTAGGAACCAACTTCATTGCAGTAATTTTCTGCTGCCTGTAACAATAATTCTCCCCTGCTATTACTGGGTTTTGTGAATACCTTGAGAAAGCACTTGTGCATGAATAAAACTCAGCTAGTTAGGAATTCAGTATCATGGCAAAGATACAGCTTCAGGGATGTTCACAACACCAAGGTGACTAGCTAAAACTGCAAGGACTCATATCAGGGAAAAAAAGCAGAGTTCTCGAGATAAGCAATTAGACTTAATGGCCACAGTGTTAAGGAAATGCAACCCTGTTTAAGTGCAAGAGTTTGAATTAAAAAGCCAGGTGTGACTTTTGGTGTATAGTACTATCCCCAAAACAATAAAAGAACATGCTCTGACCAAGGGAAAATAACAACAAACAAACAAACCACAAAGAGAAGAAAAACAGGCATTGACATGAGACAAATAATTTTCTAAAGCACTTTCGTAATCAGGCAAACGCAACTTAAAAATTAGCTCAACAACAAGCAGACCGGTGCAGAAAGAGTATCCAGTGTTACAGGAAACTATTGAGAACTTGTTAAAACTGTCTGGCATATGTCACCTCTGAGAATCTTAACATTCTCCTGCTAAACTAAGTACCTGCTGAAGTATCTTTTGCCTTCTAAGTTTCCAACTCCTAACTTCTGGGGGGTTTAATAACTGAAGTTGTTGGGGAGGTTAAGCTGGTTGCTTGGAAAATTAGGTGGAGTAGTTAACGTTTGATGGGTCTCTTTTTAATCCTCTAGAGAGAAATATAAAATTCAATGCAATAAAAGAAAACAAGACAATGACTACCACTGTTACTCCTTTCTTTGGAATAAAAAATTCAATTGTTTCAAAGAAGCGTCAGGAATTCCATCATGCCAGAAAAGCTGTTCTGGAAAAATTTATTTTCAAAGATGATCTATTATACTCTAACTCTTCCACAGGGAGTTGATCATGGATAAGATCATAAAATTATTGCCTTCTCTTGGACAATGTCTAATCTCCAGAATTCATATTTGTATTCAAGTCTTGAGCTGACTGCATTTTTAGTTCTGCTGTCACATTTTCACCTATACAGACATCAGGTAGGTATATTCCTTCTTTTATGCTTGAATTATCTCTTGGTCTCAGGAACCCTAAAATACACAACATCTCTGCTCCCCTAAACTAAAGCAATCCATCTCCATCTCAGTCCTATAATACTTGGAAAAACTGCTTCCTATTCAGAAAATAGGAATCATCCAAAGACCTGACTTAATAGTCACTTCTTTCAGTACCTGTTTCTCCTTTTTAGCATGAGAGGTGGCATTCGCCATGCACACAGATTAATACTCAGTTATGTATTCAGATATAGACTGAAAAGGTCTACATGGTAGAAGAGCAAAAAAAAAGACACAGCTCTAATAAAAAAGGTAGAAGGCAGAGGGCAGCCTTATTAACTATAGATGACTGTATATTTCTAAGTTTTACTGCTCTTTTGGTCTCTTTTCACACAATGGAAAGTCCTAAATCTAGTTCTAAAATACAGATTGTTTTGTGATTGGTTTTGGGTTTTTTCATGCAAACGTAAAGTTAAACGAGCTTGTACTTGTTTTTCCACAGTCAGCTGATACATCTCTAGTTTTCAGTACTTTGTAGTCTTCACATGAAGATTTCACTCTGCAGTGCAGGCTCTATTTAGCAGCCAGACTTGCACACATCCACCATCCTCTATAAGCCCAGGAGTGGAATGAGCCATTTAATTGGGCTCTTATTACTTGATCAATTCACAGATTACTAATGATCTGCACATTGAAAGGAGAATCCAAGTATTGCAAGAGGAATAACACTGGCATTATATTTTATGAGACTGTTCAGAAATGCCTCATGTATGTAACTCAAAAGTCCCTAAATCTTTGATGCTAACTATATTGCCTGCTACTTTCTTTAATAACAACAGGAAATAATACCTTTTAACTGCTTCTTAAATCAACTGAATTAACTAAATTACCTATACCTGTATTTGAAATGGATACTACTGTCTTCACTGTTCTTCCCTAGAATTTGGGGCCTGAATATAATAGAATATTATAGAATATTCTATAATATAATAATAATAATATAATAATTCTATAATATAATGAATAGAATTTGGGGCACTAAAAGAAATAAAGCATAATTTTATCTCACTTAAGTGAAAGATATGGATCAAACGTATGATTTGATAAAGGGACTAATTATGTTCTGAACATGTATCCTACACAGTACCTACACTTCTGAGCTCTTGTGAGTAACACAGATCACCTATTCAGAGTACATTTTTACCTATCCCTTAGCCAGCAGGATTTAGCTAAAGGCATATATCAAGCAATGAAAGGATATAATACATAAAAATAGACATAGATTTGATTTATATAGACAAATATACACATACACAGAGGTGCACATGCTCACACACACACATTCTTTTTGCCACAAAATAGAAAATGCGGTTGCTTAGAAACCAAAGCAACAACTAAAACTGAATATGGAATGTTATTAAATCCTCTTTGCTTTATTCTTATTTTTTAAAAATTAATTCCTACAAAAATAAGTCATACCAGCTCTACTGACAGTCACAGAACCTTCCAGATCATAGAATATTCTGAGTTGGAAGGGACCCACACGGATCATCAAGTCCAAATGTTAAGCAAATACCCCGTACTGGGATTGAACCTGCAACTTCAGCATTATTAGCACCATGCTCTAACCAACTGAGCTATCACAGTTATCCTATTCTGTTCCTGTAAAAGAATCCAGAAGTTTTCTCCACAGTAAAGAAAGTCACCCTAAGAGCAGAACCACCACCAAAACTAACAAGCAAACACACATCACACCAAAATTAGATTTAGGCAGATGTCTAGAATGGGGTCATTGAAATTAGGAGTCTGCAGCATGCATCAATGAACCACAGATCTTCACTGTAACAATGCAATAAATATATCCCAGGATACTGTCTCTCCTCTTAGTTGTCACCACACTACTAAAAACAGGCTACGAAGTGTACCTATGTAGTATTTGTATTCACAGACTCAATTATATTTCATATGTCAACAGATCTTCAGTGCTCATTCAGGGAAATATTCACCACCAATTTACCATCTAACTTTGCTTTCCTAGAAAGTAAGAAGGAAATAGGTTGAGGAAATAAACTGCTCTTGGCAACGTAATTGAACATTGCCACTGAAAACTAATGACATCTAAGCAAGACGTAACATTCATGCTTCATATATGGGAAAAGAAAAACTCACAAAAAGCCAAACGAGTCTAACTGTGTAAAAGCTTTGGTGGTAAGTACAAACACTGCACGAAACAACCACTTAATTTTCTAACTTTTCTCTAACCTTTCTCTATTTTTTCTTGAGAGTTAGAGAATTACGTTACCAAGTAAACTAAAAGCCAGTGACTTAAAAAACCCTACACTCATGCAATGAGGCAGAGCCATTTCAACATCCCCTGTGTAGATTTAGCATATATTCACTTAATGTGCATAAATACTTGGTCACTTCTTTCCAATTTCTATAGACAGGCAAGTGCCGTTAGCTCATCTGCTTCAGATTGTCTCAAACTAGCAGGACTTTCATTACTAAAAATAAACTACCGAGGATGACATGGCTTACCAAATTTTTCCATGGTGAGATAAAACTATAGAGAAACTTTTGGGATCCATTATTATACTGGATATCTAAACTTAAATTAGTCGTGAGATTCTACAGTTGAAATACGCTAAAACCAAAATAAAATAGTGACCATCTTAATCTTTACAGTTTTGTGACTGTGCTTGACAAGGCTAAATGCAACAGTACAAAAGCCTGACAATTCTCCACAGGAAGGCTCACAAGAAGAGAATTATTGCAAGTATCTAGTAAAAAGCATTCTTCATTACCTTAGAAGATTGTTTTCACAGCTTTGGGAGGTCTGAAGACCACTAAAATGTTTGTTAAGATTTAGCATTTCTCCAGTATCGATGCTTGTTCAACTGTGACACAGAGCTGCAATTTCTTCTTACTAAAACACACCTGGGCAGACAGTCCTCAAATCACTTTGTTTTACTTCCCTCTTGCTTCTTCTGGCCACTTGGACATTAGAGAGTCAATGCTTTCAAACACATGTCCGCTTTGAAAACACCTATTAAAAATGTGTATTTAATTTCCACCACAAAAAGCTGGATGGAGAAACCAATGTGTGAGAGCCAATAGCAGCATAAATGCACACTTGGACAACTATTTGAAATCATGAATCACCATGACTGCAGGACTGGCCTGCAGACAAAGTTTTAACACTTTCATTCACTTTCAGTAGAAGGTCTGTGACACAATAGGCTACTTACAGCTAGCTTAAAATAACTGTCAGTGATGGCTTCAATGATGTGACAAACTATATCTTTGAATACATTAATGGTAAATATACCACAAGGTGAGGGAAAACCAGCTTTGACCTCTCTCTGGTTGTAAGAGAACTACTGACTCCCACAGTAGGAAACCCCTACATGCAAATGACACAATCAATTACTGCTAAAAAACCCTAAAGCACGGAGTCAAGTACAATATTGATGTCAAGGAACCTTAACTGCTCTTCCTACAGTAGGAGCTTTTCAACTTATGTGTCAAGTTCTCTCACTGCCAAGATGGCAAGCTGTTTTGCTGCTGTTGCTCTTCCAGATCATCAACAGAATGACTGAGATTTAAGCTCCCTTAGGCTTAAACACACAAGTTGCTCTGTCAAGTTGGCTGTCAGAACTCTCCTGGCTCAGCAACATTTATAACTCAGCTGGTTTTGGCTAGGCTAGAGTTAATTTCCTTCAATGTTCTACTCTCAGGCAGCTGACATGCAAAGGAAATTTAGAGCTTCCTACTTGAAATTACCATTATAAGACACGATCACTACACAGTCAATTTTACACCAAAAGATATACCAATACCTTTCTCTGATTCCAACTAACTCTAAGGAGTGCTGAATGTACAGAACCTATCTCCCCATGCTGGAAAAGTCCTCAGTCCTCCCATGGAATGATCTGCAGCTACTTTGCACACACATGCTATAGTAGAAAATCAGCCCCAAGCCCTTTTTGAACCACTAGTGGTTTTTTAGCCATGTCTCAAAAGACCAAGATACTTCTAGGTTCTTCCCTACAAAGGGCTGGCTTCCTTCCTTACTTTCTCTAGATCTCAGCTTCCATTATAATGCATTTCTATTAGCCATACCCAGCATACACAAGTAGCTAAGCAAGCTAAGCATACCAATATCAGTGAATGATATTGGAATTATCCCAGCATCAACACTTCCATCAAACAAAAGAAACTTTCATGGAAACTGGTGAGGATCTGTAAGATAGTTTCAGTTCCTTTCTCTGAAATATAAAGTCAAGGAAAAAAAAGCTATGCTTCTTACCACAACTTCCACTCATTTATGCCACACAGCTACTATTGCTAAAAAGCCCAGCAGTACAAAAATAAGTCTAGTCAACTTGTCTTTCTGTCAGTTTGTATTATTTATATTAAGGGCCAGGGGAAGGGAACCTAGCAAGCTCTTTAACGAGTCTGGCCATGGGCCCTGCCAGCTGATAACTGCGAGAAGGTAAGAGTGTTGGAGGAATTATATTGACTTGAAAATGGCTTTGAGGTCTTCGTACATTGATGAAAGACATCCAAGAGGAGCTAGTAGTGACGTAAGGCACAGATTAAAAAAGCACGTTTAGTATTTTTACCTTGGCAATAAAGGAGTCTGGATCAATTCACAATGGGGAAAAAGCTTTCAAAATAATTTAACTCCTCCTGAAAATTCTACAAAACAGTACAGTAAGATCCAATTCAGGAGCATAAAGACACTATTGGAATTCATTTTCGTTATCAAAGTGATTTTAGGTGGCCTATGGTACATATAAAGTAACTTTAAAAAAAAAAAATACCAGAAGCCAAGATGTCAGCAGGCCTCAGAAGTGATACTCTATAACTCACAAAGAAATAATTTAACCAGTTTTGGATCAAAAAAAAGCTGATTTTCTGCCAGAGAACACAAATATTCTCACTGAAACTTGGTTAATTTTTCCCCAATGAAAAATATTTTTCATTATTACTATTAGTCATTTTTACAAAGTTTACAGTCATACTGTAGCACTTGACTAACAAAGCATTACATGAAGCGCACTTGAAATTTTTTTCTTATTTTGGGGGGAAGTCCCCTAATAGAGAACTGAACGCATGGGGTCCACACTGTGAAGAGGTGAACAACAAACAAACAGAAGAGGAACACAGGGGAAACAATCCCTCTAATAACAGATACATATGTTTAGAGGTATTCTCCCAGATGGCTGCAACTCACTTTTAACCCATTGTTTTTCTTTTTTCTTATCATGGCAGAGACCAGGTGTTATTGAATCAAGGTAAATAAAAAACTTCAACAGTATAACTACCTTTCTACTTTTACAGCTATATCTTACATATCACCATATATTCTCAGATTTTATCCTGTACACATCTTGTTGCATATTTTAAAAGGACACTAGTAAATCAGCAACCTCTCCCATAGGGTTGTTCCGTGGTTTTCTTTATACAAGAATATTGATAAGTACAGATTCTTAAATGGATAAGCCAATGATGGTATTAAAAAAAGAAAAGCGGGAGGGGAGAAGAGGGGCGGTTTAAGAAAAAATACACAGATCAGAAATTGAGCTTAGCCTTTGCAAGAGAAATGGCTGCTAGTAGAGGGATGGGAGAACGAGAATTCTGACTTGACATTTATTTTTGAAGTGTCCTTTAGACCAAGTTAACATCAAAGGCGAACTGTACTAACATAAGCAATAACAATTCCTGCCACAGATAGGGTCATAAAACAGGATAACTCAGCAATAACCAAACTTAGAGAAAGCTGAGAGGTTTGAAATCCCAAACCATTTCAGTCTCTTCTAAGCTTTTTCTGATCAAATAACTTTTTCAGCAGCAAAACCAGTACACAAAATAGGAATAACCAGGTGAGGAGAGAGAAGACAATTATTCACATGCCGCTTTTATTTACTCCTCGGAGAGCACTGGAGCTGCAGGGAATCCTGAGTGGATGTTCACTTGCAGAATTAATGTTATGTAGAAAGAACAAACACCAAACTCCTCATTCTACATTTTGCTGCTTTTGTTGTTAATATGAATCCTTTATATACCTCACTGCATGCAGTCATCACTCTTTTAAGTACCTGACAAACTGCTAAGCATAATACCCTATCCTTCACTGAAAACAGCTCAATAAAAAAACTGACAACAGTTGTTTTGTAAGTATAGTCCTCAAATTAACAAAATGCCTTTTTTACAGGAAATTACATATTTGTATGAGTGACTCATTTCTATTCATACATAAGTGCACATTGTACAGATGGAGTAATCCATTGATATTCAAGCTTTGTATGTTAACATCATGCATCCTTTTCAGCTAGATTAGAATTCAAGTCAGTGCCTCAAACAATGCAGATAATTAGTAATGGAGGATGACTATTCACATGGCTAGTTATAGTGATTCCCTGTCCTTCACAGGAAGGATTCCTATAAACAACAGCTGACTATTACAGTAACTAGTGTACCTCAAAAAAACACACCAACAGCCCAAGCACAAACCCCAGGTAAACTACTCATGCAATGGGTAGCATAGTAAAGCATGTACTATTTTTTTTAACCTTTTTTTGTTTGTTTTTTAACCAGGCCTCACTATCAGCATGTCCTCTACTCTTACAGCACTGCTGCTCTCTGCCATTTGTTTTTTTTGACCCTTCCTTTGATATTTGAATGCCTTCTGCTATAGACTGTTTTCTTCTGTGTGAGCAGATTTGAATATACAAGATTTTAGGCATGATGAGAAACTAGAAATCAACAGTGATGACTCTGTCAAACTCAAAAATACTCTGGCTTAAAGAGTACTTCTATAAGACTCCACATTTGTCTTATTACTTCTCAGTAGTGTTACTGTATTAGTAGTTCAATATAATTCTGCAAAATCATTACCCAGGTGTCAGACACTAGTTAGAACTGAGCCCTAACTTTTGTTCTAGGTTCATTTCTGTCCAAAACAGTCATCCTATTCACACAAGGGTACCTGGACAGATTATATAGATATCCTTTATGGTTAAATATAGAGGCTATAGTAGAACAATGCGTGACCCTGATTCTACGGGACTAAAAGAAAAGGGCAGGGGGGGCGTGGAAAGGAGGAAGAACATACAGAGGAGATACTGCTCCCCATTATTTTAACGGGTTTAAGTTCCTTACTTGAAGTTATAAAGTTGCATTGGTATAACCCAAGCAGTGTACCAGGAAAGACATCCAGGACAAATAAGGACTGAAAAAAGTTCAAAGAAACAAAAGCCTAATATTTTATGCCAAAGAAAAATTAAAAATAGCAGTAAGGCCCACCATGAGAGGAAATGCCTGAGACTGTGTAGAGCTCTAACAACTACTAAAACTAACAACTCTAAGGCCATGCAGAGCTTGACAATTGGTACCACAAACCTTAGGCAAATGTGAAACTACATGGAGATCAGAAGCATGAAGCACATGCAAAAGCATGTGAGAAAGAAAGAAACCTCAGAAGAAAACAGAACGAAGAAGCAACAGGAAAAAAATAGGAAAAAATCTGGAAGATTTTGAAATAAATAATTCCTGGGAAATGCTGGCTGACATCAGCAAAGAAGCTCCCTCTTATTTGATTTCACAAGATCATAGTGAAATCATAGTCCCTTTGGTTAGAAGGGACTTGAAGTATCAGCTAGTCCAAACTCCCTGCAATATACACAGAAATCTTCAACTAGATCAGGATGCTCAGAGCCTCATCCAAACTGACCTTGAATGTTTCCAGGGATAGGGCATCCACAACCTCTCAGGACAACCTGCTCCAGCCTTTTACCACCCTCCCTTGCAAAAAAGTTCTTTCTTATATCTAATCTAAATCAACTATCCTGTTTAAAACCATTACCCCTTGTCCTATCACAACAGGCCTTGCTAAAAAGTTTGTCCTCATCTTTATTATAGGTCCCCTTGAAGTTCTGGAAGGCTGTAAAGATGCTGCACATCTTTCCTTGTGCAGTCTGAACAAGCTCTAGTCTCTCAGCCTTTCCTCATAGGAGAGGAATTAACCAAAGATTTCCTTGATGATCAGAAGTGATTTCACTAACTCAGGGACAGATTTGGACTTCTCACATCTGTTGCAGTTAACAAGGACTGCATCAGAGATCTGCTGTCACCAGAAATTTCTCTTCACCAAAACAACTCTTAGATAATCTAACAAGGCTTTTTGCTTGTTTTGGGGTTTTTTTAATTGTACACTGAAAACAATCATGTGAGGGAATGTAACCTGCCTTTGTTAGCCCACACTGATGCTCCAGCCTGTCATTCTTGCTTTGATACTAGAAAAAAAAAGTACTCAGAGGAGATAGGAAAAGTCTTATTTTCCAGGACAAAGTATTTTTATCCATGTGAAAAACAGTGTCTTAAAGTATCCTTTGCAGTAGGAGAACATCTTGATATTCTTAAGTCTGTTTCAGACACTCCGGAAGTTCAGTTGCCTTCTCTCAGAACTATAACACAGTGAAATAATGAAGGCTTCGATGTGTATAGCCACAATGTCTGGTAACAGAAGTGGATTTTTCCAGTTATTTATGTTCACTTATATTTCCAGTCCAGAAGCACCAAATTGCACTTATCTACTGAAAAAGCTTATTTCTTCAGCCCAATATTGTGAAGAGCTTCTGACAGATGGCATGAGAATGTCATTTAGGATTTATTTTGTAATATAAAAAAAATACCAGATATATGAAATGATTTTTTTCTGGATAGTGTTTAATCAAAAAACAGCTTACTGTTACCTAAAGAAAGTCAGCTGGCAGGAACTACCCCATCAGCTTGTCAGCTAAGTCCACTTTCATAACTGCAGTCTGAGGATTGCTATCAAGACTGATGCAAAGGTAAGACACAATGGCACTGTGTTCATGCATGAGCAAGCACCCCTTACAGTGGGATAGTTTTAGTGAAAAAGCCAAAGTTATCTTAAGCATTGTTGTCAGAAGATGTGGACAGAGATGACCAAATAGAACTCTGGTGGTGTAGCATGAGGCACTGCATGAATGTCAAAGACCTTTTGGCCCATCCCTTTCCCTGGTCTCACAGAAATATAAAGAGATTTTAGAAGTGGTTACACTTACACTGAAGTTTCCATATTTCAAATAAAGGTGTTAAAATAATTCTTAAACAGATTGAGCTAAAACTGGGGAGGAAAAAACCCATAAACACCCCCATGTGTTTACAGTCAATATCTGCCAGACACATGCAGGTGCATGCGCATTTGTATTGTTTATGTGTGAATTCCACCTACGCGAGTTTAGGCTATAACTATCTTTCAGGAAAAGGTAACAGAAGAGAATACAAGCACGTTTGAGGGTGTGGAGGAAATGTTTGCTTACCTCCGCATACAAACATTCCATAGGTCTCTTGCTTTCAGGTTTCAAGGGATTTATGAAAAAATCAAAATTCCAGAAGAAAAAAAAAAATCTAAGATCCACTGTTGCTTTAAAATATTTCCCTATCTCCTGATTTCAACCCTGGTAAAAGCAACATTTCTTACTATGAATCTTGCAAAATAATTATCAACATCTCGGCATTTTACACTTCTCTTGTGGGTTTTTTTCTCTAAATATTTCACCCACACATTTTTCTCTAAGTGTGCCCAGTAATATTTCCTCAAGAAAAAAAGACATGGCAATTGAAATACCTTGTCACTTTAGGAAGCAAAAATGTTTCCATGCACCTGCTTTTCCCTTAACATTGTAAAGTCATGGCTTCCATGATAGACCTCTAATACATATAGATGTTTCTTCCAGAAAGGACACTTGCCAGAAGGCTGCATTTTTTCATTTACAAAGACAAAAATGTATTTTCATATTCCTTAAACACAGTGGCTCACTTAGTACTTTGCAAGGATTTTTTCTTTCAGTTTTATTCTAGCTCATCCTACTTTTTAAGTCCCCATAATCTCAGCATATCTGCAAACTATTAGAACATTTTTCAAACTTGAAGTTCTGTCCAAACTCCATTAAAACTATCACCTTTTTATTTCAGATCTTGACAGCTTATCTTTTTATCTTCTACTTGGCTTTTTATTACATTGTTCATCTTTTCAGCATGAAAAAAATCCCTTGCCACACCACTTTCTCACAAAACCATACTTTTTTCTCCTTTTCTGCTGTGCAGCTGAGTTAATGAAACCCTAATTTCACATGGATTACAATTCATTATTTCATTGGTTACATTTACAACTTGTGATACTTTTTAACATAACAGAAACAATAATATATCTAAATAGCAGAGTCTTTAAAAGTCTATATTTAAATTCCTATTTAAAAGCAAAACACCATTGTATCCTGCACTGAGGAGCTGTTGTCAGTCACCACAGTTACATTGGTATTCATTTTGGGTCACGAAAGAGGGAAGAATTGCAGACAGAAAAAGAATATGGTTTGCATGCAAAGGCAAACTGCTCTACTGCAAGGTTAAACACATAATTTTAGAAGCCATTCACAGTAATGTATTTATGCAGGTTTTTCTGACCTAAGTGAAACCTTGAAACAAAAAAACAAAACAAAACCCAACAAAAACAACACAAAAACAAACACCTGCCCACACCAAAGAAAAACCCAAACAACCCAAGATCAAAAAATGCCACACTGCAGCTTTTGAAAGATAGAAAAAATATTAAGATACCTAAAGGGTCCTGGGTTACTTTCAACTAAAGAAGGACTAATTCTCTCTATCCACATATACATGAAGCAGCCAAAAGCTTAAACACTCAATACGAGAGCATTTTATAAGACTAGCCTTTTTAAAACAGCATTTTATTATAGTTCATTTATTAATATAGACAGCTCCATAAATACCAGTTATTTTATACATTTAGATATATAAATGAACTGAGAAAAAACATGCTCTCCCTCTCTTCCCACATAATTTCAAGAGAAGCCAGAGCAAGTCAATTTTTCCATTTTTCCTTCTCAATAATGCCAAATTCTGTTGCCTAGTCAAGCATAACACATGTATTGAAAATACATACGTCATAGATACCTACATGGAATGCAAGATTCAAACCACTTCTTCCAACCTGGAATGGCATTCTAACAAACCACCAAAATTTCCATCACGCTGCTGCTGTTGTCTTCCAAACTATTATTTCTACTGAGAAAAAGGACTAGCACTTGCCACTTACTCTCTCTACATATACACATATCCTAGAACATATCTTCAGCAATGATAATCATATCACTTCTGGGTACTTGTGCCATTTTTCAAATGTAGATAATACACAACATTTGAACAGTCTCTTACTTGTGCTACAAGTATAAACATTAAATATCCTCAGACCAAAAACTATACGGTATCCTTGGAATGACAGTTGGAAAAAAGCGCATTTATAAAATTCCTAAAATACTTTTATAATATTTATACCTTCACATGCATTCCTAATTATCTCAGGTAATAGAAACATAAGTTAGCAGAAATCTGTTCTGCAGCTTGCACTGACTACATTAGTAGTGAAGCAGAGTAAGAAGCATCACTTCAGTGCAAGAGAATGAGGTGCTGCACTTCTCTTGGTATTTTTGCCAAAATCAGCAGGCAGACCACAAGGACCTCTCCTCTGGTTCACAACATCACCTTTAACACTACCTTATTCTGTGATGAGGCAAACATCAGTGTTAAGAGCAAAGATTCTAGCACTCTAGATTTTCACATGGGCTTTCACCAGGTGCTTTTTCAATGGCATATTTGTTCATTTGGGTTTTTCTATCAGTACCGTCAAAAGTGGTTGGACAGACCACAGCTTGGAGGTCATCAGTTTTATCCACATTCAAATAACATGAATTTTCACCAAAACAAACAATCCCTTCCCTCCTCCTAAAAAAAAAAAGTGATAAAGTATTTTATTTCATTTAACTAGTGATACAAAAAAGCATAAATCAAACATTTTTGTAGAAACCAAATCAAGGGGTTTTTTTATCCAAAAGAAAAAGGCAGAGACTTCTACACCTTGGTGTTCTTACATTCTGAACTGTATGTCAAAAACAACCCCATGATACTTGCTCATATATTCAAATAACTTTCACAAGAAACAGAACATGAGCCTGTACTTCCCCCACTGAGACCGAGTCCATCACTACAATAAGAGATAGCCCATCACAATTTTGTACAGGGGATTGCATGATTTTTTGACTGTTATTTTAACAACTTTTTAGCATAAATTCAACATACCAGAATGCTGGATGTCTTAGCCACAGAATTGTGAACAACAAGTAACAACCAAACCCTGCTGAAATTCTTTCTTTTAATTAAAAAACCCTAACAAACAAAAAACCACCCCACCAAACCAAAAAAACCCACCATCGTAACTTGAAGGCCTGGACTTTTCTCTCATGTTAAAAGTACATTCACAATAACCTTAACTGTCTTCTGGACTTTTAAAAGCTCACCAAAAAGTATCTTGAAGGGAATATAACCACTAATTTTAGGCTGTATATCTACATTGTCCAAGAGAACCAGCATTCTTCAAGAGTTATGATAATACACATGTGAATGAACAGGTGTCTGCCTACTGAAAATTGGATGATGTTGCTGTATTTTCAGTTTTCCAGTAACAGATAATTTTATATCTGTTTGATGAAGTTTCATTTTTGTTAAGCTCCATAGTTGACAGGTTTCTATATGATTTCTTTGTTGTTTTGTTTTCTTTTAAAAAAAAGATGGAGATCAGTGGAAGCCAAGATTTTAACTCACACACCAATTTCCATTTAAGAGAAACATGAACTGAGAGATCATCCTGATGGGGTTAAAAGGAAAATGAAAATTCAAGAATAGCTATTCAGACTACCCATTTGGAAAGACAAGGTGTGTTAGTTTTGCAGCCATACAGGTATCTAGAGAAGTCATAGTTGTTACCATAAAATAATTTGCATAACCTTTAAAACTGGAATAGGCCAATAATCATAGTGGCAGACTAATTCCTTGTATTTGTTATAGAAGGTACTCCTATTCCTACCCATCAGATGAAAGATTGAAAAAATAACCCAACAGGCACCTTTTCTAGAAAGTTCCTTGTCATAGAATATCCAACATTTCCATGCTTTCTTTATTTTGACTCTAACAGTAAAAAATTTCCCATTAAATACTATTTTGAAAATATTGGGGTTTTTTTTGACTACTAAAGTATGAATACAGGTTATATTTTAGTGAGCAAAACTGCTGTACCTTCTGTATACTTAGAATTCATTTCATTCTGAAATTTTCATAAAACAGCTTTTTATTTTAATCTGGATATTCTACATGTACCAGCACTACAATATGAAAGGTTTTATCAAAGGAAATTATCTATCTTCCTTTTTCTCCAAATACAACTTCAAGACCCACTTGGAATTTTTCCCTACTGAAAATTGTACAATTAAATTCACACAAATAATGCAATTTTTTAGTTGAATTATCTCTGCAAGAAAACTCATCAGTTTAAAAATCTGATTCAATTCTAGGCATCAGGTGCCTGCTATGAAAACAACACTGAATTTTTTCCCCGGCTGTTGCTACACCCACACAGTGCCAAAGATCAGAAGAGCAGAATCACCCTGTAGAGACTTCCAGGCATAACAAGAGCCTTCACCAGAGAGAAAAAGCAACCTGGCACTTGAAGAGCACACAGCTTCAGATCAAGAGTAACTAGGAATATAAAGGAGGGCAATAAACACATACCTGAAAAACCTACATAGCAGGTAGGTCTCCAGCTTCCGTAAGTTAGCTGGGAAATATATTGAATGCTGATAGGAACAGCAGAAATGTTGAATTATGGTGCATTTAAGTTTATAAAGTTATGATTTAAAGCATGTTAATAAAAAGTCTAACTATCCTTACACAACTTTTGTTTTCATCTATCATTCTAATGGCTTTGCAAGCTGGACTTCTGAAGTGAAAAAAACATATTTAAGCTGTGATCATACCTTTGTCTCAACAATACAATTTCCTTCCATGCTACTGGGAAGGACATCTTTGCTCCCATACACAGTGTACTAATTTCTAACTCCCAACCATAAAATAATGAGGTGGTAGAACAGAAGCAGCAGCAAAGACCAGTAAATTAGACCATGTGTTTAACCGCACACTCAGCTTCCACATAGAATAGATGCAAAGAGACCTCTATTGCTCCCTTCTGCTTCATTCAATCAGCTTACTTTATAGGTTCATTTTATTGTTTTTCACAGCTGCAGAAGTTCAAATATCCTAAGAGCAAAAGAATGTGAGATTCCTCAGTAGTTTTTAAGTAGATTTTTGAGGTGAGTCATAATTCGGAAACTTTCTAATGCCCCACCCCAAAAATGACCCACCAAAGCAAAAAGATGGATTAAAGCTGTTGGCTAAATAGAAGCAAAATTTTCTGCTATGCTCAAATTTCATAAGCGTTTAGATCTCTATTCAGTGTCATGCAACTTGAAGGGAATATAAAAAAAGTATTTTGACTAAGATACCTAGAAATAACTGAAGAGATTTTTTTGTATTTAATTATCAAAAATAGTGTGAAAAAGGAAATACTGAGATTTTCATTCAACTGCAATTTGAAAGTCAGCCCATCTTTATGAAATTGCCTGTGAAAAACTATGAATAACTTTCATTTGCTGTATTCCACCCTACTTCTTGATGAATAACCTTAAAGTTATTACAAGCTATTGCTCCTAGACTCATTTCACACACCAACACAATACTAGTTTCATATAAACATCAGTAACAGCAAGGTATTCTCTATGAAGTCACTATGGTGAGCTAACCGACACTAAGCAATGAATTCATGAGCTTTCTTGGATTTTCTACAAGACAGAACAGGAAAAGTAGTCACCTATCAACAACCACGTCATGGAACACTGTCAATTCCTGATCAGAGTACTACTCTTTTTGGTAATAATTATTTTTAATGAGAAAAAAAATCCAAAAAACAAACCCCAAAAAATTCTCTCACCCACTCAAAAAGAACTCCCCCCAAAAATACCCCTCCTCTACTCACTCCAAAAAAGTCCCAAACTAAACTACGAAGACTGACAAAGTCCTACCATGGAGTTAAGAACTGCATCTCAAGCTGTTTCCTAAGCTTCACAGACAGATGTCTGAAGAGGTTGTAAGAACTTCAGGGTTACCCACCTGCTAGAGAATCCACTCTTTTAGCAATGAACATTCATCACTGCTGTTATTGTGTCACTAACAGTTATACTAAAAACATAACTATAGAAAGAAGCAAGGTCACTCCTCTGAGACATTAAACTCCCAAATAACTCCCATATAATTTTCTTGAAAGAATTACTATGATTGCTTATTTGGTGCTTAAAAGAAATCTGCAAAGTGACAATAAGAATGAACAGATATGAGTTTTACTAATGCAACTTTTTATCACACACCACTATTCGTGCACTCCCTTGAATAGTATTTTCTTTTAAAATATATTATGTACTGCAAGCACTTGGGGATTTTGCACACAACTATATAGTCACTTTTTTCAAAATATCAAATTTGCATTTATATATAAAGCAAACATGGAAAGCTTTCTATATGAATAAGCAGTGTTAGTGTGCTTTGTTTGAAAAGTAAAGAAGTCAGAAAATACCAAAATCATGTATGACTGTACCATCTATAGTCTAATAAAAGGAATTTTCACTCTTGGTAATGTTGGCAGTGCTTATCTCTGAAATACTGAAGTGTACCAGACAGGTCAACCTGAAGCAAGTCTTAGTGAGAGAAGCACTGGCTCAACTCAGACTTCAGTCTCATTCAGACCAGAGGCTTGTTCTTTGGTAAGTTTATACTGCAGTCCTAAATGCGCAAACATTAACTCGTAGTGGTGAGTTAAACTGAAATCTTGAGCTTAGTTTCACCCATGGAAAATGCCTCACAGAACTCATGTGGGAAGAGTTGCCAGATGTTAAATTTAGGCTATACAGCTGCTCTGGGAACTGCACAAGGAGCCAGTGCCACATGATGTCTGGTCCTTTCTTCTGACAGACCATCTAAAAAAGCTACAAGAATCTTTCTCAGTTGATTTTAAAATTCCCAGTCTTCAGGTGGTGAAAAATTTGAAGTTATTTAAGAAAAAGCTACAGACAGTTAGCTATTCCCAGAGGAAATCTGAAATAACATGGCTACTAATTAATAAATTATAACTGACATTTGTTGGTATTTTCCTCAGTTTAAGACATTTGAAGACAATAATGGATTGTAGATCCAAACAACCTACAGCAGTCTCTCAGTTGTTTCTGTTACAACTAATATTAGATTATTTAATAAAAGACATTAAAGCGTGTCATAGTCCCTATAGTCTCTCCTCAGAATTTTGCTTGTTTCAGGTGTAAACTGTAACAAAAAAATCATGGCAAGCTACTTGCAAATAAGTATTAAGGGTAAATGTGTACTGAAGACAATTTTCTAAATTGTCAGTTTCAGTTATGCAGACTTGTATTTTCTTTTCCTCATTCCTGTTATTTCATTTCTTCTTCATTACAATATTGTCTATACAAGTATAAACTGAATTTAATTTTTCTTTTTTTTTTAAAGTTACTATTATTCTCCACATACTTAGCAGTTGCCTGTCTGCATTAACATCAGAGTAAATACCTCAAACTTTAACACATAAAATGAAGAGATCTAAAACACCTTTTCATTTCTGATACAACACTGAGTTTAGCCTTCTATGAATTAAAAGACTTCATTTAAACACAGTGTTTCTAACAAAGCCCTGTTGACTTTGGGCTACTTATGTTAGTCACCAAAAGTCACATCACACTCTTAAGATATAAGAGTTTCTCTCCAGATATTGCTATTCTCAATCTTTGCCCTCCCACTTCTGTTCAGATTCCTGCTACATTTAAGTTGCAAACATAATCCACAAATTTCCCTTTTCTAATCTACACTAGGAAATCTTTCAGCAGCAAATGGTAACTATAAAGGGAAAAAAATCAGTATGAATTAAAATATCTAAAATTATATCTCATTTAAAAATTCTTTTGTCCTCCAAAAGAAATACTTAGCATGAACACAAGACTGTACTATTGCCTTCAGGGCCTGCAATAGAGAAGGTACCATCCTTCATCAAGCACAGAAGCACCAGTCAGGTCTCTTCCTCCTCAAATACTTTCAGCATGCAGCATAATGTCCTCAAAAGGGCTCAGAGGGGAAAGAACTGAGTAAACTACAGCAGTATGAATAACAAAATCAGTCAACTATTCTATACTATGAGCATGGAGGACTGCACTAAAGACCTTCTGGCACCCATCTAGATCTCTTTTATCTGCTCCTGATGAGCTTCACTAAACCATTTGGAAAAACATTTTCCTCTGAAATCCAATTTTACTGGACATAGCAGTTGATAAGGGAGAAAAAAACCAAAAAGAACTACGCAAAAAAATCAACACCCCACACCCTAAAAAACTCCATAAGCAAGCCTAGGAAATTGTAGAGAACGGCAAAAAAAAAACCCAAACTGCATTTTGTTGACACTGACCATCACTTTCCCTGATAAAAAATGAAAACTACAAGGTTTCCGAGCGCCCCTGAGTAAACTCATTTCACAGCTACCATAATTTGCCATCTGTAGCTTTCTTCTTTAATGAAGTCTTTAGAATAGATTTCATTACAGATGAGTAGGAACTGTTCACTCTTCATTGTGGGGGTTTTGACAACTTGTGTGAGCTCTTCTAAATTAGAACTTTTCACATATTAAAATTTAGATTTATCCTTTCCTATATGAATCATTACACTGTTTGTGAGCCTGTTAGTCTGAAGAAACATATCAGTGGCACTTGGAAAGCTGCAAATCTTATTGCTATCTAATGATACATTCAAACAATCTGCTAAAGCTGAACACCCGGAACTTCACATTTAGTACTATAATATAGGCATGACTGAAGTTTCACATTATTAGATGAGAAATTCAAACAAACATGGAAAAGATGTTCTTCAAATTATTCTATGTTGCTTCTCTATTTTGGCAATCAGGATTAAAATCATCACGTAATGCTTTATTGAATTATGCAAAAAACATCCCCAAAACTGCTGAAATAATTTAAAGACCATTTGGTCAGTAACATATTACAAAAATGATTCACCTGCAACCATTTTCAAGTCTTACTTGCTTTCAAAATAAGCACCTGCATCAACATGATGCTGAGCCAATATCTATGTTCACTGCTTTATTGTCACCTCAACCTTTCATTCTCCATCTGTCTCACTCATCACTTTCAGCCTGTCATGACCTATACAAGGAGTTCTTTGAGGAATATTCTGTAGCCAATACAGCAAACTAAAATGCATAATAAAGTACACAAACAAAATATGAAAAGGCGATATTGAAAATGGTATGTTGGAATATATTTGCCATTTAACTGTTCAAGTCATGGTCGCTTTCCTTTATTTTGGCAATTATGATCATCAGCACAGTTGTGACAGCCCTCACTTTGTACCTGCATCTCATTTACCTACAGGATCTTCCTCATCCTCGGACTACACAAAACCATAAAATTATATGTAAGGAGAAAAACTGCTTCCTACACAAACCTATTGATTTACTATATTGTCACCATGCCCCCAAGGCATCAATTAAAGGAATAAAAGAGATAAGCGGCCAAAGCATTGAAAAGAGGAATTGAGGTGTGGAAAGTGGGGTATTCAATCTCACCAATATCTATTTCATTTCCCTACCCCCATCTATATATTTCAAGTCTTACCACCTCCTGCAGCAGTGATCACGCTTTATGAAAGCTTAAACTAAAACCTGCACAGCTGTGTACATATTTATGGCCCAAGTTAAAGCTATATACTGGCTCTTTAGCAGGAGAGCAGTTTGCCAGACTAGCTTAATGGAGGTTGAGAATAGCACCATAAACGGAGGAAAATGGCAAATAGAAAAATTCATCAAGTTGCACAATCCCCGTGTGTGAGATATCCAGTCACAGCTATACAACTAATAAAAATTAAGTGGAAATACATAAAGAATAGCAGGTGATTGGGGGGGGGGGGGGGGGGGGGAAAACCAACCCCAGGA
>JAWWMP010000132.1:20174089-20230911 GCA_035047865.1 Dendrocincla tyrannina | reverse complement strand
TCCCCCCCCCCCCCCCCGTCCTTTTGAATGACAGCAAATATATGCAGATGGATTTTCCTTTCAAAACATGCTCCTTCTCCTCTCTGACAGAGGAACTCCCAGATGAATAGATCATCCGTGCACTTGAAGGAAGGTTGACACTTGGACCAAGTTCTGCATAACCTAACGTATTCCTGAATGGGTATTGTTAAAACCTTTGCCACCACTAAAAAGTAAAAGGTGAGTAAATTAAGTCTCACTGACTAGGTTCTGCAAGGCAGATCAGCTGCTTTGAGTCTAACAATAGGACAGAATCCATCACAAGTATGTTGCACCATGTCTGGAGAGTCTTCAATAAACGCAAGAGACAGAAGACAAAAAAGAGTGGTTAAATACAGTAGCACTAAGATTTCCAAATGTGCAAGGAAACCTGGTCACATATTTCAGTAAACAAATTAACACTTCAATAGATACTGATCACTACAGCTATGAAAAAAGTATCCTGACATTCTTTGAAATGGATCAAAAAAAGTCACACAACCAAAAAACAATAGGTTATGCTGAGGTCAAGAAAATTTGAGAATAACTGTAATTTGTAGAACCTAAAAACGGTACTCAGCATGAATGACTTAAGAGCACATGCTCTACAAAAAGTGAAGTTTTTATTGCCAATGACAACCACATTCTCCAAATGTTGCTTAAGAGTGTCCAACAGTGCCAACTGGAAATTGATCATTTTTCTCTTGATTTTCTATATTTGAATAACCTTGACTTGCATAAAGGTGTGTTCATTCATCTGAATCAATACCATTATTTACTTTTCTGTATTACCCTATACCTTAATTTGCAAGCCACTGAAGAACATGAACATTAAAAAAGGCTCAATGCTCTGCTAACTTTTAAAGCAAGAAGAGGCCATAGTTGTACTATTTGTTCACTAGAGGTGACAGAAGGAATGTCATACCTTGACAACTTGATGGGGAGAAAAAAATAAAAGTGAGAAACACGAGCAGAATCTTTGTTAAAGGTAGATAAAGGAACCAGTGACAATGTACAGGTCCTCTTAATTTGCAAGTGAATGTCTTATCAACTAAGACATTTTTCTCTCTCCTCAGTGATAATACTTAATATTCAGTATTACAAAAAATATAATTTTACAGTTAATGCATAACACTGTATTAAATTTAAAGAAAACCTATGTGTGGTATGTCTCAGCATCAGCATACAATAGCATTGTATCCTGTCCTAAGCACACAGGGGGAATTGGATGACTTCCTGAGACTTTTCCCGGCCTTCCTTTCTATGGGTTCTTTTGTGAAAATAGGTTGCAAGGCAGACTATACCACAAAGTATGAATTAATTAAACCATGCCCTATTGTTACATAGATAACTATAGCACAAGGAACCTCACAAAATTCAACAAGGCCAAAGTAAAGTCCTGCATCTGGGATGGACTGATCCTTTCCACCACTACTGCTAGGCAGAGAGCATTAGGAGGTGTGTAGACAAGGATCCAGGGGTCCCTGTGGATGTTTAGCTAAAGTTGAGTTAGCATGGGAGTCTGGAGCAGCACGAATGATAGCCTACTTGGCTACAACAAGAAAGACTGCAGTAAACTTGCGCAACTCCACTGCAGGGCAAGCAGGATGGTCAGGGGCTGGAGAAAACAGGATTTGTTCAGCCTTGAATAAAGACAACTCCCTGGGGCTTAAAGGCTGAGCCCCGGTAATGCAGGGAGGCTATTGAGAAAACAGAGCCAGGTTACTGATGGAGGTGCACAGCAAAAGGTTTAGAGACCCTGCTGTATATGTGATTCCAACTGCATAAAGGGGCTGGCAGGGGAGAGGTGAATGGTTTCATGATGAGGATAGTGAAACATCAGAATCCAGAAAGGTTGTGGAATCTCTGTCATCAGAGATATTTCAGTCCTGAACAGCACAGTCTGAATTTAATGCTAACTCTGCTTTGAGCAGGACCTTGAATTTGGTACCTCACAAGATCTCTTCCGACCTGAATGATTCTGCAATTCTACATCATAAACCCAAAGAGATACAGAGAAACTCCTTAGAACAGTAAGAACGACCTTTCTGCATGATTATTTATATAACCCTTGTACTGCTAATGAAGCTGTCTTTTCAAATGTCTGAACAACTGCTTTGAGGACTAATGTATTTGACTATGCTACCATCAAATTAGGAGAAGAGAGTTTCTCATTTCTCTAGCATTACTTAGTTTGGAGAGCCAATTTAGCAAAAAGCATCATTAATGATGTACAAAGAATAGAAACATCTGAATCACCAGCAAATACAAGCAGTAGGTTAAATAACCTCCTAACTCCTGCTAACTCTCACATGTTCCATAGCTCCGTCACTCTCAAGAAATAAACACTAACATACAAATACATCTCCTTCCTTGAAAGGCCAGTAAATCAGCAAGCAAACTAAAGGCAAAAAACCATAATTTACATACACTTATTTCATCCCAAACTGTATCACTTTTTTCTTGTGGGATGCTGGAAAAGACATATAAGAATGAAAGGACAGGAAGTAAATTTTGGAATGTTCATTTTATCTAAAACTGGTTTTTACCTCTTTCTAATATTTAGCTCCAACTGCTACAACAGCATTTTTTTTCTGGAGCTACTTCCTGTACTGCACAAGTCAACACTATAGTCAAGAATTCCCCAGAGCACCTACATGCATGTTTTGCAGGAAGAATACACAACCTTCATTATTTAAAATCAAAAATCCTAAGTTTGTGCTCAAACTTTAATTATCACTGAGACAAGTTATTCCTGAAAGACAAAAAATATTTTGTGAGGACTTTGGTGGGGTTTTTTTCAGTGCTTTACGGTTAGTTATATATGATATACACCAATTCACACAATGACAAAGAAAAAATATTCTATACATGAAGCCAGCAATTTATCACAAAAAAACCAAAACAATAGTTCACAGAAGTATAAATGAAGGCCTTGTCCTGACATTGGCTTCCCACCAGCAAAACAGATGCACAAATGTACTGATTTATAACCTGTGATAATCACACTGACTTCAAATGCCCTCCTTATCCATGTTTTCCTGAAAGTCTCACTTTTCAAGGAACCATCCAAGGGATCCACATATGCCAAAGAGGTGAAAAAGCCCCACACACTCAAAACCAAAACACCAACAAAAAACAAATCCACACCCAACAAAAACAATCCAGAAAGAAACCTAAAATTCAAAAACATCTTCTCTGACACTTGATGAACGCTATTCCCACCAGAAATCAAAAAGTAGCATCTGCCCTGCAGAACCCCCACACTGTAAGAAGACTGAAGTGCAGTAGCTCAAAGATGTCACAACACTATTAAGTTTGTTTGGTGAAAAGGAAAAATTGAAAAAAAAATTGAATATGTATTAACAATCATTATTGAATCACTTCCATGAAACGTTACCATTTCAAAAACCACACTCTGGTAACAACTTTCACTTCAAGTCAACAAATGTAATTCTTATGAATATTCTTCTGGAAGACATGCCCCAAATTCCTTAGAGGATAAATATAATTCTTTTGCTGACCCAAACAACAATGTTCCTTTTCTCAAAGACAGTCAAAGGCCAAGCTCAATTGCCCCCCAGTTTAAGGCACTTCAGCACGAAAAATCAATTAGGCTGTTCACGCATTTAAAATTAGGTAATTGCTTAAACACTGCAGAATCAGATGCAAAAAAAAGAAAAAAGTGGGAACAGAAGTCTCACTTTAGCACAATTTGCTTGGTTATGTATTAGTTAGGACTACTTATTTTCTAAGCTGCAGGTGCTACTCAGAAAATTTTCCCCAGAAACCACTTGCAGTGACTGTGAGAGCCACCTTTTTTTACAGAGTATTTAGTTCCCCCTCTTCTGCTGGGCAAGTAACGAAGAAAACTGATTTTCAATAAGCTTTATCAAAAAGCAGTCAGAAGCTCAGCATTGTTACCAAAAGCAAAATTGCATTGATTAAACAGAAAAATCATTCTAATATAAACCCAACAGACATGTAATTGTGACTTCTTTCTTCTGCACAAAGCAGTGAAAAAAAAAGACAAATATTTGTTAACAAAAGGAAAACACGAGATTGAAGCAAATATAGGCAAAACTACAACTTATTTCTGAAAATGGTATATGAAAGTCCCAGTCAGAGCAGGCACTTAATTGTCAGAAGACAGGTGTTACATTCAAAGTACCACCAAGTAAAGTTACTCTCTATGCACATTAATTTAATTTAACTCCATTCTTAATCTAAACAGAACTCCACTAGTAAATTATTTTGCAAATTACATACATAAAACTGAAGATATAGGAAGAGTATTGATCAAAGTGTTGTCTACGGACAGGTTACAACAAAACAGAATTGAATTTTTAGTCGACATTTCTCATAACCATAATGTTTCATTAAGCTCATGTATGGCACTAATTGAGCAGCTCTGGGAACAGGTATTTAATTCTTGGTTTTCCAGATACCCTTTAGGAAAAGAGGTAACATTTTCACACACTGTATAAAAGTATCAGTGGAAATGGACTAGGTATTCTCCTATGTCTTTAGGGAACTATGACCACCACATGATAACTCAGAAGAGCTAAATGAAAAGAACAGCAAAGCATGTTCCTGGCATTGCACTACCTGCCTGTGCAAGTTTGAGACCAAGTGCAGGGATTGAGAGCAGTACCAAGCTGGCTCATTTGTGGGATTGTGGCTTAAAGAGCAGTGGACAAGTCATTGTTACCTTAAGAAAAAAAAAAAAAACCTAAAAAAACTTCACAGTTAAAATGTGTGAGCTCAATTTGCTTGCCTAGACCAAAACAGGAGAGATTGTTTTTGAGGTCACTTGAAAAAGGTAAAAAACAAACTGGGCCAAAAGAGCCTTGAGTAAGAACTTAATTCAGATGTAATCTAGGTAGTGATTTTAATTATACTGCTGGGGTAAATTATACAGTCAGAAGATGGTCACAAATGGCAAATTTGGCATCTGAACCATGTTTCTGGCACAGGCATGGAAAGAGAGAAAGTAGCAGCTAAAAAACCAAATAAGCTTGGCTTAAATTCCATTCCAAAGTGCCAAGGTCAAATATATCTTTCATGAAAGTGCCTCCATACTCATACTAATTTAAACACCAGTTGTGCCATTTGCCAAAGCGCTCAAATTCCATCGAGACAGTATTTTGGCCACACAGATTACAGAGCAATAGCTGAAGTGCTTTAATGCCCTTAGCATAAGCCAACAGCCACCGTCCCACTAAGACTTATTTTGCCTTCATAAATAAAGGTACAACTAGGGATGAAACTACACATTCATCCATCTAACAACTAAGTTCACATCTTACAGCAAAGAGGTCGGTAAACTACACATCAATAAATTCATTTCAAGAAGCAGCTTGGACTCAAACCCCAAGACCTCCTCTGAACTCAACTAACAAAGTCAAGTATCTGCTCACACATGCTACACATAATAACTAAAAGTTTTTCTAGGGGTAACCTGCATTTCTATTCATATGTATACAACACAAGTAGTATAAGGTCTTTTACCAGGAAAAAAAAGAAGGATTTACATACTGAACTGGGACTAGAAGATACTTGATTTTCTTTTTTCTCTGAGTCTTGCCTCCCTCTGCAGCCCTCATCAAAGGACTCATCCCTCAGACAGTGAAAAAAATAGCATCTGGAAATGAAATTCACTTACCATAAATAAGTTGTGACAATGCTCATATAAGCGAGCTAACTCAGAGATGTATTCATATTACCACTATCTACCTACCTTCTACACCAAAACTGCGTCCTCACAGAAAAGTTACCCCAGCAACGCCTAGACCTTATCTCACAGGGTCCTCCTCCCCTATTTCTACACAGCAGAAATTGCTTTACAAGGTCTTAATGAGAAACTGGTGTGTACCATTTGGCCAGCTGTTCTGCATCACCTTCCCCCTTCAGGCAGCAACACACACTTTTTAAAGGATCTCTTACTTTCTGAAGAGGAGTCAGAAATAAGTTATAGTGGGGAGGGGCTCTCAGAGATGGTTTTTTACCACATGCCATCCGTCAGGTAAGATGAAGTTCAGCTGCTGGGATTTTAACAGTTAAGGAAAATTTCCACATTATTACAAACTGCTCCGTTCTTCAAGAAACAAACCCTGTTACTCTCTGATTGTAAAGTGGATAAATTCCTGCGGCAGTGAAGCGGATAGGAATGGTGCAAGGTAATTTTACACTGAGTAACATTCATCAGAAAACTGTTAACATAGATGACAGTATCCAAGTCTCTTGTTAATTACTTGACTGTAAAGCTTAAAGAGCTTTAAGTTGATGAGCGTTCTCAATGGAACAGACATAATTAATTCCCTAGCAAGGAAAAATAAACAACATTTTAAAAAATGCATACTTCTATGTACAATGTAAATCATGTTTTCCATACTTCTACCTTTTTCTTCCCGTCCCCTCACAGAATAGAAAAAATCCACAAGACTTATGGTAACATTTTAACAGCACAAATAAATGGAAAAGTTAACTTTTCAGCACTTAAATGATGGCAAATATAAAACAATATTTAGAACTAAGAAAAATGTTATTGTAGGGCAAGATCTGTAACTATTGTAGAAATAGAGGATATTTCACTGAGTTGAGAACACTTTCTATTACTACTAAAGAGTTAGACTTTACTAACTATTAAAACCCAGACAAAACAGAACAAGGAAATTAAGAAAATTGGATCTTTTAAGTATGCCACCTATTTTCATCTAGCTTTTAGCTTTAGTAAGCAAAAGATGAGGAAAAGATTAAAATACATCATTTTTACTATTTTTTATTCATCTTTTTTTTCTCCAAGATTTCTAAGCAACAAGACAAAAAAATATACTATAAAGAAGTTAGTGTAAATGGGATTGATAAAAGCATCAGTATTTTTAGAGATATTGTGAGAAAAACATGATGTAAAGCTTCTGTTAGCAAACTAGTGACACTGGATTTTCTTTTGAATAGCAAATGGATAGCTGAAGAATAATACAGTGTTTTAAGTAAGCTATTAAGGTCCAAGTTTCCTTTAATAGAAGCATACCTTATTGTTTGCAGTATGCATTTTTTTAAGGACAAATAAAAAAAAGGGGTTATGTTTAACTTTTTATATAATAAGGTGTGACAGAAGAATATTCTTCAGGCTTTGTACAGGAAGAAAAATGTACTGTCAGTTTTTCTTCCTCTTCCCTAATATTTTTCCCCTAGTTTATAATGTCCTCTATAGGCAAATGGAAATAAGAAACTGTCCTATTTCTTTCTCTTCTCTAACATCTTCAGAAAAGAGCCTGAATTTTTAGGAGACTCAACACATTAGGTGGAAAGAAACCATCTATTTCCCTCCTACACATTTACCCATTTAAATTTTCAAGACACAGTCAACTGAGCTTGGAAATCTCATTGGGGTTTCAGTCTATTACCTAGCGTAGATTTTCAATCATGACTGAGCTCCTGAATCCTGGCCGTCTGATTTCCCACACCTACCAACCATCTTTACAAGGAAGTCACCCATCTCACTCTGAGACAATTTTTATCTGGATGCTATTTCACACACGCAGTGGGGGTATGATTACACCACATTTGACCTCCCCATGCACATCTGGTATTAAGGAACTCTCTTGCCTGACCATTCAGGAGCCACTGTGGCAGCCACACTCCCACACCAGAAACTTTGACTGCTGGGATTGGGGACCCCTTCACAGCAGGTGGTCCCAGTGAGTCAATGGGTGCCTTGCTTGACTCCTACACACAGACTACTCACATAGACAAATCTTCCCTATTGGATCAACCCCTAGTTTCCCATAGCAGAGTCTCAGACCTCTGGTTACTTTAAGTAATTTTACCGTGGTGTAACAATCAAATAACAGCTTGAGCTGGTGACTGAGGGACCCTGTATGGGGGACTACCTGGGCTTTTATAGTCTTTGTTTCTCTGCCTGATAGGATGGGATCTACCAGCTGAGACACTGGGTCCTGCTGTGTCTTTGAGTGTCCCTTCACCTGGTGGGTGCCACAGGTCCCCATGCCATTTTTGGTGCAAAGCGTCAGCAGTTCATGGCTGCTTGCCTTGGGCTCCTACCCCGCAGAGCTCAACCTGCAACTTCAACTGCAGCTGCACCCCAAGCTACTTGCATTGAATGGCTTCCTCAATAACTGGAACACTTTTTCCCAACACTTTTCCAGTGAGTTCTATGCGTTCAGTCACTCTCATGCATCCTTATACCACGCCACGTAACACCTGCCCTTGCTCTCTTGCTTGAAAACCACAAACTTATCAGACTGCAATACAGACTTTGCAATATTTCAGGTAGTCTGTACCAAAACCAAACAAAAAAAAAAAACACTCAAAGATGCCCAGGAACAAACATTATGATAAAGGGATGCTGAGATTACATGGGCATGTGCTCCACAGTTTTTCACTCTGCTGTAGAATAGATGAGGACAAACACAATGCTGCATCTGGTTTGCGAGTCAGTCATAGTGCGGATTCAGTCAAAGATGACAGTAACAGCTGAAAGTGGATTTCACTAAGAACCAAGGCAACAAATTACTACGAGACTAGGAAATCCCTACTGCATTTCCCACAGATAGTAAACTTCAGCTTTTTCAGACTCAAAGGACCAAAAATTAAGGTTGAACTGTGAGCAGTTATAAGGTGACATAAAAGCCCTTTGAATCACTCAGCTGTTCCTAATAAGGTATTACAATAGGTTATCTAAAACTTATAGTAATTTGCAGGAGATGATACTGCCTTTGGACGACAGCTGGCCTCACAAAAGCTTCGTTTCATCTTGACGCTGTTTCACCCATAACTTGTTGGCAGACAGAACAACACAAAGATGCTGATGAATGCAAAGGGCAAACAGAATGATCCTTCTTCCTTTACCTTTGAATCTTCTTCCTCAGGCTGTTCTTGTGACACATTGTGTGTTTTAAACATCAAAGTTCTTTCCAGGCCTGCAATGACAATTTTGAGACAGAAAATACAAAAACTAGCACAAGCAGAATGTAAGAAGTATGTCTTTGCCCTTCTGCGTATTTTTTCCCAAAGCTTTCATGTATGTCAGTGCTGCATGTCATTAAGTATTATATTGAATGTCATAGCGTATAACAGAGTTATAGAGTTACATAATTTTCACATTTGGAATAGTTGCTGTGTCTGTGCCATGACTTTTTTTTTTTAATCAAAATACATATAATTATCTTTGAACTATTGAAATATAACTATTTTTGAATAAAGGTGCTTATTTACATGAGAAGCTGCAAACAGCATACATATCCTGATGCACAAAAATACTAGCATGATAGTGGGTGTTCAGAAAGTGTAGTTAAGCTGGAGCTTAACTTTAGGACTCCTGGATTATTTTCCTAGCTGTACCACTGATTATTTTACAACTAGAGTCTATGATACTTTATAACATTATAAAGAATCCTGAGGCACAACTAATATTTACAGCATAATTTAAGAGCCCAAGTGAAAGGCATATTTATCGCTATGACAATTGAAATTTGCTATTTAAAAAAAACCCAGTCACTAGCGGCATAAAAATTGAGGGTGTGACATGACTGGAGCTTATTGTTTCTGATGAGTCTCCTCAACTATACCATATGAAGATCTGCCCATGCCATTTGGAAATGTGTGCTAGTAATTTTTCACAGAATCACAGAATAATTCAGGTTCAAAGGGATCTCAGCAGGTCATCTGGTCCAATCTCCTGCCCAAAGCAGGGTCAGCTATTCTTTAATCCTTCATAAATAGCCATTAATCATTCCTCAGAGTTAAGTTATCAAGAGCATCGTGAACTGTTTAGTAACCTGATTACAATGATGAATTAATCAAGTCAGAATTTTGCTAATCCAATTACAGTACTCTCAAAAAACTCATGTTTGGATGCACAATGCAGTTACTGGTGATACAGGGCAATTCATAATTCATTTCGAAGATAAAGACAGTGTGGTTTATTTAGCACTGCCTCTGCTAAGACAGTGTAGATATAGGCACTCTGTTAAGGAGCCAAAGGGTTTAACACTGCATGTTAATTGTATATAGGGGGAGAAAATGCTTACAACACGTCTTCTATGGAAGAAGAGCCAGAGCTCAAGCAACCATCAGGAAGGGGGAATACTACTACAGGTCTGAGAGTGAGGGTGCAGATCACTAGAAGCATGAAAGACAAAACCAGCACAAACAGCAACCACAGCCTCCTAATATTGAGCTGGTAGAGGGCAGCCTTCCCTGAAAACATGGAGCATCACTTAGAATATATTTTCTCCATTCACTTTTGAAATGGCTGTGAATAACACTTCCATTTGAGCTAACATGTACGTTTATTTTGGGGATGAAGAACCACAAGAGAAAGAAAACTGAAACTACCATCTTGTCTGACCGGCCACAGAATTTCATCCATGCAAACCTTCTTACCTCAGTATGTCATATACCTCATAAGATCATGCGTTGTTTATATAAAATTGCTTTTGTTCTTCAAAAGATATGAAAAAGGCAACACACATAAACTAGTGGGATGATAAGCAACAGCTTATTTGAAGTGGCATTTAAACTTACTCTCTAATTCTGCAACTACTGGGAAAGTAAACAATTGCAACCTGATCGCAAAAAGCAACTATGAATATATGGATCTCAGTCCAAAGGGAATACACCTAGAGGAAGCACACTTATTTACCATGCATATTTCATAACTACTGGCATTTTCGTACAGAGAAGAACCGAAACATTTGTTCACTTTTATTTACCAAAAACATGAGTAAAAAAACCCATCTAACATTAAGATATAATACAGAGTTGCAATGAAATATGCAGCTATATATAGGGGGAAAGTTTAATGCATACTAGCCAAGATACAGAGCAGGTGACAGAAGCAGGCTGAAAATAAAACTGGTGGGTGGGTGTGTAGGTGTGTGTTTCCACTAGTTTAGCCTGAGAATTCTTCCCAAAGCCATACAGAAGGCCTCAAGTGCATCTAGTTCCTTTTAAAACTCTTACCATTGATAGCTCTCGAGAGGTTTTTTCATTGTTACACATGTTGATTTCTCTCTCCTTTCCTTCTGTGAAACACACCCCCACTCCCTACTTTAACTCTCCTCCACTTCCAAGTCTGTGCTTGTACTGAAGGTAGCCACTCTGGGTATCCGGACTTCAATAACAACACGTTGAATCTGAAGTATCTTTATTTAAATAACAATGCTTTAAATTATACTGTACTGCATAATAAAGCCACAACAACCTGCTGTTTTGCCTCTGCTCCTGGGATGTTTACAAATAACGAGAGCATAATGCTATAATGTCATCCCACTCCTAACTTTAAGGATGTGTGAAAAGAGCAGACAGGAATGCGCCCCAATGCATGCACTATTTGCTCCCCAGCCCCTAGGTTTAAGAAGGCTATATTCCAAATCCTCTTCTGTAATACTAACATGATTAAATGACTATGTTTCAAGCCTATAAGTTTATAAACTGTACTGAAATAATTTGTGTAGAAATTACACCATTTACATTTGTACATCCCAAGCACAAAAACTTATCACAATCTATCATGAGAAAGCAATATTTTTCATTCTTTTTACAACGGAAGCAATCTTGTTAATACTCTAAGCAGGTAAATGTCATATATTTTGCACATATCAAATAGAGTTGAAGTGTGGGGACACAGCAAAAATACCACTTTCTGTGTCCATAGAATTCCACCAGGCAAACAATTAAACAGTGCTCTGACTGATTGGGGCACTTCGACCAAAATTTGCACTTTCTCATCTAACATAAATTGACGCATATTTTAGGTCATGCCCAGATCCATTAATGTAAGTATACTTGCAGCTTTATGCACCATTCATAAAATATCTCCATAAAGTGAGCCACATTGGTGGTTCCTGTGCACAGTCATTCTGCCCTTGCAGACTGGGTCTTGTACAGTCATAATTAAATTCAATCAGCACTAATTTATCTTGTATTTTAGCCAAAATTATTATACTGAAATAGGCTGGAAGTAGCTGTAGGGCTTTCTTTCTTCAGTTATTACAGGAATTGCATTTGTTTCCAACAAGTAATAAAAGGAAGTCAATACAACTATAGGACACTACAGTGGCAATGATGCCAAGCTATGTAGATTAAAAGCATTTGCAGATATAAGTAAAAAAGGCACTTAAGAGAGGTGGAAATACAGATTTTCAGTCTAAATGTACCCTTAACAGAATCAACCTTTCATTAACTAGGGCCAAACCAAGGACTTTCAAGTTGTCTCCTGGTACCAGAAAGGAAAGGATTTGTCAGCACAATATATAAGGGTCACACTATGTGGGCTTTAGATGTAACAGGCAAATTCTAAAAGGGAATAAATAAGGGAAAGCAAGCTGGTGTCAAATGCTGACCCATTATTTTGAAATTACAAATAGTCTTGACTTCAAAAGTACCTTGCCTGGGTCTTCTTTTCTCTCATGCCAAAACAAATTCATTAAAAAGTAAAAACAGCTGCACGTAAAAAATAAAAATGCATGTAACTAAATACTTCACAATTTCATCATGTAAAAATAAATTCAGTTGTATTAAATCATTTAATGATATTGCTATTGTGCTGTATGCCCAAAATACCTCCATGGATACAGAACTATTTTTAAGCATTTTTATTACTGTTCTCCATGGAGCTATAACGATTTACATGAGGATCTAACCCTGTTTTCTTTCCTTAAACCAATCCAGCATTTCACATGAACTTCATTTTTCAGAACATCTGTTTAATCTTCATTATTAATACATGATTATAACATATCTCATTCTGTTATCTTCTGTAAAAAACTAGCATCAGGAAAGAAATATCTTAAGTACATTCTGTCCTTCCCAAATCCTAACACTTTTTTTTAACCAGATGACCAGTTTTCTGAATCATATATATTATATTGTAATAATATCTGAGGTAATTTTGCCTCTGAAATTGGTTTTCAGGCATTGTAAAGTATGATTAAACTTACAGTGCAATGTTGTCTTGGTCCAGGTGAAAAAAACCCATACCTTTGTCCAAAGTTGCTACTAAGTGGAAAAAAATTAATTTCAAAGAATGCCTTACCACTAATTCATAACATTTACTTCCATATGCTAACAATAGCTTTTAAAAGAGTTCACAAACAAAAAATATAAAAATAGGTCAAGAGACTGAGAAGGCAGCACAGGGAAACATTTCTCTATTAAAACCACACAAGACTACATTAAAGAACCCTGCACAGCATCATGGATAACAGATATATTCAGTGGATGAATCTAAGTGATGAAAATGATAAGCTACAGCTGAACACAGGTACAGAATACTGTCTTTGGGAAATACTCACTTTTGGGATATTTTTGCTGACACAGGAGATCCTGTAGCCAAAGATGTCCCCTAGCCTTAATCGTTTAAGCAGGCCCTGTACTTACCAGTCGACACTACTTGGCAGTTGTGCCACATGTACTAGAAAATCTGACTGAATACTTGCCTTAACAGACAGAAAACCTTTCAAAAATTGCTCTCTTGAGTTTCACCTACTTTTTCTCTCCAGATTGTGGGGGGGAAAAAAAATAGTAGAAAGCCATAACTAGAAAGCCATACTTAATGGAAATAATTCAAAGTTTCAGCCATGAACTTTGTGTCTTCATTAGAATAGGAAAAAAATATTGTAACACAGTCTCCAACGTTCTGGAGTCTTAACTATGAAAGCAGCATCACATCAAGGACACCTCACAAAATGTTTTTAGTGATTTATCTATTAAAAACTATTTTAATTGTTTTGAAATTTTTTCTACTGAATGATTTTTTCTGTTAATAAGGGAAACAGAAGTGCCGATGCTTTATGTTGATTAGTTGTCCTAGTAACAATAACATGTATGAAAATACATCTAGAAATGTATGACTAAAGTGCATTTAATGTTTATATTAATTTTAAACATGCAATGCAGATGAGTTCTGATCAGCATAACGATCAATATAGAATATGTGTTTAAAAGTATGTATATAAAATTTATTTTGTTTATACTCTGCTTTACATCAGAGATAATAATGATTACTGATAGACTGATTTCTTATATAGGGTTATTTTTCATAGTAATACTGATTTATCTTTTTTTTAAATTTCACAGTACAGGAAATGGAGGCCCTAATCTACTGCACAATATCACAAAAAAATTTATATGGTTGAGCTTCGTTTTTAGGGTTTTTTGCCTTCAGACACTAAATGAAAGAATCGTGAATCTCAGGATTAAAACAGAAGCATTTTGTCTGCTGTCTAGAAATAAACATGCTAGAGCTCTCTGATGGTGACGAGAGAGTGTGAACAACTTTACATGCATTTGGGATTGCCAACACATTTTTGCACATGCTTTTCCATTGTACCTTGTGCATCTGGCAAAACGCATAATCTTGTTTCCCGTTATCCTTCAGCCCTTCCCAGCTAAGACTAGGATATCAAGCAGTACCTGATCTTGCCACACTCTACCTACAAAAACTTCTGTCTGATCTGGGTGCAACCGTCCAAAGCTGGGGAGAGAAGTCTCGCTATCTTCCATAATATATCCATATTAAGAACTACTCAAACAAAAAGAACAGGCTTTAACTCTAATTTTTCTACAGCATTTAGGATACTAGAAATAATATAATTCTGATAACTGCAGTTATTTAAGGTAAAATTTTGAATCTTGATGTTTTTCGGTCAGTGCTACCAGTATTTTCAGTGGAGGGGAAAAGCAATTTCTAAATCTAACAATTAAAAATTTACTTATTGCCAGTCACCTAGGAATTAGGTTACTTAAAGTAATAAGAATTTTGTTGCTTTGTTGCATTAATAACCCTAGGTAGTTAATGTTAGTAAAACACAAGGTTTTCTTTTATTTTTTTTTCCTTCACATAAAACCCCTAATATGCTTTTTCTTCTGGAAAAACAGCAAATATTGCCACTGCCCTAAAAAAGCTCATCAAGGGCCCAGAACCACCACAGTTTCTGGTATTTAGGCATTTAACTTCAAAAATTGACTATTATTGACAACATCTACCCATAGCTATTAATCTGCTAGTCATAAAGCAGTTGTTGTTTTGGTAGCCCTGTTGTTTGGTGGTTTGTTGTTTGTTTTTTCTGTAAATAAACATCAAAATAATATCTCAGTTTTTTCTAGACAAAGCACTGAACAGGCAAGAAGACTTGGAGGAGAACTTCACAATTATTTGCATCACCTTAAGACAAAAGTAGAGCTTCATCAAGTATCTAATTTGTTCAATACGGAAATCTTAATAGTTACCTTAAATATATATGTGTGATTATTAGGGCTTTGGTCAATTCACTGGTGATGCTTCCTCTGCACTGTAGCTTCCGTCACTCTGATGAGCCAGTGACATCCAAGAGACTCAATTTGTTACTGTTCTTTCCCTTTCAAAAAATAAGGAAGGTACTTTCATTCTGAAAGAGTTGCTTTTGTTCCTCACTGTACATGAATGATTAAAACCAAGGAATGTTTCATTAAGAAATCCCTAACAGAACCTACAAGACACAATGAACTCCTGGCAAAAGGACCTGCACAATGTCCTGGGTGCAGATGTGCAGTTGCTCAGGTGTTGGCAGTGATTTCAGCCAGCTTCACCCAACCCACCTGGGCAATGGCTGAGCCTCTCAGCGAATGTGGTGTGCTTCAGAAAAGGTATATTTAATAACAGGTTAAAAAACCTGTGTAGCAGTTGGTAGAGAACAGTTAAAAATGAAATGCGTGAGAAACAGCCCTGCAAATGCCAAGGTCAGTGAAGGAGGAGGAGAGGAGGAAATGCTCCAGGCACCAGAGCAGATACCCGTGCTGAGACAGGTTTATTCTGAAGGACCACTGAGAACACACCCTGGAGCAGGCGAAAAGTGTGAGGCGGAAGAAGGGAGGATCTGTTACGCACTGACTGAACCTCTCACTCACCATCCCCCTGGGGAGAGCTGATGGACAAGCTGGAGATGAGGGACTGAAGTTGAGACAAGGAAGAAGCAAAGAGAGGTGGGGGAAAAGAGAAGGTGTGGTTTTACTTCTTATCATCCTCCTTTGCTTTAATTGGCAGAACATTAAATTAATTTTTTTCCAAGTATTTCTGGTTTTAGCCATGACACACTGTCTATTTCTTGACCCAGGAGCTTTCTCATCTTGTTCTCTCCCCCCACCCTGTTGAATAGGGGGAATGAGACAGTGGGCATTTGGCAGCATCCAACCCACGCCAGAGAGAAGAGCGACATGAAGGCTGTAATGCTGCAGATACAGAAAGAGAAGTTCTCACTGACTGCAATACTCTTGAGTTAAGAGCACATTTTTCTCCGCACAGAACTGTGATAATCACACTGGGCAGCATACGATGGGAAAACTGTAGTCTGAATATCAGACTACAGTTTTCCTGTGAAATTTGGAAATGCTATCCAACACTTCAGCTGTGGTAATTTTTTCCTAATTATGTGACAGACATACATAGTGATATGAACTTTGGCTTTTAAAAGTCAGAAGACTTCAGTGTTCTTGCAAGTGAAGATCACTCCATTACAAAGTATATAAAGAGATGACTAATTTTAAACACATAAACCCACTTCAAAAGAACAGATCAATTATTTAAGTTATCAACTCAACATTTAAAGTAAGGTATATGATTATGATTTGATTCTTCATTTCTTAGAGATACCTGGGGAATGTTTGGCGGAGTGTTTTACCAAAAGTAAAAATAAGATTCAAAATTTAACTGGTTTAACCAGATATTTAAAAGTACACATTTTATTCCAGGTTTATGTCTCTTCTATTGCTCACTGTGGAAAGTAAATTTCTTGCACCACAACAGAATGATTCTACATGCATCTTACCAACTGTTATTGGATTTTTGTATTCCTGTAGACTCTACTAACCTGCCCATTAGGAAAAAACACTGTCACTGTACAAAAGTAAGTGTTAACTATGACTTGAAATTGAGTTTCAAGTTTCAAAACTCACTGACAGTGTACTGCAAAACATAAATTTCCATCTGCCAGAGTAACCAAGTGTCCCTATTCCAGGAAATGCAGTTTGGACATAACTTTTATTCCCTCAGAAGTGTGTAATTTACATTCTTTCAATTTAAAAAGGCCACCATAAAAGGTGTCACCTTTATAAAAGCTGTTTCAATAAAAATTTACTTCCATACTGTATTTTAAAAATTTGACCTTGAATTCTAAATTCTAGAAAGATGAGTATACTACACTTCTTTCTAGATGACCATTTAAAAAAATATATAGAAATTTGACAGCTTATCTACTGCATTTGAGACCTCAAATTAGGAGACTTGGCAAAGAAAGATGTGATCCACCCTAACTTTTGTGAAAGAATACACTATGGTTTAGAGTACACTGCCTCAATTCACTTAAAAACAACTACATTTTTCTAGAAGCTTATTAGACTGACAATTCTGGCTTCCCAAGATGGCAGAAGACAAACTAGTTATTCCCTATAATTATGCCAATAAGGGGAAGGATCTGAATCCCTTCAATAGGAGGAATTTAACCCCAGTCTTGCAAGTAGAAGTATAAGGTACACATCAACCTAAAGTAGCAAAGCTAAGCCCATCAAATAAAATACTACCTGTATAGCAAAAAGAAAAAAAAAATAAAAAAAAAAATCACCAAACCAAACCAAAACCAAAAACCCCAACAAACAAAACAAAACAAAAAAATTCTAAAAAGTAACTGAAATAGAATCAGCTTTTTGTATTTCTTTTAGCATATGACTCTTGAGACAGAGATCAAGTGTCAACTCTAAGTGGACATCCCCAAAATATCACATTTCTTTGACTCAATAGCATCCAATACAGGTGCAGTTAAATACCACTTGCCAAGGTGTAACTCACCCCAGGCAAGTTGTTTCTATTCACAGTGTGCCTCCTGCAGTGGTGTAATATTGTGCATTTCTTAACAGTGCTCATATTATGGGCCAACATCTTTTCTTCAAGGATCACCCAATTTGCACTCTGAAGTATTTTTCTCTGCTCAGATGCTTAGACTTACCTGTGTTATTTCACAGCAGCTTTCAGCTGCATTCACATAATTTCTTTTTGTACTTTTCAGTACTGAAATTATATATAATGTACTGCAAGTCCTCACATGCCCTTTTCTCCTTGCTACAGTCTTGCAAATCACGAAGACATTTTTCATAGTTAATCAGTTATCTCCCTATCCACTAAATGGGACACTTTATACCCCTAGTTTTGTAACTGCTCTCATGGTTTTGTCCTCAGCTGAAAGACATCTCCTCAGTACGTTTTTCACATTTTAGTTCTCTCAAACTATTGGTAGTGCATGACATTATTTGTGAGAATGAGGACCTGCGAAGCGACTGAAGTGATTTTAGACTTAAATGTCTATGGCTCACTTCTAGGATATATCTGACAATTTATCTGTCCTGGGAAGAGGAAGAGAAGCACTTCCATGAAGATTAGGATTTTTCTCTGCATTCTTTTATATAGGCTGACAAAATCATGGCATCTTGTCCTGTAGTCACAAGGAAAGCACTAGATGGAAAAAAACAATCAATAGCAAGAGATGACTGATGAAAAATACGTGTTGGTTGAACTCCTATTAAGCTGGTTTTTAATTCCTGTAAGAAAGAGCAGGGCATCTCTGAAGGAGGCAGGATTTTTTGTTTGAGTGCAATGCTTGTTTGCAAATGTACTGTCCTTCTTATTAGGAGCTGTGTTTTCAGTTTGCATATATGCTGTATTAGTTGTTTTCATAAATTTTTTATCTAAATGGTGCATGTGAAAAGCATGGGAAGATAATCCTGAGGCTTAAAAAAGCATATAAATAAACACGCTATAATATACACATTTTTTTCCTTCAATATTTTCTTCATACTGCTCTCAGGGTTATCTGTTTGCACTTTATGAATAGAAGTACTTTAGTCCACTATAAACAAGTGCAATAAATATTGTATGAGAGTACTTTCAAATGTAGGGCAGATTCTAAAATCTACAAAGAGCTCTACATTGGTGGTATCAATTCAGGAAATACTCAATGGAATATTTTATTCTTTTCTTCTTTCTCAATATAATTATGCCTTTCTATCTGTTGTAAGGCCTGTTCAAATGCGAGGAATAGCGTTTGAAGCAGCACTAACACTTTCTGAAATGTACAGAAAGAAGTGAAAAGATGAGATCAGTACACAGACTCCGTCAAGAACATCCAAGTACCCTAATTTCCCACTTTGTAAAGACTAACATGTGAGCATTAATTTCTACACATGTGCAGATTTCTCTGTAAATGCCTGAGCTTCTCATGTATTTGAACATAAACATGGTATGTGAGTCTTTGCACAACAGAGCTCTTTTCCAGCTCATACTGACTTTATCTATCTATCCTTCAGGGCATCCTTCAGTCTAATAAAAAGCATGTTAACATAGTTAAACTAAAGATAAGAATAGATGAGTTAGAAGTATCAATAATAATTGAGGCTATTTCAAGTGCCACAACACCTACAATTTCCTACAAATCATTGAACTGAGAATTCCCTAGCTTTCCATGTTACCTTTTCTCCCTAGTTTTTGTGTTTGCAAATGCAGGAAGATAAAACTTCTCCATTTTCAGGTAATAAATTCTGCATATCAATAAAACACAATACCAATATAATAAAGAAACAAACATCACCATGTGTAAAAAAGAACATGCCAGCAGTTCATTTTCCTCTGCTCTTTGAATTACCTAGGACATTACAGAAATACATTTCTCCCCCCTTACTGTAAGAGAATATTATGGTACAAGTTTGAACTGTGAAGACAGTCTGCAAATTGAGAAACAATCATCTTTGGGACTGCTGCTATTTCATAAAGAGAGAATTTTTTCATGGTTTGTTTGGGGGGGGAGGGGTTTCATTGGCATTTTTTTCTTTTTATTCTTTTTTTTTTTTTCTGAGAGCAAGAGAAAAAAGATCAATACTGAGTTTATGTTAGAACCACGACCTCTTTATTAATGGGCTAAACCACACTGTACTTCTTAAAAATCATGCTTAAAGGCAATGGGCTGAGACTGTCAGCTGTTTCTTCACATCAGCAAAGAATCCCACTGTCATTAAGACCATGCAGAAACAAAGAAGCCCACGGTCTGGTCCAGGGATGATATTATTTCTTGCTGAATAAACAAAGCTCTTAACAGAGATGACACTTAGATTTATCATCTGGGTTCCTAGAAAAATTGAGGAGGAAATTGAGGTTAGGAGATTAAGATGGTTCAAAAATGTCTTCTCTAAAATGATGGGATAATCCTAATGCTTATACAATAAGCTAATACAGTAATCCTAAATTATTCCTAAACAAAGATTTATTGAGTGGGGTCATAATGCAAGTTTGATTTCATTATATTACTACAAACTGCTCATGACTCATTCCTAGCTGAGACGTTCGCAGTAAGATAACTGCAAGGTGATATTCAAAGCCTTTGAGACTAGAAATTTCCTATAAAGAGCAATCATTCCCACATCCTTCTCTACAAAAAAAACCTATAAACCTGTGCTTTGGTGAGATCCCATCTGGACAAACTCCTTTTCTCACACCGAGAAATGTTCCAGAATTTCTGAACCGCACTGTTTCACTGCTGCAGTCCTTGAAACACAGCCAGAGTCTGATCCAGTGCCTTTGAAGCAGATAGGCAGGTCTTAGTGGCCAGTACAGAGCTGCGACCATTAAAGTGTCCCTCCCTGTTACTCTCATTTGGTATCTGCATGAAAACATCCAACTGTCCTGTTAGATCTTTGATTTCCAGCCAGGGCTTTCCCTATATTGCCAAATGTTGCCCCTTTCCCACAGATTTCTTTTGCATGCATGCATGTATACACACACACACACACACAATTTAAAATAGTCTATTCACAGATGTCGGAAGAGGTAATTGGCTTTCCGTCAATGTTAGTAGAAGGAAAATAGTTAAGCATATCTAAAAAAGCAAGACAAGCAGTTCTGCTGCTACAGTACAGGGAAATTTCTGAAAGGGATAAATTCTGAATAGCTTTGCTGATTTTAGCACTACTAGTCTCCCTTCAGTTAGAAAATTTAAAATCAGAATCTCAAATAGAGATGATTTTTTCAGAAATATTAATGTAAGACTTTTCGTTCAATATACTCAGACTTTTCTCTGTACAAATAGGACATTTCTAATTTTAAAAAGAAAAAAATCACACTTCTGTCTGCATAATATGTGTCTTGCAAGAAAACAAAAACATGAAGAAACACAGTTGTTTTGCTAACTGAGTTTAAATCCTTTCTTTATCCTCCAAGGAGTGTATTTTCTTTGTGCATGGTTAATAAACTTCCTTTTTTTAGAGCTGAACAAACTGAAAAATTCCAGGGCTCAGACTGGAATTATTCTCATTCAATTGGATTGCATGGTCTTGTACAGAATCCACAGGAATATTACATTTGTAATTTCAAAATACCTTCTCTATACTGATCTTCCTAACGATCAAGAGACATAAATGACTTGGAAGAAAACAGAAAAACTGAGTGATAGGTTTTGCTGCAATCAATGTGTCTAATATGTATGAGAATGGGACACCATTTCACCGAAACAATCCATCTGTGAAGTATGTTAAGGGATGACTGCGTCTGGATACAGCAATTAATCACCACATTATTTATAGCACTTCAGAAGCACCTTACAGTACATTAATCAGGGATAACTTCTGCTTAATTAACAGAGCTGCCAAAACTGCCAAACAAGACCATAAAAAACTGAATTGAGAAATAAAGTATTAGCAAAAGGCTGGCAATAATGGAATATTCAAAGTTCCTCTTCAGCAAAGGTCTTCTCCCAGTTTCTCTTCCTACACCACCCATAAGCAAAAAATTCCACCTACAAACAACTATGTGACTATATTGGTAGATGGTCATGAGTAAAAAGAAAACAAAGCAACAAAAACTCAACTGCATCAGTTTTAGTGCACTGCCATACACACAGCCATGTGGCTATGGAAGACATTGCAAATGAAGAAACAACTTATTTATTTTGTAATAAAGAAATTTCCTTTGTGTAATTAGAAGAACCACTAGAGTGAGAAGATGCATGGATCACGTTTAAATTTGTTGTCTCTGCTACAGTATGGACACTGTTAGAAGTAAAGGAGTAGTATGGGGTTTGCTATTTAATCAGCTTTTCAAATCACGACTCAGTGGAAGTCTCTTTATTATGTAGATGGTCATAAAATAAAATCCTATTTTCCAGAAGTCTGAAAGTGTAACTCTCCTATTCAAAGTACTTGAAAAGAAGTTTAGCAATTAAAACTAAGTAAAACATTAGTAGAATATGAGGAACATGAATATGTTAGGCATATGCAAATTAAAAATAAGATCTGGCTTAAAGGAACAAAGAACTTCATAAAATTACATGGCTATTAAAAGTATCTTATATGCTAAGAAGTATTATGATTTACATAAGCAAATTTATTTCAATTACTACATGCAAATGGTAATTATATCAAGTAAAAACAAATTTTTATTGAAAGCACATCTCATTACAGGAAACATTAATGAATCTTTCAAGTTTGGGTCTTCCATAAGAAGGGACGATGAATAAAATATAGAAAAAGTGCTTTTATTATTCAACGCACAGCTGAAAGTTTAACTATGAAGCAACTGTAATTAGATTTTGTTAGTCTTTTTTTTTTTAGCATGATGTCTATAGACTTCTAAAGAACTTAAGATTTCCACCGGAAGTAACAGTGAAGTGTTTATTGTTACCTGTCATATTTTAACATTCTATAACAAAAATAGTCTTTTTTCACTGCTGAAACTATGTCTGGTCTTATGCAAATAAGGATATTTCAATCTATTATTAGCCTAATATTTTAAATGTATAAAGCTAGGTACACTTAGGAACTTACATTTAGTCTAAGAGCATTCACAGATGTCTTCACAAAACTGTCACTTGACACCAGAACATGCATGCACAAACCCCACTTCAGTGTGTATGTTCCTATGTATATTGTGTTTATGAAATAGAAAAAAATCAAATGGGCTGAAAGTGGAACCCTCTACACATCAGATGTGGCTGAAGAAAGATCTATCAACTGATGTGAAAGAAACTATTTCTGTGTCCCATATAGCTGAAAGAAAAAGAATCACAGGACCTATAAAGATGGGAAAACCCAGGAACAAATTCCTTTGCAAAATACAGATCTACATAAATACCACTTCAGGCTTTCATTGTGCCTCTCCTGGTTAAAAGTTGCTTACCTAGTAGTAGAATTTGGGGCAGTACAAAAGAACACTGCCAGCACTTTTGTTATAGTCATTTCATACAGTATTATTCATGGTTATCATTTGTCGTAATGGGTCTTGAAGTGCGTTTTTCCTGTTGTACTGGTAACAAAGATTGCCATAAGGTCCCTCAAAATACACTTAAAGGGCTCAAATTAAATATTCATCTTACCTGGTAACAGTAACATCTCCAGCTACATCACTTCAAATTAGGCTGGAAACTAATACTGGCCTCCTGTAATTTATGTTATGTTCAGCTCACTGAGCTTTCTCCTGACAAATCAAATGCATTTGAGATCAATGGGGCTTGGGGTTCAGAGACGGAACCCTGTACAGTTAGCTACAGAAGGCATGAAGAAATATGATTTACACTATTTTGTCTCATTACTGTTTAAGAGAAACTATCAAACAAGAGGCCTATATGTTATTCCATTTAAATTATAGCAGCACTTTTTAATGCTTTGTTAGTATTCAGCAAATGAAGATTGCAGCATGTGAGCTTATATGGTAGCATTTCCTCTTGATGATTTAGAACAATAAAACAGTAGCTTAGTCAATTCTCAGCAACACTGGGCAGATGGTATACATTCTTCCAACAGGTGTGGGACATAAAATGTGCCTCTACCTTTACCCAGTGACAGTTCGCTGCAACAAATTCCTTAAAATAAAAGAATCTAAAGTGGATGCAGTAACATGATTATTCTTCAGGCATCAAAGACTCACTGGTTTAAATGGTATACCAGCATGTACTAGAAATGGCAGATCAGTCTCTAAGGAATCTTACAAGTCCTACCTAAAATGAACTTGGTTTGCTATTCCTGATGAAGGCTTTATGCCTGAAAACAAATACTATCCATCTGAAGTCCTTATTTCAATAAAAAATTGCATCAGACCACAGAATCACAAATACAAACATACTCCTGAATATCTCTACAATGTATTGCAATATATACCTTTCCTTGCTTTTCTGCAAAAATCCTTGTATCACTGATAACTGCTCTTAGACAGGCAATGTTCTTTCACCACCGATAAGTCTCCTAGACGGACAGACTATGCCAGACAGATAAAACTGATGCAGATAAGCACCTTGCGCATTTCATAGAACTATAAATAAAAAGGTTTCTAGAAATGAATGATAACAAAAGTAACACTGTAAGCCCAGTGAAAAACCTCTAAACACAATGAGAGGCAGAGTTACACATAGAATGGGAAAAATACAAATAAATATGACAGACAGAAAAGGCTCCATCTGTAGCAAAACAGCATTCTGCTTTGAATCAGAATGGATTTAAGAATGCAATGTAAGAAAACCCAGTCAGGCAAGACATAAGCTCTCTGTAAGCATACCCGAGTCAAATCAAATAACTCACCATATTTAGCCACAAAAATCAGATCTAAAAACTGGAACTATTATGAAGGTCTATCTGAAAAAGTAACAAAGCCCAGATGGTCTTGTGAAGGGTTCCGTATGACACAGAAATTAGTTACCTGCAAACTAAATGATGTCGCATCAGCTTTCATTAAAAACTTCAGAGACACCTTAAAGTCAACAGGAGAATGCTTATCTCATTCCTAAAAAAGGGACAGATTATCTCCTTATCACATACCAGCCATGAAACAAGAAACTATCTTCAGGCAGCCAGTGAAAAAAGAGAGAGATGGGTTTGCATATCTTTAAGAAAATAAACTCACTGGTCCTAGAATAACTGCAGGCACTTATATGGACAGATAACTACCAACTACCAGGCAACTTTGTCAAGTTGGCCCAAAATCACTATCACAATCCATTTGAGTGACAGGTAAGAAAGGCGACACCTAAGCCTCTGAGAGAACTCCCTTTAGAATAAAAAAACTATTGCAAAATGGTTATTCCTCATTCAAACCTTCATACTCCAAGGTTACTTGCATTTTCACATGTAATCCAATTAGTAAAATTGAGACTAAGCTAATTGCAGTAGAAAAAAATCCAACATCAATCATCAGGTAAACCTTGTGGTTTCTGTGGTTTCACACTTTAATACTTTTCCAACAGATAATACAGGATTTTCATTCTGAACCAGCTCCCACTGCAGCTGGATAAATAAATAACAGAACTACTCAGGAGTCATATGCAATGCATTCTGCATAGAGTATTAGGTTGGAAATGAAACCATGCATGCTAGTAATCACAGGAATCAGCTTTCAAAGGAAAGGTAATTCCCTTTTAAATCTAAAAGACACAATAAATATAGCAAGAGCGTACCCCACAAAATCTTTGCCTTTCACTAGCAGATGTTGGAAAGCAATCAACATGAATTAGCAGCATTCATGAAACTGATATTTTACTAGACAATTTCTGATTTGTATGAAATACGTAATTGTGAAGTATTTTGCATGTCTGAATTAACTAGACACTGGAAATAACCATATTAAATATGAACAAGCAATTTGCGAAAAAAAAAAAAAAAAGTTACTCAGTAAGCAAAACATTCCCTTCCCTGCTTCTTTTGTTAGCTATGTCTTTGAGCTTAACTTCAGCACTCCTTTGAAAGCACTGTGTTTATCAGCCTTAATTTTATGTCTCAGCCCACTGTAAAACATAGCCACTTAACTCTTACTCAATGGCCTTTCCTCAGCTTCTCTGTAATCAACTCTTTGGAAAGATTATAGTATCATTTCAGCCACTGACCATTTTTTTAAAAGAACATGCAGCAGTGGTTATCACAGAAATTCATTTCTATTTTCTTTTGCTTGGATACCTGGAAGATTTCAAAGTTTCAGTTGTTCTTCACTGTGCTAACAAGCTAAACTGACTGTGCCCTGACAAAAGAAAGAACTAATGAATGAGAGAACAAACCAACATAAACCCAAAATTATATATATATTACTGATGTAAGATAGGTCTGTGACAAGACCAAGAATGAAATTACCATTCGGGCTCTGCAAATCTACCAAGCTAGCTGATGATTCTTTTTTTCTTTATCATACATGTGATAGAACATTTATGCATTAAAGAGGCTTTCATTGTGCTTGAATTTACATCTCAACACATCTCTGATTTTCAAACTGTCTTATATGACTTTCGACTTTCTAATAGCTTACAAACATATGTGGATATAATTCTTGTACTTTAAAAATATTCAATCTAATATTTCCAATATTGTTACGCACAGAAAATATCTGAATTTCCAACTTTGCAATTCTCTTGTAGTTTTTTTGACACTCCTTTCCTAAAAAACCCGAGTGCTACTCAGCACTGATGCCAAATTCCCTTTCTTGCTCTTTCAGCCTGCAGCTTCTACCAGCTCTGCTCATTCCTCTTCCTGTCTTCCATTTCTTCACCTTCCTGCTCTTCACCACTGTTGATATTTTCTTCCTTCCATCGTGAACCTACACTTTCTCCCTCCTTTTCCATACTTGCGCCATCATTGTAAAGCTCCTTACATCCAGTGATTGCGTCTTAGGAGCTTTCTCAATCAGTGGCAGTATGTTTATGTTTAACAGCCTGCTGAAATCTCTTTCCCTGCTTTTGTGCATTTGCTTTTTTAGATCCAGAAAAACCCCTCAGCATTCCTAATACCCAGTGGCACATTTTGGCTCATTTTAATTATGTCTTCTGAGGAGCATCTTCTCTTGCTCATTTTGAGACTGCTGTTTGCTAGCTTCCCTCGATGTGCCAGTGTTCTTGTACAGAAAGAAATTGTAAATAATAATTCTCTGTTCATCTTCCCTCAACCTAAAAATGATTTCTGGATTCCCGTCATATACCCCTTAGTCATATCTTTTGTTTCTTGTCTGCAGAGTCCTTGATTAGTCAATTGCTACTTAGGATAAAGTATTTTTTTTTTAATAAACTTCATCATTCCTCTTTTTCTTACCTTTGCGAGTACTAATATATCCAAATTCAAGAGAAACTTCAAGATGTGGGCATACTGGGAATGTATATAATGCCATAAAAATTGTTTCTGGAGTTTTCTCACTCATTTCCCAATAATTTCTAATAGTCTAGAAGTCCTCACAGCATCACATCCATCTCATTCTTAAAAGGCAGTAGTTAATTGGTTGGCCATCATTGCATATGACTGCAATTGGGATTTTTTTTCTACCTTCATTTGCAACTCCTCACATTTACTTAGACTGAATTTCATCATCTGCTCTTTTGCTGCTCTTAGAAGTTGCCCCTTCTCTTCTTTATCCTGACCAGCTTGGTAATCTCACAAGAATTTCATTATTAGTCACTAGAAGCACATTTTTCAGACCCCAGTGCAAAACTCTATGACTTAACCCTAACTCCTACCCTATTGTTTTGTGTTTTGTTGGTGTGGGTTTGTTTTTATTTTAAAGATATTTCTCTATGCTGAGTACTTCTCAATTTCTCTCATCGCTACTTAGATTTTCATATAGTTTTTTGTGGAAAATCTTTTCAAATACTTTCTAGAAACTTAAGTAGACTGTATCAACAGGACTACTCTAGCTCCCAAAGTGAATTCTAACAGTGAGGAATGACTAAATAAGCCATGTTGAGTCTTTCCCCACGCTATCATTTGTATTTATACGTCCAGTTACTGTTGCTTGTTATATTTCCTATCAATTTGGTGGATGCAGGCTTAATGGTTAGTAGTTCCTTGGATACTCTCAAGAAACTATTTTATAGCTTGGCATTACATTAATCTTTCTCCAACTCTTTGATACCAAGGTAGTGTTAGGCAAAAGGCAACACAATACAGTTCAATAGAACTATTTCACCCTTAATGGTACTGTAGAACTCTTGGGCAAATGCCAATGGGATCAGATATTTTTTAAAAATATTTACTGGGGGTTTTTTGTCAGTTTGCTGCCTCTTATACTGAGTTAAATTCTCTAATCAACTCCTGGGGAAAAAATAATAAATTCGCCATATGGGAATCTGCATGTATACTGTGCTTCAATTTCTTATACTGTGATCATCCACTAGCCTTATGGACTACCTGACAGGCACCCCAAAAATTAGGAGTTTAAAAAAAGGCTTTGGAAGCTCTTCATCTATCTTGTTTGCTCTGCCTTACAAGTTTTTACATTTAACCTAACATATTTTACTTTTTTTTTTATTTTTAGACATTTGAATGGTGATTCAATTTTGTGAAGAACATTTATGTATTTGATACTTTCTCTAATTTCAGTATTTAACAATGATGTTTTTCAAACCTGGTCTTCCTAGAATGCTTCAATGCCTTTTTTTTGTTGTTGTTTTTAAGCTTCCAATACAGTGGCTTGAAACAATGTCCTTGTTAAGATGATTTTTTTTAGCTGCCTATAACAGTTTCTTTTTAACAAGCATCCCCACTTTTTCTAAAACTCCCATTGGTGAAAGTGAAAGTAAGTACTGCTGTGTTGGTTCTTCTGATTTCTGTTGTTCCTGACAGGATGTTGAATTTAAGCACGTGGTTACAGAATGTACTTTGGTAATAACATTGTGTCAATAAACTGCCCTTCTATTGATTCTCCAATTACCTTCCTCAATGAAAAGTCATTTATGGTGTCTCAAAGTTTAGTTTGACTTGACAGCTACTACCCAACTGACATGGGGAGGCTGCAATCGTGGTGAAACGAATAAGACTCTGGTGCTTCCTGACAAGTGTCTCTGACATCCCCTGGTAGGCCACGTTCACTGATCAAGCGCTTATAAACATAGTCTTATTTTAAGTTTAGGCCTAGAAATTCAATAGAGACACTTAATTGCTCCCTGAAATAGTTAATTTGTTTATCTGATATAATCTTGCGTGTCATTTACTACATAGAATTTTTTCTCCACATGCATTACCACCCTTTCATATATTACCTGGTTATTATCTCAGTACTCCTTTTCCTTCCAGAAAATTCCAAATATGCTTTTTATAGCAATAGACTAAATTAAAGCTAGGCATTCTATAAAATCCAGTATCATGAAGTTTACAGCCTCTACCCTAAAACTCCTAGCATTATTGGCAAATTCAATACCTCAGATGTGTAATACCTTAGATAGAAATAAGCCTGCCTAAACATGCTCTCCCAGACATCCCTGTATGAACATGGCATATTCTCTATTTACATTCAAATACTATATTTCTACAGGACAACTCTTCTGTTCAAGGCAGGGTATGGATAGTACTCAATCGTTATTCATCTCTTGTTTCCACATTCACCACCCAGACTGTAATCCCACAGTGTATTTACTGGACATGATCCAAACCCTGAGCTGAATACAGAATTATTATGTTCCTCACGGGCCTTCAATAGTTCTCTTATTCTATTATCTTAGTGTGCTCCTCTTTTAAACAAACATAATTAATCTAGCTTCATAACTCTCCTGTAAAACAAGGTGGTCCATATTATATACAAAGTAAAGAGGAGCAGCAATTAAAGGCAAAATTGTCCATAAGTCAATTATTTTACCTGGTTAATTAGAAAACAATATCATAAAACCCACTCTATATCTCTAGGAAACACATTTCCAATGATATTATTAACACTGTAACTGCTCCTCAAGTAAGATATCATGTATATCATGGGGATAGCTGGGGAGCCAGAAAAGAACAAGCATGAAGCATTAAATTTTTTTAACTCACTGCATATTCAGCAAATATTGGTTCTCTACAGCAAACTTTTCTAGTCTATTTTGATTTCTATTCAATTGTCACTGTTTCCATGTGACTTACATCAAATAAAGAACAACCTATGCAACTTTGCATCATTTCCATAGCACAGGTTATTGTGTATAGTCTTAAAACAAAAACCAACAAAACCACAACAAAAGAACAAACCAAAATACACCTGATCATATAATTATATTAATGCAATAAGCTTATGAAATAACTGTTAACAAGCACAATATGATTGTCTGCATAGATGCTGTAGAAGAACATGAGACATGATGTCTACACACGCAGGAGATGTTTCCACACAGTGGAAAAGTCTTTTAGGGACACAGGTTAGGTATGAAAATAGTTTAAAGAGATCTCAAAGAAATATAGTAGAGAAATTTTCTTCCAGGTAAACAAGGTCTTTAAATTTATCCATCTGCCTCTGTGGATACAGTATCTTCCTTTTCAGAATTTCAGATAAGCTCCAACAAAGAGTACTTAAGAAGCTGGGATAAAATTCTCTCATTTGAGATCTCAGCGATTAGCAAAATAATGTGTAGCAGCATTGAAGACAGGCTATAGATAAGCTAGAGGAGATGCAGGATGATAATCCACAGGTACATAAAAGGCTGCTAACAAAGAAGGTGGGAATAGTCTGTTTTCCATGTTCATTAATGGATTCCACTTGCAGCAAGAACAATGCATATTAAACATAACAGAAACTTTCAAACAGTGAAAAGAGTAACAGACTGTGACAAATTGCCTGGCGAGGATGTGGAAAGTCTGTAATTAGAACAGGCAAGAGAGATATCTGCTTGGAACGATACACATAAAATTACTTGGGGCAAGCATATTACCTCTTGAGGCCCATTCCAGTCCTAGTTTTCCACTCTTCTTTATACTCCATAACATCATTAAAAAATTAAAACTATTTCTCTAAAATTATCTCTGTATGGAATGTATATTTAAAAGAATTCACCTCTTCCAGTAGTCAGTATAAAATTGCTGTGACTATCCAAAAGAAAATGAAAAAAGAATATTTCATGTGTCCTTACACTAGTTTGTATCAACTGAATTACTACAAATCTAAGAAATTCTTCCAGTTTTATGGGTAACAATAAATGGAAAAACTCCCTGTGCACACAGACAGGGTAGCTGCACATATACAAAATGATGACATGCTAAGTCAACATGCAGTGACACAGCAGGATTCATCTAAAAGTTGATTACCTGATTCGAATATGTCTCATCTGTCTCTGGCTATTGAAAAAAAAAAAAAGGGAGGGGGCAAAGGGGAATCTGTAGGTAATAGGGTCAATTTTTCACTCAGATAAACATATTCCTATATGACAATTATAAATTCCTTATCACTGTTATAACCACCTGCGCACTTTCTTCCTCTAGCAAGTATCTGTCTAGGTCTAATTTATCTTTTTTAAACAAAGGCAATTAAACTAGTGTTGAAGAAGAGATAGTGTTCCTCATGTTGCCATTTCAGTATCCCAGTACCCTCAGGGTTCATTTCAAAGATGTGTCACAGCCACCTTCACAGATCTCTGACACAAGGGTTCAAATGTACCCCAGTATCTGATTCATAAGGTCTCTGATCTGAATTCACTACCTACACCACACCAGTGTGCTCAAGCCCAAGATTCACTGAGACTATTCCTGAAGCTGCAGCTCTAGTACACTGCAGGCAAATCAGCCCCATAAAAGAAAACGAAGTTCGGAACTAAACCTAGGGCTGTTGAGAAGTTGGGGTGTTGGTGTAATGGCACAATGGAACAGAAATGAGATGATGTCTAGTTTTGGATCCAGAGAACAGGGACAGGGGAACAGGAATATCATGTTGAAAATGGGAAGAAGGCCAGGGAACAGGTTAGGGGGGGGGGGCGGTGTTGGGAAAGAAAAAGACTGACTCATAGAATGGCAGGAAGGAAAGAGAGGCTTGTTGACAGAAAGCTTAAGTAGTGAAAACTAGGTCTCAGTAAGTAAAGAGAAAGAGCCTAGAACAAGGAAAGGAAAAAAGTAGAATCAGACATGGGAATAATTTGAAGTAAACGGAGTATATTCCACACCTGAGCCTGAAATGCAACCAAAGAATCCCCAGTCTTGCCAACACTCTGCTGTCAGCAATCACCTATGAATCCCAACTGAGAAAAACCCACATATAGTGAGCTTTCACAGATAGTCAGCAAATGCTTGCTCTCATTTTCTGGTTGCCTGCCTGGAGACCCTTGGGTCTGACTTGCAGAAGTGTTAAGCACTTGCAACAGCGAGTGAAGTCACCAGAAGTCACTGTTGTGAAAATAAATTCATTAGTATTTGTGATGCGCTCAGACACCATGGCAATGAGTGCCATGGTGAAGCTCATGAGAAAATGAGTAATTATGACTTCATAAAGATTTCAAATAGAGTGCAGTAAATAAGATACAGCAATACACATTGAACATCAAGGTAAAAGCAAAGTATCAAAGTTGCTCACAGAGGGAATCCATTCAGTCTATCTAAAGCACTGTGAGGTAAACGATGTATAGAACAAAGACTATTAATGTAGGTACACAAGGAGAATATTTGTTTAGCATAGTGAATGCTTGACTTGTGAAGCTATATTAGCTAATTAGTTCTATTCATGTCAATGTCATCTACATATTCTGCTCCCAAGCAACTGGTATGACCTCAATATATAATCTGCATCTAAAGTGCAGTTCCTGTCTTGCAGTTGTACTAGTATGGGTCATTTACATTAAAATCAATAGGTGGTTTGGTGATGTCCTCCACCAACATGATTTCAATTCTATTATTAGTTCCACTTAAATTAGTAATACAAGATACTTTTCTCAAATTTGTAAATATTCTGAAAAAGAATAGTGGTCATAGGCCCATTATAAGGTAATACACATTCAAAGAAATGAAAAAGTAACCAATTACTATGGCATTGTAAAACAATGAAGTCATAGTTTTAGCAGTATTGGAACGGGGTTATTCTGCTTAATACTACCTGGCTCCTTTCCACTCTTGTCAATTTGGCTAACTATCAAGGCCAGCATCATATCCACACTGCCTGAGGCTACTCAATTTCATATAGTTTCTCCCACGATTTTTTTCTAGCCTAGAGCTCAGGGCAGTTTGAATTTCTACTTTCTTCACTCCTATATTTATTTTTGTTTGTATTACAGTCAGTTTACCATGCTAGTTTTCAAATACTGGTGCAATAACTACTGTATGACAGTTTTCCAGTAAAGAGAAATTTACCTGGCTTAACAACTAAGTCAAAGATTAAAGTAATTTTAAAGTTAGATGAAAGGGACTATTGGTTCCGCCCGAACCCAGAAAGCAAAATAAGTTGGACTGTAAATTAGATGTAAATCCAATTCCTTCACTTTCAAAAATTCAACCCTTTGATTTGGCATGGAGACAAAGATGCACAAAATCATTCACTGCTGATTCAACTGAATCATGAACGATTTAGATCCTTATCAGGTTCAGCATTTTTTCAAGCTACAGTCAAAGCCTATTCGTTTTTCATATTATTGGATAATTTGTTATCTGTTTGACAGGAGTGCTTACATCAAATATTCCTGTAAAAGCAGTAAGTCATGTGGTATTTGCACAGCACTGGAATTTTTTACTTACACCTTGAAAACACCTTAGAAAACAAACTCACCTTAGAAAAAAATTTTAACTCCTGTGATTAGCAACAATGCTGAATAAATGTAATTTTCCTAAAAGCTTATGTAGCATCTGCATATGGGCAAAAACAGGCCTACAAGACACATGTCTTCCTGCTATTTCCAATAAGCTAAATTTCCTGCTAGTAGATAGAAGCTTTTAGCACTTTAAAGGATGTTATTCCCTAACAAAGCAGTCATTACAACCACACTTAATGATTTGGGGTGTGTTCTTAAAGTAGAACAAAGATGAAGGCTCTCATGGAAACGTTCTAGGCAGTAATTTTCACTCTGGATGTGTGAGAAAATTCAAATAAGATATGAAAGAAACTCCATCTGAAAGCTTTTTAAAATTCCATTTCTTCAGTGCTTCCCAATAACACTCCTATTCATACTGCAGTAGCACCCAGTCCAGTGACTCCTGATGGAGACCAGGACCCAAATGGACATCAATATTATCTCAGAACTTTTAAATTTCATTTAATAAAATATATATTAACCTTGGTACCTATCACAGGTGTCTAGAAATCCATGTCTTAAATATACACACAGCTAAACAGAGAGATAGGTAACCTTGGAAGCCTTGAGCAATACCTTTGCACACCAGTTCCCTGTCATCTGTGACACACATACATCATGAATGTTCTCACTTTTGAGACTTGAGTCTACTTCTCTTAGCTGTTTGGGGTTTTCTCCTTGTTTAGTTCACTGATAAGAACAGACAGAATGACGTAGGGAAAAGGACCACTGTTCTAAAGGTATTTAGCAGATTTAAATGGTAATATCATGTTATCTGTATCTGACCTGCAGCTTTACCCCATATACTGAGTGCTGAAAAGAACTGTTGAAACACAAAACATCACATTCTCTTGTGATATGGCTGGCCATGTCCTCAAAGATTTTCTTAAATCCCACAGGAAACACAAAATGAAAGAAAACAATGAAGAAACGTTTGACAATAAAAGTTCTAATGTCATCCTTCAAATCATAAAAGGAATATGACTGAACAGAAAACATTTGTAAAATTAAAGATAAATAAATAAATATATTTTCACTCTCGGTGGATAAGGATGCCCTGGCGGAAAAGCAAGATAAACCACAAAACAAATTAGAATTTGAAAAACAACAAGATTTACTACAATATGTTTGTTTTCTGTCTTAATCTGCTGCATTAAAAGGGATAGGATGCAGAATTTCACACTTATTTATCACCTGGTTAAACAACATTTAGTAACACAGCACTAGGGAGATGCTGCGCCACTGAGCAGAACACAGAGTAATTCTACCCTGATCAAGCAGCAGTCATTGCTTCTCCATATCATTAGGTTACCCTTAGAGAGATATCCCAGTACTGTGGCTATTCTAATTAAGTTTGTTATGAGTGAGTGAAATGTGGTGCACAGCAATTTCAGCATTTCTATGACAGAACTATAGAGCATTTCAACAGGTATGTAAAAAAAAAAAAAAGTATTTTTTAACATGAAAGCTTTCTACAGCTCTGGTACAGCAATTGAAGAAGAAACATTCCAGATTTGCATCTTCAAATCTGCCTGCAGAAAGCCAGGACTGAAGTCAGCTGACAACCTTTAAGGCTTAATTGAAAAGGAAGCCTGTCAGGAGCTTTCAGTCTCATTTTGCTTCTGGGTAAGAGACTCAGTTTTAATTTGTTGTGCAAGATGAGCATGAAAAGGTAAGACTCGGTCACCTAGTGAGTCACCACACAAAATAAATGACTAATGGGTCTATCTGCATTTGACAGATTGAGGTTCAAATCCCACTGCTCCTTCAGGGAAAGCAGATCTACTGCTTGGAGAAATAGGGGTTCATAACACAGGTTATGCAGACAAGCTTAAAAAAAACTTAAAAAGCCATCCACTTCCTACATGCTGTCTTTAGAAAGTTCCTGTTAACTTTGTTTATCAAGAAAAAAACATGATTACTGTGTGTGCAATCATCTACCTCCTCACAAACTCTTGCACTGATGGATATCACCCTCTTCATTCTGATGATGTGGCTCCTCTCTGCCCCTTCCATTTACCACACTTTGTACAGTACAGATTACCTTTTTTTATTATGCTTCCCTGCGTGCCTATACAATTCTATTCTCCTTTTTGCTTTTTCCCCACACTAAACCAGTCTGTTCAGTCACTTTTGCTTTTCTCTCAAATTTTGACTTCATCAAAATACAGAGCTTTATCACACCTTCTTTAAATCCCCTATGAGAAAGTTTTGCTTATCATATAGATAGATAGCTACTTGCTAAAACCAAAGTAGTTTCCAGAGGTTGTCTACTTAATGTCCTTGCAACTTCTTTCCAGTACTGAAGCATTATGCCCGAGTTATATGCACAACAGAAAAAAAAAAAATAAAAAAAAATCAATACACACACACACAAAATCTCAACTCCAAAACCCAACATCCCTCAACCCCCACAAAACCAAAATGGTTTAGAAGGCCTGTAGCAGTCCAGAGAACCAGTAAACACACCAGTTTCCAAACCCAGTGTTCAGACCTTTATACATATTCTGCAGAATGGAAATATTTTGTATGAATACACAACAGTCAGTCCTAACCACCCCCCCTTCAATTACCACAGTTGCTTTCTGTTGATCTGCAGGAAATAAACATCTTAGTCGTATTTTTAAAAAGTTGCTATTTTTTAATAGAAGCAACTTGAATATACAGATCAATTAAGATCACAGAATGACTGAGATGGGGAAATAACCCTCTGCTTCACCAGAGCCAGTGAGAGCTGACTGCACAGGACCACACCCCTAGACTAAGGCAAAGGCCATATCTCCATCTACTAGAAAATTTTTCCCCAGCTCTGTAAGGTAGATTCTGTCTCTTCCAAGTAGCCCTCAGAATGTGTCCCAATGTTATAAAACCCAAAAACTATCCATTAATATTTTTCTTTACAGTGAATGAGAGGACAAAGACAATAGAACAACTCAAGCACAAGCCTAGTCATCCCAGACAGTTTACTCAGACACCTACTAGAAAGTTCTAGTTGGATACAATAAATCAGCAGGGAGCTTAGAAAACTACCGAAGTACCTTGTTCTCTCTTCCTCATACAATTCTTTCAATTAGGGAGCCACATGTAATTCTTGTTCCTTCAGTGTGCAAGCCAGGACCCTCTAGTGTCAATGTCTACCTCTTACATAAGCTGTGATTGAAGGCATTTTGGTGTAGTTTGCTTTGAAGTTGGTAATACTTTCTTTTAGATGTCAACCTCACTGCAAAAGTCAAGGACACTGCTATGACAGGATCACAGAGTTAAACATTTGAAACCAAGTGGAACCTTTTGTTTGCTCTGAAAAGAAGCACAGCAGTGCTGAATAACATTTCCAACAGAAATCATCACCCAACTGCACCTGAATTAGCAGCTTGTGGGGAGGAAGGCTACCAGAATGCAGGGAGGAAAATTACAGCTAATAGCTAAGAGGAAGAAACAGATTGATGAGTTATGTTTCTTGTTTCACTGCCTGCAAAGGCGGACTGAGACTAATTTATTCTAAAACACCAAGTGTTTTTGTTTAATTAGATACTTAGATTTAGATACTGATTACACAAATCTTTATGATTTGTTTTTATTTAATTTGCTGGATATTTCAGAGATGTGACCAAAATGTTGTTTTATTCCTCCAAGTGGATATAAAGGAGTGAATTCATAACAGAGACAGCTCTTTGTTTTTTTTTTCAACCCTAGAACTTTAATTAAACAATATAAAAAATTTCAAAAGATTAAAATTTTATTCTTTTCATAGTTATTCAAGTGTTACTCGAATAACATCTTTATGTCAATGCTTTGTTAGCCAATTGTACTACTTTCAGTGCAAATATGTAACAAAGACCTTTGCTCCAAGAAGCTTATGAAGGATAAAACTATAGATAACAGCTGAATGTAATTAAAGTACAAAAATGAAAGTGGTATCTTAGAGCTACACAGTCAATCAGTTCCACAATACATCAAGGTCTGAATTTTTAATTAAAAAAAAAAAAAGAAAAAAGAAAGCAAGCAACTCAGACCTTTCTTGCGTATCACAGCTCCAAACATTGGTGGCAAGAAAAAGTTGGTTCTGCAGCACCAGAACATGCATCATATATATCTGCAGGTGTATGGCTAAACTAAGAATGTGAATTCCCATCTGCCAATTCCACTGAGCTGAGTAGGCACCATAGACCAGACCTTTAAAACAGGTTCATCTTTGTTCATCTCTAAGATTTCTTTCAAAGACAGTAACTTCATCCTACCTTGTACAGCGGAGTTATGTTACTAGCTGATAATAAAGAGAAGTCAGTATGATATGAAACGCCACTGGGAAAGAGAATTCAGTTTGAGGAGTCAAGTTTACATCCGGGGTCTCCATCTGACAAGGCTGAAAGGCTTACCAGCCTCAGGGAACTGTACAAAGCAAGGCAGATTTGCCCCTGACAAATAAAAATTCTGGCACTGCAGAGGACGAGATGCCTGTAGAAATGCCACTGGCTTCAGATTAGGAAAAGGTGTTTCATCTTGCTGGACATAAGCAATTGTGCTCCAAGACCCTACTATACTGGCTTTTTGTTTTGCTCAGACTCATAGTGAACTTTGATCAAGTAGCATAAAATACCCAAATGAATGCTTGAGTACTACCTATTGACAGACTCCACAAGGACTGTCAAACTAATAAACACTGAAGAAAATATGCTACTTTCATGCCTTAGGATTTTTATATGTTTTAGATTTTAATATTTTATACATATTTGTAGATTTTTATATAGCTGTGTAGTTTCTCACACTGGAGGCAGCAGCTAACAGTTTCTCAGTTTCTCATGGTTTGTGCCACATTCCTGAGTTTGTATTTAACAGTCTTTTCAAGGGACAAGATGGCAGCAAGGACATCTTGTTTGGGACACGTGCACCTGGACTGGAATAACAAGACATATTGTAGTCAAAACAAGATAGAAGAACCCAAACCCTTGGAGGTGCTTCAACAGGGCAGTTCCAGGAGTGGTACCAGGGCAAAAGGCTCTTGGGTTGGATGTACCCACTAGATGTGATAATTAAGTAGTGTTCTAAATTTGTAAAAACCCTATACTGAATGTGTGCCTATAAACTTCGTGCACCTGAAAGCTTTCATTAAAGAACTGCTCTCTACTTTACCTATACTAATATTGTCTTGAAAGTTTTTTCCTCCGTTTTAGGCAACAACTCTACCATCTTAAGTTCCCATGCCTGTCCCTTCCTTCTTTCTGCACAAAAAAGAGTCATTATGAGCGTGGAATTCACCCTCCATTCCCCATGTCGGTGTTTCATTTGAACTCAAGCAGCTGTATTGAAAGGAAGGTTATTGACACAGACTGCAGTATTAGCATCTCTTTTTTTTTAGAACTCATTGAAGCTTGAAGAGTTGCTTAAAATCAGATACTCCAGCCAACCCAGGTTTATCAAACTAAAAGAACAAAAAAAACTCCAACACTGTTAACAGTAATTGCTTCCCAGCTTTTTATTGGCAAATGGTTTAGAAATTAAAATAGTAAAATCAGATATTTAAAAAAAAAAAATCACATATGGATAGTCACAAAAATCTCTATTTCCTAAATTCCTTCCCCCCCACTATTTTATTCATTTGTCATACTGGCTTGTAAAGCACTGCACTCTTCTTGACCTGCCTGCAGGAGAACATCAGTTTGAAGGTACAGTTTCCATGATTTGACTGTGAAGGACATGCCCCTTCCAGTCACAGCATTCCCCAGCTTCTGTCAAAATAATCTCTTTCTTTATCATTTGACACTGACATTCTTGAAAACATTACTTGGGAAAAAAAAAAAGGCAAACACACACATGTACACATGCTTGGGAGATTGACTGGGGTGGGTGGACATATCTGAGGAAATCAAAAGTGCACAGTAACCTAAAGCAATGAAGTCTGGGGCACAGCACCATTATTAATCTGCTTCAATTTCATTTTAGGGGCAAATGATGGTTTAAAATTACTTCTGAATGCCTTAAAACAAGTTGTTGGAGAAACAGCACCTCAAAGTGCAAGTGTCCAGTCCCCCATGTGCGAACATCTCTGTTCACACCAATGTCCAATCAGAGCACACTGCAGCACTGCCTCACTTTGACCTCTGAAAATCCAGCCTACAGCAGGCAGAAGCAATGTCCCATCAGTGGTGCTTAACTGATATTAAAAACCACTGATTATAAAGGGGTCATAAAGTGTTTTGGAGTTAAACAGCTACCTCCATTTTCTCTGTAAGATTAGAAGACAGCATTTTGATGTTGCCTTTCCTACTTACTCATTTTCTGCTACAAATAATTCAGGTGATATTAGCAAATAATCTCAGTTTTGGCTTTGGGTTTTTTTTGTGCAGAAAGTCTGGACCTGTTTCCCCTCTCCCTTTTTAGAGCAGTATTTCTGGGACTGCCTAAAAAGCTGATTAATCCAGTCCACAGTATCTTGGTATTTGTCTGGATGTAACCACTTACAACTTACAGCTTACCACTTATTTACAGCTGTTATCTCATCCTGTATTCAGACTCGAGGTGCTTTGGAATTTCAAGTTATCTTTGTTCTCTATGAGTTTAGTAATAACACAGTAGTATCCCTGGTAAAGATCAGATGTCCCCAAGTGTTACGGTACTACTAGTAGTTCCAGCATCTACAACTGTTCACTGGTTTAATAGCATTCTGTAGAGTTAGTCCAGATTTCTAACATCACAAGAGTAAATAACAAGCCCAGTATACATATTGTCAGACCAAGTCTGGGTCTCACTCACGTCTACTCAGGTACGGTTTAGTTTCCACTGTCTTCATCCTGATTTAAGAATAAACTCTTCATCTAAGTGCGAGCACAGTGGTAGTGTAAGTTATAGCAAACAAATTTAAGCTCATTCCACATCTGACAAAAGCAGAACAAAACATGAGGAGATATCAATAAGTGTAGCTGAAAATTCTCAACTGTCCTAAGTTTCTGTGACCGCAGCTTCTATAAACTAGTTCAAAGTACTTCCTTGAATATTCTCTAATAGCTAGCTGCTGATGCAGGAGAAGGCTATACAGACCAGACAAACAAGAATTAACTTGGATAGGCATAAGGCACCATGTTCCTGTTCTCTGGATTCAGAAGCCAAGGAGCACTCTGGAGATCATGTTACAAAGCATGAGCACACAGAAATGCTAATTTTCACTCTAGTAACCTGCTGAGTATTTCGTAAGGCATACAGTCTCTCATATGCACAATACTTAAAAGTATTTAAGATTATTTTAAAAAAAATATTATGGGAGGCAAAGTAATAATAACAACTAAGATCACACCAGCATATTAAAGGTAGTAAAGCTCTCAAAGTCCCTAGAAATGCCAATAGTCATTACCTCAGTTTTCAATGTAGAGTTAAAGTCTTAGAGGACAAAACATGCCTATCGATTAAGATTATTACTGATCAAGGGTTTGGTAACTAATGAGTACAGTGCAGTTATTTTCTCCTCAAATCCCTAAAACTCGATAAATGTATAGGTGTGTTTGTTTATGCTAGACCACAACTTTTTCCTATTTCATAATCCGTTACCTTTCTCTTCTAAAGCTATGATTTTTATTCTTAGCTCTTCTTCTTTCATGTATGATTTGTATTCTTATATTTTTATAAGAAAGAGTGACATCACATTACATACTTTACTAAATTATTTAGTCTGTTTTGCAAATATAAACTCCTGTGAATATCAGGTTTATCTCAGTAGTGACTCATTAGTCTTTTAGCCAGTAAGGATCTCAAAAAAAAAAAAATCTATCCCATTTGGCTTCGTAAAAAGAAGACCTGAAACATATACTTGAATAATAAATCATCACCATTTACCCCAGAAATGAAAGCATAGGGCAGCCAGGCTGCTGAGACATTATATAACATAGCCCCATGTATCACATTTTCTGCTCAGGCTGAGTTGTGCATGCCAGTCTCTGAGGCTGTGTGAACAGCCAGGGAAAGCCCCACTGATAGCTCCTGATTTGAGGTGCCAGATTTAGTGCTAGCATGCATTCCATTCACAGTTAACAAAGGAGTGAAATATGGCTCAGAAAAATTATAGAGGGTTGTAAAGCTCTGGTGGCATTAGACAACAGAGTTCTCAAGGTTGCAGCCTCCCTGGTTTCAATTGAGACCAATAAGCTCAACCACATCTCCTCCTTTGAGCTCAAAAAAAGGTGTTTAGATTGCATCCTATCCCCAGTTCCTGCCCACAATTACTATTTTTGAATATATTCCTCCAAATGGTTGGAAAAGCTTCTTCCCTCATGGGATGATGTATTTTATTAAATAGATCTTAGTGCTTTAGCTGCAAACACTTATTCTATTAATGCAATAAACTGTAACCTCCTCAGCTGTAGGATTATAAATTACCCAGTCCCTGATCTCATTAAGAAATTGCTCTGTAGAAGAAGTGTCAATGAAACAAAGGAGAGATATCAGTTCTCTGATACATGTTACAAAAGCCAGGCAGTTAAGAGTTTGTCCGGAAGGGGGTCAAATCCAAAGAGGGTAAACTGATTTAATCTGTGCAGTGTTCCCTTAACTCAGTGGCTGTAGAAGAGGCAGGAAAATGAAGGTTTCTTTTCATTATAATACGAATCAGCAAGCTAGTAATGAAGTGGGAACAGAAGTTAAGGTTTCTGTTAATTTTTGTGTACATATTTTTGAAACTCCAGTATAAAAGTCAAGGGTGTGGTATTTAAAACGAAGGAATTCTGGCATAGAGAAGATAGTCACAAAGAAATTAGATGAAAAGAACAAAATAGTGTGCTTATAAGGTTTATAAGAGAAATAGGTTGTTAAAATGAAATGAGAGATCATGCCTAGTTCTTACAAACACCTTTACTAAAGACAGCTTTATCCATTTTATTGTCCATTGACATTCAAGTTGCTTCTAATTAAAACAAAATTTAGAGGTCTAAAAACAAAGCTGGATGATGTGGTTTTAAGCAGATGCTACAGGAGTACTCACCAGAAAGCATAAGATTCAGACTCTCATAATGTGCAACTGATATAATTTCTGCACAAGGCCATATGGCTCCTGATTTTGAAGTTCAACTATAAACTATTCTATTCCCATTCAACAGAAACAATAAAACTGCACATTTACATGAGTGCTTCTAAATATTCCTAATACTATTGGTACTAACACTAGAAATACCTGCAAATGTGTGCTTGGCCCGAGAGTCTCTCACCAACTGAGGCCAAACCACAACATAGTAAACCATCATTACCCCGTGTTTTGCAAACTTCCCTAGAGCCAAGTCCTGGGGCACTGCTGCTAGGCTTTGGAGACCAGTTAAGGTGAATTTATTGTAAGCCATTTACTATTACAAGAAAATCCTACCAAACCAGGAGGTGCAGGTGAAAGGACTGTCACACACATCAGAATTGAATATACAGATCAATATGCATTAATCTCCTTTGATATAAATCAATATGGCATGCAGGAAAGTTATATGCTTTATCCTTCCTAATCTATAGGGAGTCTTGTTTTAAGCAGCACCAAACAAATGTTATAATAGTGTTTCATTTCCTTAGCTATCAATTTATTAATGTAACTAGCCCTTCACCAGCTTTTTGTTCACACAGAGAATCCTAAGTAGCAATTTTGTATGGTGTTCCAGTGGAGACAGCAAAACCCTGTATAAAGAGAAAAGATGCTTAGCAAAATATTTAAGGTCTAATCACACTTGCTTCTAGTTGACACACAGAGAAATACATGCAATACAATAAAATAACAATGCAAAATTGTACAAGTGTGACAACACATTCATCCCTGACCTTGAATCCTGTGAAAGCTTGAGCATGTGCCCCTGGCCTTGAATGCAACCCTGAAAGATCCTCCCCTTGACAGGACAAGCTGAAACACAGAATCCTGCAAGAAACTGCCACTCACTAGACAAAGAACATCAGCTCATGGTATGACCTGCATTGCCTGCTGAGAATCCAGCAATAAATACGAGCTCGCTTTGCCAACCCTTCAGGCTGGGAAGAGGCTGCCAATGGCTGTGCCAGAGGGGCTCCCATTACCCCAACAGGCAGTGTCACCTCCTGCTGCTGGAAACACCTACTTCTTTCTGCAGCATTGAGAGGGCAGTGATCAAGAGCAGAGGCTCAAAAATTTGTTACTGCTCAGCATGAACAGTTCTTACTTGCTGATTACAGGTTACAGTTAATCCCAAGTGAGCATGTGTGTGTGAGAGCTGGTCCGTTCACCATGGAACTTGTGAACCCAAGTCACAAATCATTAAAGGTGGTGTGACAGCCTTGTCATTCTTACACTAAGCAGCACTGGTGAGATTCAGTATGCTTTCTAAGCGACAGTGTATGGTTCAGGCAGTTACAAGTCTCTGAAAAGCTAGTTTCACCCACAGCATGGGATCATCATCTGAAAAGTGGTCATGTTTGCAGGGTAAGCTATCACTGTGACAATAGTAAATGCGACCGTCACTGTTACTCTGAAGCTTCATTTACACTATCTGCTTACTGAAATTCAGACTCTGGTTTATTCACTTCCAACATGCAAGACATTCTTAGCGAACCCTGACCAGCCAAATTCTTAAAAAAGCAGTTTAATGCTGTCTTCTTCCATACAATTTCCAACACACATAACACTTCCCTGGGCCAGAAATTTTACCTTGATGGGATTATTTAGTTTTTACTTTACATCAGCAAACGTGGCACAAAATGATAAAAGAAGCTGCATGCTACTTTTCCTCCTCTCAGATGGGATGTACCTGTAAACAAACAGCACTTTACAGAAATAAAGCAAAACATAGTCATTGTTGACTGAACAAAATCAATGGCCTTCATATACCTTATGCTTTTTATATACAGCACAGTTCATTTCCTGTCTAATTCAGCAGAATCTGTTTCCTTTCTTCTCAACCAGTTCATCAACCCATGACTCTCGCAACACACCTAGAACTAGGGTCTGCAGTTTAAAGACAAAAGTACATGATGCATATAAAGCACTTTCTTTTAAAACTAAATATATACATAATTATAGAACAGGTATTTATTTGTTTTTGTGTTTCAATTTGTAATCACATTAAATTCAATTTGCATGTCAGCAAATTGAAAAACTTTGAAGTTCTCTGAGAAGTGTTCTGCATAGGTATGCATGCCACAGTCTGTTCCAAAATCAATACAGCTGAACATTAAGTTGAGAGACAAGAGGGATCATATTTCTTAAACGGATGAAAAGGACTGTTTAAGAAGAGATAATCCATAGCCTTTTGAGACCCTCTGATTAAAACCTAGTGTCCAAAACCAAATAATAAATTATCTGTGTTTCCTATGTGTAGTGACTTGTTTGTCTATGTTAGTGGTATGAGGTCTTTCTAAACAACATCAGTAACGATGAAAAAATCTTAGGAGAGGTTTGAGGAAGTGGAGTAACATTTTTTTGTTTTCCCCAGGATGGAGCTATATTCCTCTTTATTCAAACACTGCTATATGTAAAATACATACTTGCAGTTAAAAATTATGGCACAACAGAAACAAAACGCCTTAAACCTCTGATAACTGAAAATCTACATTCATTGCTTTTAATGAACCCAAATAACTTCTATGTGAAAAATGAATGAAAATTTCTTGCAGTTCTATGATACTGGAACCACAAGAAAAATTCTTACTTACAGATTCTTTTCCATAAGTACTGTGGAAGACATAGCTTGATTAATCTTCTCCAAGACCAGGAAAGAACATAGAATCAGCCCTGGCCTCCTCACAGTTTCTAGGCCATTAGATCAACACCAGCTCAGTCAGTAAGACACCAACAGAAAAGGAAAAGGACTAATCTGACCAAGAATGTTTGTCATCACCAAGTAATTCAAGCTAAATCCTTTTTTGTGTGGTTCTCCTGAATTTCTTAGATGAGTAAATATATTAGCTTACTAAAGTTATTGTTATTTTTTTTAACAAGAAGGTTAATACTAGTATTTCTATTTCAATTGACCTCTTCTCATTTGATTTTACTGTAGCCATATTCACTTCCATCTCTGCTAAACTGAAGGACTGGGCTAACTGGCCATCCAAGCTGAGTTAACACATATTCCTTCCGTACATGCCAGTGATACCACCACAACATCTTGCATAAAGGTCAACATTTAACAGCTGCAGCTGGAAAAGAGATGACAGGGAATACCAATTCCTCACATATTCGGTGGCTGAGGGGATACTGAACTCCGACGAGCAGCCGAGCCAGGTGTCTCCATCTTAAAGAGCTGGAACTGTCTGGTGACTAATCTGGTAATGATTCAGTGAGCTTGTATGTATACATAGAAAGATAAAGAGTTTGTCATTTGGCACATGCTGTGTACGCTGAAGCCATTTCTCTACAGAAGCATTCATGAAATATGTATGAGGAGTTTAACTTGATTTTCAAAAAGTTCAAAATTCCTCCGTTTTTCTAGCAAGTTACCTCAAAGCTGTGGCCCTCAAAGTAACTAACTGAGCCAAGAAATTATTCCGAAGAAACCAGATACTTTCTTTAGTTTCAGAACACATTGAGATAACGTGCTCCTTCTGTCTGTAGCTACAATTTACTCCAAGAGCAACAATACTTCTTGGAAAACATCATAATGAAGTGAAAAGGCAGCAGTACTCTGGCACTCATGATTAAAAAGAACGTGATATACAGAGGGCTGTATATAGAAGGGAGAGAATAACCAAAACCCTTATGCCTTTTCTTTGTTTCTGCTTCAGAAAAAAATCTTTTGAGGGCCATCACTTGCCAGAGAGTAAGAATAGTTTTCCTACTAGAAAACAAAATTCCAAAGGACTTGGGGCAGAAGTTTTTCAAACCAGCAGTAGGAAGTCAAGCGGCCATGTAGTTTGAATTAGATGCTGTGAAAGCCTGTTTTGCTCACATTTGACTACAAGCAGACCAGAAGCTATCATAAGCAGCAAACACTGCTGCAAACAAGTACTAGAATGCAATTATATCCATATTTTGACAATACAGAATGAATAAATATATTATTCATATTCATCATTTATTCTTCACACCAGTTTCATGTATGGTAAAACACAAATCAAGCAAACAATTCTGCAAATTGTATTTGTCATTTTGCTTTCCATTCTACTTTTCATACATAGCTGCACAATGGAATGGGGATAACAAAAGTCACAGAACATTTCTCTGCAGTGTTTTAAGAGATGTTTCTAAGTACAACAGCTAGCACAAAAACAAATGTCCTACAGAAGACAAGTGTCTGAATCATAATCTGAAGTGTCCAACCCCTTAAGTGTTTTTCAATTGCTACAGACATACATGTGGATGGAAATGCATCACCTAATGAGTTTCCAACTACTTTAACTGGTCCATCAGCCCGGTTAACAGAAGTGTGTTTCGTTCTCTTTTTCATGTTGCTATAGTGCTAATGGCTAAAATTTATCTTCCTCCAGCACAACTCTGACCAGCTAATCTAACAACTCACAATATGACTCCAGAGTGGCTTAAAATGCTAAAATATATAGGCTAGGACACTCATTTGCTTCCTCTTCAGAGCACAGTGAATGCATTTCTCCTACCTCTTTATATAGCAAAAAAACACATCTTTTTTCTCATTCAGAGAAAACTCCATGGGCAAAGCTGGCACAGTGGTTTATGGGAAGTTTTGAGAACTGGTATGTTTCAGAAACCAAATTATCTGCTTCCTACAGAACTGGATATTGATTAGGTCTAGTTTCCAAATATCAGCAAAACATTACTGAAGTCAGTAGGGTACAGAAAAACAACAATATTTACTTACAAGAGGCCAAGTTACCTGCTAACACTAACACCTATCTGCTAATATTACATACAAGCACACACATCCCCTCTAAAAATAAAGACTATGTTTAACTGATAAACATAGTTTATAGCTGACTGTCACTTTTAAACAGGTAGCTGTGGATTTAAAGAACAATCAATGCACTGCATTTTTTCCCTCTTGTCTTAATTATTGTTCTACATAGTTACAATGATGAATAAGGAAGAGGAAAATTAGAAGGCAAATTAATTCCTTAATCTATTCAGAAAACACTGTAGGATTATACAAACAAATACAGAATTAGCCATAGAAGAGGAGCTATATATGCATACTAGAAAAGAAGGAAAAATAATTGGTATGTAGGAACAATAAACATTAGTAACCAGAAAGAATTGTTTATCTTCTACAATAAAAACAGCCTTAATATTAGCAATTTAGATAGCAGATATCCATATACACAAAGTACTCAACTGTCAGTCTGGGTTGAGGCAGCATTATTAAACACCACAGCATAAAAATAGGTAAAATCTTACAAGAAAGTTTTCACTGAGCTATAAAAATAACCAAAGTCCACCAATGTAATTTCTTTGTCTTGAATAAAAAGAAAACAGTAAGGTAGGGGATTTTTTTTTCTTTACACTTCTTACATTAGTATGTGGGTCAGTCATGGTTCCGTAACCTTGAAATTTTTCAAATAATTATTTTCAATCAGTTGGAATAGAAGCAATAGTCCATTTTCAGTAATGGTACAAGTAAATTGTTTCTCTGAATATTGTTGGAGGAACAGAATAGCAAAAGTATGTAGTTGCATGTGACTGTGTAAGTAAATATGTGTATGAACAGTCTAGGAAGAATTCCCACTGCCACACTAAAACATTTTATATATATGCTTTCATCACCTTGTCAAGATCTGGCAATACCAGCTTAGTTGCATATTACAGATCTTATCATTCAGAGGGAACAGAACATTCTGAGTGTGCCTCAAAGTGACATGGAAAAGCTCAGGCATGGGCTTTTCTTTGTTTTGAAGCTCCAGATACCGCTTATCTGTTCAGGATGCTCCAATTTTTAAGTGTTCCCTTATAAATCCTAATCATTGCAAAATAATATTCTGAAGATAGTGACGGAGCCAACAACACTCACTGTTGTTCACAAAATAAAATGAGTGAGTTGCCCAGTGTCAAGCCAGAATTACTGATAAAGTAAAAAAAAAAACACAGGAGTCCCCTAAGCGCAAGTCAAGTGCTTTAACCACGGCATTATTCTTACATCTCAAGTGCACTGCTAATCTGACCTTTTTAGCTCAGAAAATATTCCTAAAGCTAAAGTTCTACAGTGACTGCTAACATTTCTTCCTAATAATATTTTAAATAGGATTTGACTAATCCAGCCAGAATAATAAACAATACAAATCTTCCTAAACTGTGAATTCATTCTTAACATTTAAGACTTAAAATTGTCAGGTTATGTTAAAAAAAAAAAAAACAAAACACAAAAAAAACCCAAAAAGAAAACAAACAAACAAAACACAAAAAAACCCCACCCAAAACAACAAAACCCTGCTTTTACACAGAGCTTGGCCTGACATGAAATATCATAAAAATATTCATTATTTTAAAAAGACTTCCATATGAAAACTCTGAATGACTTTAAAATAAGATGTGAAGTGTGTGAACTTTTCAGAGCTTATTCAAACTTATTCCCTTCAAATATCTGAAGCATACAATGCTGCAAACCTGTTGACTTCTGTGTAAAAAAAAGGAATACATAAATGATATGCTTTATGTTTGTAACCCTTAGCTACCTGTACAGGGCAAATACAGAATGAACAGGGAGAGAAAGTTAAGGGCAGTTTGCTCCCCTTAAGAGACACAACTGGAGATAAACACGCACACTATCCTAGCCAGGTGAGGAGGACAAAGGCCAATTTACAGAAACTCCACACAATAAAAGCACAGCAGAAGGACATCCTTCAGAACATAGCAGTGGATGTTATTTGAATCACAGAGAAGGTGAGTCTGACCAAGTGGTGGCACACAAGTAAGGATACATAGAGAAAACACTCGTGTTGGATGCAGACTGTTTAGTGGAATAATACATAGTGTTTTCTTCTCTGCTCAGGAAACAAGTCTCACCTCTTGTTTTGATACCTGTTTTTTTGATCAAGTATTAGCTGTGTGTTTGGGTTTTTTTCTCAAAAAAAAAAAAAATCTGAAAAAAGGACATAAGCAAAGACCCTACCAGTGATTCTATGAGTTGATGGAAATCAGTTGATCACTAGGATTGTTTTACACATTGTACATGTTTTGCAGGTTGCACATCAATTTAGCGATGTCCTTCTTTCAAAAACACACAAGGTTTGTAGCAAGCTATTCTGTTAACCTATTATAGCATCTTCTATTAATATTTCCAACGGGAAGATTGTTCTCAGAAATACCTTTGTGTTTCAGAACAGCACCTTGGTAAGAAGAGAGAAAGGTGTGAAATGAAAGCTTGTAAAGCCCACCTAAAGTATTTCAAAAACTCATGTGTACTTCTCTGCCCTAACACTTACTTTGCCTTGTAAAATCTATCACCATGTTTTGGCTAGCCCACTATTTGGTGAATTTACAATGGTGAAATATTTTAAGTCAGGGGGGAAAAAAAAACAACAAAGAAAGGAAAAAAAAAAAAAATAATTCTTTGGTAATTCAGAAATCATTCACAATTTTTAGGTTTAGGCTTTCAAACTGGATATTCCAGATTCTAATTGAAAGTATTGCAGCAAAAACAAAGTAGAGCAATTCTTTCAGATAACGTGTTTACCTGCAACAGATAAGAATATGTAAAAAAAGAAATGGCTTGTTTCCTATTCATGTGGAGATGTATTTGCAGTGCCATTTGAAACACTGTTATAACTACCTTTATAGAAGGTAGAGCTTGACTGCTTTCATACATTCTCATATATATTTGAAACTTGCATCCAAAGCCCCAGTTTCTGCCCATAACAGCAGCACTCCACATCAGCACTTTCCCCTTCCAGTAAAACTAAGTGAACAGTCCAGCTCCATCACTCACAATCATCTTGGAAGCCTATCATAGAATAAGCTCATTGCTTGCATCCAAATTTTGCATTCCCAAAACAGAATAGCTTGTTCTAGCCATAGATGCAAAAAATACATTTTTACAACAGTTGTACAGTAAACTTTAAAGCTCTCAGCTGAAATGGTATCACTGTCATTGGCCATGCAGATACAATGCACCATGAGGCAAAGCTCTACCAGAAGACTGCAAATGCAGCAGATAAAAGTGTTCAGTAAGGGGCTATAACTATCGACATGGAAAAGAGAGGTTCAACAGGTCCAGACAACAGCTAAACAGGGTGCAACACCAGCACGGAATAGGAGATATACAGGCATTGTCCTGAACAGACAACAGTGTAGACCAATGGTCCATCTTGTTCTGTCTTTAGTAGCTGACAGCAATCAATGTTTCAGAAAGGCATCAAGCCCACTGAAAATTAACCAGCTTCTAAATAAGGTTTTTGCCTCTTGAGACAAAACAAACAAACAAACAAAAAACAGTACAAAAGATTATAACAATAATAGGAATAATGTGTCAGTGAGATTCTCAGCTATGTTTAAATCTGAAATGTGATGATATGATTTCTCTAATCAGTCTACTTCAATCCACACACACATGAATACACCACATGCATTACTGAAAGGCTGCTTATGAGTATTGGCAGCTACTAATGCCTTTAAATAAAAAAGGCAAGGAAGTAGTTGATGGGAGGGAGAAGGAAAGGATAAAAGGACAATAGGGAATTACATAAACATAGAAGATGTGATCCAAAGTCCAAAAAAGCCAATGAAATGATTCATATCGATCTCAGAGATCATGCAAGACAGACTCTGAATAGGCAGAGAACAGATTTCAGGCCCAACAGTAGACATGTTATTTCTCCAAATGTTCTACAACAAAGGACATGATGTTTAAAATAATCATCTGTAAGAAGAGAGTTATAGCACATTCCGTTTCCTTTTAAATGGCTTTGGCAGCTTTTTCTGACATGTGATATAGAAAATACTTGCTTTTTTTCCCCCCACCATATCTCCTAAAAGGTACTATGCACACATACTCATGTCTGTCAGACTGCCTTGGTGGCCACAGTACCACAGCCCCTGGGGATCATGAAAATAGCAGCAGCTATAAATTACATGCTCTGTTTGAAAAAGTAACAGTCAGTGACTACTTTGAAAATCTCCTTAGCCCTTCACTACATTCCAGTTAGAAATAAGAAAAAGGAACATGGTCAGCAGTCTTTATCCTGACGACCATTGCAGTAGGAGCTATTACCTAGAAAACAATTAAAAGAGGGATAAAGCTCCATTCGAACCCAGAAATACGTTCAAATACACATTATGGTTTAGCTTGCTCAGTAGGTAAGATGAAACAATGACATCTTTCAGATCTTTACAGAATAGGAAAAAGTAAAAGTCTGAGAATATTTCAAGACTGTATTCAACTAGTAGCATCAGTGGTCTGCAAAGATATTGTTTTGCATGACACGGAAACAAATGTATCAAAAATCCTTTGTTGTGTCACTGCATAAACTTCTGGGCAGCACGATCTATGATTAGAAAAAAAACTGGTTAGAAAAAACCCTGAACTTCTCTATCTGCTTTTTATTTTTTATTGCATATAAAAGCAGTTGAATACAGACTATACACTGAACAGAAGAACAAGGGAAAGTGAGTTTGGTACTGTGCCCAGCCAAGTTAGCCCTAGGACCCAAACCAGTGCCATTTAAAAGCATTGTAGTATACTACGGAACAAGCAAGAACCTAAAAATCCTATTTTACAAGGAGCAGACTGATAAATAAACAATTTAACAAGGATTTTAATATGTATTTTGGCTCCAAAAATTGTGTTGTGCTAATAAATATAATCTGTCAGCACAGATGGGGGAAAATAAGAAGTAATAGAAGCAGAAATATTTCCCAAATAGTTTCAGGCTAAAACTATGATTGAAGCTTTCTTTTGCCTTTCTGGTAACATAAATACAAGGGCATTGTCCTGGGGCATGAGACCAAGTAAATGAAGCTGATGAGAAATAAGGCAGCAAGATTACAGAAACTTCACCACAGACTGCTGTTCACTGTGTACACAGACAGCACGTCAAACTGGTCTGTGGTCCCAGGTACTATTACCACAGCATGGATACTAAGCAATCCTATCAGATGAATAGCACCATGGGACATTTCTCTTGCCATTTAGTGACAAATTTCAGTGACAGCTCTTGCCTTAAAGATGGTGTTTCAGAAATTTCCTTCTTACCATTGTGCCAGATCTCAACATAAATATACTTGCATGCCAGTCCACAAACACATTATCTTAAAGGTCTGGATCTCCATAAACAAGGGTACTGTTTGCAACACAGGTACTATGATGATAAATGTCATTGCAGGTGTCAAATTCAGTCTGGAGGGACTGGCGCAAGACACAGTGACAGAGACGGAGAACTGACAGCTGTAAGAATTTGTCAAGTGGCAGAGAACTCTCCAGCTGCTTGGCTTCAACCCTTGGCATTTCATGAGCACAAGAAACGGCTGGCATGAAGGTAAAGACTTTACTGTCCCCTGGAAGTTGTTTCTGTGACAGGAAAATAAGGAAAAACATGGGATTGGATGAGATGAGCTTACTGGGAATAAGATAGGTAAGCAGCTATGTACACTAAACAGGATAGTCAGGGGTGGCCAGGAGCATGGCCAAGTTTATTTGGTGAGAAGGTAATGAAATGAGGGCAACCTTACAACTGCCCGGCTAAGAGCTGGTTTAGCTACCGTGAGTGGCTCCTCAGTAAACTGTATCAGGATATTCCTGGGACAACTCGCTCTCTCTTTTGTGTCATTTAGGCCCCCAACACTTTCAGCCAGGCTGATCCACCTTTTGGCATCCGTGCTTTTTAAAAGACACTTGCTCATTTACAAATAGAGGTAGGTATTGAGAGAGATTCACTTTAAGAACTATATTTCTGACCACTTCAAATTTTTTTTTTACATTTCAAAAAGCATCTTTCTGCACAGTTTAAAGACAATGTTTAGACCCAATGACTCTAAACAAAGAAGCAGATAATGTATGTGTGTCTGCACAGAACTTCACCATTTTTAACACTCAATCATGGAGCCTAGAACACACGACCATCTGAAACTGAACCACCTCCTCCCTTGTCCCTTACTCTTTGCTGCTACTAGAAAAAGCACTTCCTTCCCTTCTTCCTGGTGAAATCCAACTCATTCTTTGTCAAGATGCTGGAAATGAGAGGGATCAGTAAAAAACTATCTGCTTGAAATTGCCATGAGTCCTTCCAAAACTAAGGATTCATGAGATGGAGATTGGCCTCCCCAGACCTACCACAAGTCACCTCTTAATGCAGTTCAGTTCCTGCTCATATATGCTTTGAATCTGTCAGTATTGAAACAGTTTTTAAGAGGCAAAATAAACATTTACATATGAGGAGAAATCAGTGAAAATGATGTTGGAATACATCTGGCTTCATTCTCACAAAGGGTCACCATGCTGTAGACCTGTTAGAAATTACTCAGCCCCCAGTCATGAAAAATGGAGATACCTCAAAGGGGCAGATTTATTGACTGACAACTGTGGACTGGCAAATTCCACTTCATCAGCCTCTTATTCACTGTAAACATGTGGAAAATCCATCTGTTCTTATTTCTTTCTATACACCAGATATGAAAGGAAACAAAAGCCTGTTTAAGTAAAAAGCAAGAGCATGACAGGAATACTCTTAAGATAAGACCTTATTCTCACAGCACAAACAGTCTCTGTTCCCCGTGTCTCACACAGATGTTTGCTAACACAATAGAAGGTGGCTCTCTGTACAACCTCTCTCACATCAGATAAACCAAAATACCTTTCAGTGATAGTACAAGATAACAGAGTTGCTTGGACTGACCAACAGCCAGCCAAGAAATCTTTCACTTGCCCTGGATTTACAGTGACTAGTCTCAAAGAAATAACTTTATGGGTATTCAGCCTGTCTACATGAAAAACAAGGAAAGTAGTATGGGTTTCTGAGAGGCAGTTTGGAAGGTATGAAGAACTTTACACCTAAAGTAACAAGACCTGACTCCTCAAACACACAACAGGTTTCAGTTGTACTTCCAGCATGGAAAAAATAATACAAAATAATAATACAAGGTAGAACTCATTTATAATTCAGGAGAATTTGTCTTAGCATTTCTTAGCTGCATGGACCACACAGCCATTGTAAATAGGCTAATGTACACACACACACACAGAATACATGTAGCTCAGAAAGAAATATTGATGACAATTATTTCAGCTAAAATCATATAAGATATGATCTACTTCTGTGCAGAGCTAGTTAAGAGCATTAGTTATAGTCCATGCAAGACTGTGAATAAACGGAACTCAGTGAATCCTTTTTAGGAGAGGCAAGAGAAAGACATGAACAAAGCTTCTTTTTGGCCACTTTTTCCCTTTTCTTCTCAACTGTTATTTTTATAAAATCTCCAAAATCCTTCCTAAACTAGACAATCCAACATGTACTCTGTCATTAATAGATTTTTATCCTTAGTCCCTTCAAATATTATGCAAGATTTAGCTGTTCATTAATATGTATTACTGTCATAGAGAGCACTTCCTAACAGATACCAGTAAGTTACACTGGCTTTTGGAATAGGTTCAAAGCTGGTCTGAGCCTCTTCTTACTCCAAGTTGAATTACTTCTGCATATTCAGCTGAGAGAAGTCTAGGGACAGAGATGTTCTGCTGCCGAGAACATTTCCCGCTGCAGATAATACTCTTAAGCGCAGACCAACTTTCATGAACAGAAAGGGCTGAGTGTTTAGGTGGTGTTCAAAACCCCACAGGAACACTAAGCAAAGAAGTGCTTCTCAGTTCACAAAAGTTTTTAAATTATAAGGAATGAAGCTATTTAAATATCCATGGTGAGCACAATCCCCTGGTATCTTACTGTACAAATTGTATTTGTAGTTGCCACTGAATTGTTGCTGTGATGTGAATGAGAAGTGGTTGTAAATAAAAAGGATTCTGCCTCAAAACTGGGGACCAAGCTGGAAACTGTTAGAAACAGGCATCACTCTAGTCATATACCACAAATATTTACTCCCTTATGTAAGCTGAGAACGTGACACAAAATCTTTAGTAGTCAGTGGCCCTCACAAGAAGTTTTGACTCCCTGAACTAAAATACTAATTTAGAGTTAGACTTTTCTTCACGCCATGACTCCTCTGCTCTTTCTGGGAATTATGGAGATTTTTAAATAGTACTAATTCTCACTAGCAGATGGTAGTAGCACTTTGTCAGAGCATTATTTCATTGAAGTTAACACTTTGGAATTTTAATGCAACAGCTCCAAGACTTACTTCTCAAACCCCTCCATAAAAGAGCCATTTCAAAGCCTACATCTATGACTGCTGTCATCCACTGGCTCAAAACCATTTTGAGAAGTGGCCTTTCAAACAGCAATATTAAAAAATGATAAAATACCTTCAAATCCAAAATGGTCAGGGGGAAATTGTGAAATGAACCACAACCAGTAACCTCTGTTGTATTACTAAAGCAATGCTAACAAACAAAATACATCTCCATGGTATTTACTCTTGAACCTGTTTCAAAAAACCTAAGTGCTGGTTATTTCTAAGTAGCAGACGTTTGCTTACTCATTGCAGAAGCCTGGAGGCGAGAGGAAAAGAAAACTGCACACTCTTGTTCTGAAAAGAGGATTAAGCAGAATGAAGGGAAGGGGGTACTGGGGATGATTTAACAGCTTCCAAATCAACAACGCTGACAATTTCAATATTCTATTTGTAACTCCAAGTTAGTGGTACAAAATGATGCAAGGACCTTGTTTATAGAAAGTTAGCCTCTCTTCTCTCCCTTTCATGTTCTGGATGGAAGTCTATAAACCCAGTATTTTCTGAAAACACTTGTGCTCCTTACTTGACACAACACAAAGAGCCAGTTAATTCTAGCCTCAGGGACATTTGGCAGTCTTACAAAAAATGGGGGAAAAAATGCATCCCTTTAAAAAAAATGCTAAAAAATCCAAACCCACAGTACTTTAATGAACAGACTTTTTTAACAACTAAATCCTGCTGAAGATGATTTTCAGCAATAGCAGTTTTCAAATGCTATCATTATCTACCTTCCTCTGAGGAAGTGTTTGCCTCCTCCTTCCATACATCATTCAGCCCTGTTGTTAGAGATCATGGATCTCAAACAGAAAAATATTTTAGAAACTATTATCCCCAATTCTTAATGTGCTGCATTCATAGGAAACACAACCCAGGTTTTGGTGGTGTTTTCTGGGTGGGAGTTTTGGAAAAGGGGTGGCTGTTTTTAGCAGTGGTGGGAGTTGGGTGGTGAAGGAGTACAGGAAATATTTGGAGGGGGCTAGCCTGAATGATTGGCCAGTCTAGTGAAGCCCAAAAAGGCCAGATAAAACTGTTTAGAGACAGAGTTTTTAGCCTTTAAACAGCAAGGTATTTATTGG
>JAWWMP010000132.1:20157491-20173989 GCA_035047865.1 Dendrocincla tyrannina | reverse complement strand
GGAGCCTGGGTGTGGTCATCTCTTTTGGGGAATTTTGCAGGGGTACATCCTGTTGCCTTCATCTCTAGGGGGCTGCAGCTTTACTCCTCTCCATTGTGAACTTTTCAACTTTCTCTGTTTTTGCTGATTCTTGCGAGGAATCTTGGACTTGGGCCTCTGTTCCCTGTTCTCTTTCTTAATGTTCCTATTCTGTTCTTTGGTGTATTTTCTGTCTTTTGGTGTTCTTAGTTCCCTTATCTCTATGTACTTGTCTTTCCGGGCATAATGACCCAGAATTTGTCTTTTAACTAAGCATTTTCTCATAGAGAGTTCTCAGCGTCGATATTCTAAGCTAACTTTTAACTGTTAGAGCCTCTGCTTGGCTTCACTAGTACACGACACCTACAGGGAATAGCAGCTTTGCTGCTTTGAATGGGGGCTGAACAAGGTTGATGTTGACAGAAAACCAGATTCTAACCTCAACAGACCAAATGAGGACATATGCCACAAGATAAGTGTGAAACCAGATCCACTCACTACTCTGGAGCTTCACTGAAGAGAGGTGTAACTTCTCAAGCAAGCTATACAGCTATTTAAGATGAGGAGAAAGCAAGTGCTCTCCTCTCATTTCAGGAAAGACACAGCAGGCTTTGAATCCAGAAGGACACTACATTATTTACCCTTTCCTTCCTTCCTAAATTAGGTCAAAAGTCAATGGAGCAGAAAATGTGGCTGTGTGCATCCCCTCCTCCTACTCACCAGCCACAGACGCTGAGTTTACAAGGAGGCATGGTACAGACCAGCCTATATAATGAACTGCTGCACAGAGGAAGCAAAGAAAGATTATTCAATCAGAGGGACAATGCTAAGGCACAGGAAGGTACAATGCACTTGGAATTATCCTGGGAGCAGAGGAGTGGAAGATGACACTTCAGTACTCATTGTTTGTATCTGTGTGCAACAGTATTTAACAATACAAAGATAAAATGGATCTGACTTTTCTGCAAAGTAACCAGGTACAATTATCAGCTAAAAAACCACAAAAGATTAAGATCTACCACACAAATTAAATGCTTTACAGCAAAACTATAGAGGCTAGACAGGGAGAAACAATCCCATTTTCTAATCTATAATTTAGTTTCTTTAAAACTTAGTATTATCTTCTAGATATATTGTTCCCAAAGCATTGTTTGCATTATATTATTAGTCTTTTCAGTAATATCTGCACCATTCCAGTGCCTCACTCCTTTGGATCTCCCAATTTTTCTCGTATGCATAGACATACACCTCCTCTACAAGGCCTGTCCCAAGTATTAAAAGCCCAGTCTGCAAACCACATAAGTGTAACATTACCTGTTATTCCCTAGAAGTATCCTATACTCTTACAAAGTTAGACTGGCCATTCACTCAGGCTAGCCCCTTCCACGTTTCCTGTGCCCCTTCATTATCCAACCAACTCCCACAACTGCTCAGCACAGCTGTCCACCCCCTTTCCAAAACTCCCACGTAGAAGGCACCACCAGAACCTTCCCCATAGTAGTCCTATTCCCAGAGTCTCTCTGTGGCAAAGAATGCCCTGTCAATACCTTGTTTCTTGCCAACTCATGCTGACCTTTAGCTGCAAACTCCTGCTCTCCTCACAGCTAGAAACAGCATTGATGATACCCCTAAGATATCACCCTCCCTGATGGTAACACCAAGCACAACTGATCACTCCCTGTTTAGCATATACATTATATATAGGACATGGTTTTTTCCTGCCCACTCCCCTCAGCCATTTTGTTTGATATATACCCTATACTCTTTGCAGCACTGTCAAAAAAGAGAGAACTTTTCCAAGAAAATGAGCATTTTTCATGTAACTCCAGGATGCAGTTCAATTTTTTTAACAGAACAGCTGCTCCAAGGACTTGGAAAATCATTTCCCTAGACTGTTTCAATAATGTTTCAATAATATTTCCATAACATTCCAGAGACTCCATGAGACTACCTAATGAGGCCTCAGATACTTTCAGAATCACTGGCTATACTTAAATAACTCCTTTAAAAAACATAGGGAATTTTACAACATACATTGTTCCACTTTCCCAAAAAGGGCTCTTTACTTCCTATCTAGTCTTCCAAAACTGTACCATGAAATATTTGTCCAAACAAATGAGACAGAGTGAGAGCATACATGCATATAACCATGTTATATCCTATACTAACCATGTTACTTCCTGTACTAGACAAAGCCAGAGAGTAATATGGTCCCAGCTGATGAGACAGTGACTGTTTTTATTTTGCCAATTTTAACCAATGTTATTGGCAGCAAAGTATTGTAGGTAATGATTATACACACACTGTTGACATTCATTTTCTGTCAACTCTTTCACCTCACAGCCTCAGACCAGGGAGTTCTGACATCAGCCACACTGTGTCTGCCCCGACAGGACATCCCTGTAGACATATCTACCTGCTTTCATCCCTTCCTACCCAGAGTGATCACTCAACAACATGAATGAATGACTGTGTCTCTCAAAAGACACCACGTGACTTTGAACTTTGTCTCCAGCTGTACAAACTGTCTTGAGTTGCAAAGAGATCCAAGCCCTCTCTTTCACTTAGCCCTCAAATCTCCTGACAGCCAACTTTTGTTTCATATTTGTACAGCTTCTAGCACAACGGGGTGCCATTTCATGATCTGTATTTGTGCTATGACTTCCTGCCTGTAAGCAAAAACCTCCCAAATCTCTGTGTTGTTACTTAAGCTGAAAACCAGTATCATCCCACATTAAAGAAAAATCCAGTCAAATATCTCAAAAAAAGAATAATCCTTCTGATCACTGAAAAAGTGTGTTAATATACTATATATGCATGCATTAATATATACCCCAGTGCTTGTTATCAACCTGCAGCATGGAGCTGGAAATATAAGTAGTACCTGAGTAGCAAATTTTTAAAGATATTTATAGCAAATATATTAGTGGATATACTGCAGTACTGCTTTAGTTCTATTTGTTCACAAGGGGAAGTGCTGAAGGAAGACTCCCTTTAAGAATTATAACAAACTTCTGAAGGTATATTTGTCTCAAAAGAGGTCAACTAAGTGGAATTCCACAGAAATAAAAACAGTTTAATCTGTCCAAATAACAGATATTTGTGTTATGGACTCCTTTTTTTTTTTTCTGGACATTAAAAGCAGATATTTAAGAGTATAGAACACGGTGACCACCACAACGTCGTGTCGTATGGAGCTTGGAATATGAGAGAGAAAGAGAGGAACAGAAACAGTACAAGGGAGAAATACATGTATTTTAATATGACTAATAATACCTATCACCTTTTATTAGCATTTAACACACAGTCCATACTGTACACTGGCTACACAGTCCAAGCACTCTACAGTGCCTACACCGAGCAAGTACTGAACCCTTTCTACTGTCTTTTTCCCTTTAATAACTCTCCACTACATGAAACAATTTTACAAAGTTTCTCAAATGCTTAAGCTGAACACTATAAAGACTGCAGGAAGGCAAAGGGGATACAAAAAGAAACATCCTTGCTTAACAGTGTTTGGTCTGGAGATATCCCCTCTGTGCTTTCAGACCATGGTATACTGGCAGACAACTTTTCATACTGATTGCAATCAGTGGGGTAACTGCTGTAGTGTCTTGTCACCTGAAAAATCTTCAAAACATCCCAACAGCCCAGAAGCCTAAGCTAAACTGCCAAGTCAGTCAGACAAGCTCCTGCATGCTTTAAAACCAAAAGAAATTACTATCTGTCATCAGGTCTTGGTCCCTAACACAGGTTTTGAGCTGCAGTTCTGAGGCAGGGAAGCCTGACCTGTGCAAATTTTCGTTTCCATGTTTAAAAATGGGTCTGCAAGATTGTTATATCTGCATACATTAAAATCAGGCACCACAAATCCAGGCCTGACACTCAGGTCTGCCTCTGTGCCATCCTCTGCTCTCTCCAGAGCTCTCATCTGGAGCTACTTTCCACAGCACTGGAGTGGTGCTATTTGATTTGGATTTATCACAAGTGAATTATTATAATGAAATCACCAATGTGATTTAAGCCTCAGAGAAAGAATGGTTGGACTAACAAAAAATTGTTCTGCAAAACAAGCAATTATTGTTAGGTTCACTGGATATTGGCCTTAGCAATCCAGCTGATTAGAGAAAGTTAATGTTTTAAAAAGCAATGAAAAAATAAGAAATTAAATCCTTTAAATCTGCATGAAAGACTCCAAGAGGAATTTTACAGTTATTTTCACTGCATATTTTATTAGATATGTGATATTTTATTCATGGGTAAAGCAAATATAACAATTAGGAATAATTAGCATTTCAGCACAAAGTGTTATCTAATACATTAAAATACACATATAATTCTTCACTTAAATTCTGTATCCTCACATTTTCCCCTTTCTGGTTGAGAACTTTTCCATTTAGCATAGCATTGACAGGAACATTATACAGCTCCCAAAGAAACAGAAACAGACAGATCTAGTGGCTTTTGCCTTTGATATCTTATTTTCCTCCCCGCCTTGCATTTTTACTCATTTTCTTTTTTCAGTTTCCCCTTGAACATAGCTTGTCATATAAACCCAGCATAACTTTCAATAAACTTTTTCCCTTCCATCTTTCCTTTTCCACCCTACTCCCCTCCCATTCCAAAACTCACGTGTGCAATGGAAATCTACTTTAAATCTTACCCTGCTCTTACAAATCTGTCAGTTTACGGTTGACTAAATGTACAGTAACTGTCTCTGTACCATTTCTTCTACCATAACTTTAATGCTACAAAGAAATACTGAAGTTACTGTATTACTGAAGTTACTCTCTCATTAAGTGTCACTTTTTATTACACCTTTTTTTTCTTTTTTTAATGCAGCACTTACAGCTCACAGACTATCCCTTCCCTGAGCTTTTGTGGTTAGCCCCAGACCAAAGCAGAAGGAAGTCTCTCCAGCTGAAGTGTACTCTGCGGTACAATACAGAACACAAAATACCTCCTTCTCTGAATTAAGTATTTTATCACTGAAAGTAGGACATAAATTCTGAGCCTTACAAAATTATAGCACTGCACAATTTCAAAGTCGATTCTCTTGCCAAGTTTCATAACTGTCATCCAAACACCAGTACATTTCATTTACTAACCTTCAATTTCAGCCTGTGTCCTCCCTGTTATACAGATCTGTTACAACTCTCCAAGTCACATAAACCATTATTAATTATAGTGGTTGCAGACACAAGAGAATCTTTCCCTTACTACAACAGCTCTCTCAACTGCTTGGCCAACAATAACCAGAAACCAAAGTCTGACTCCTGTAATGAAGACTAGCAGAGGAAGCTGCCCTGACAGTGCTCATGGGAAGAGACTGAAGGACAGAAAGTTGCAGCAAGAAAGACACCTTTTCCTCACCCTCTCTTCCTCTAAATGCTTACATTTTAGTCTTGATGTTTAAATTACTATGTCAAGAGAACACCATTACATTCTACCTTTGTAGTGGGAGACAACAGTGCTTCCTCTTCTCCACGTGCTGCTTCAAATGCACAAGCCAGTTAAGAACTGTGCCCAGGCCTTCCTTACCTGGCGTTGAGGACAGATTAACTAGCATTGCATCACACATATCTATCATGCATTTAGCACGTATTCCATGCCACATATCACATTCCAGAGGCTCAGTATTGCGCCTTTTCCAACCCAGTCTACTAGCCTAGATGAGCAAGGAAGCCATGGTCAACATTACTCTGAAAAAGGCCAGCATAGCTCATTTTGGTAGCTACTCTCAGCAATAGCGCAGCTCAGACTTGCTAACAGACGTAGTAGATGGTGCAGCAATATAATGTAACACTACTGAAGGAAGGGAACTGCATTTGTAATGAGGAAGCCCAGTAGAAGCCAGTGGCTGGACAGCCAGTCTAGGGTACAAAATGCCCCAAAGAAACATGAGCTTTCATGACCAACTCCCAGCCACTATGTTGGTTTGCCAGCAACCTGCACGTTATGCTTTACTGTTGGCTGTGACAATAATACTTGCCTCATGGCACTTCTAGACAACACAAACAAATTACTATATCTGGGGCTCTCAGAGATGGGTGTCAGCACTACCAGAACCAGACTGTAAGGTCTACAGGATGCCAAGGTGTGTAGCTGTCCAGGTTTTGACACACATGCCAAGCCTCAATGTGAAATCAAAGTTTTATTCTAATTTCACCAGCTTAGACAACAACCTATTCCTTTTGGAATTCAAATCTAATTGGAAGGGGGGGAAAAGAAGAAAAAAAAAAAAAGTGATAACTGAATTTGCAGATACAGAGAGGTATCCAAATTTGCCTCCTTACCAGTTTATCACCTCAAGTCAACCTTTTTCACATACCAAGCTATCATATATAGTAATATACTTACATAACGTATTCTCAAAGGTGATTATTTTCTTATAATTGCTCAAAATATAGATAATTTTTGGAAACAATTTCCTTTTCTTATTGGTCACTCATAAGTGCAAGCAAAAATGGTAATTATCTGTGTCTCGTAAGTTTTAAACACTAAAGATACAAAACAAAGTTTGGAGAGTGTGTAGATTAAAAGAGTGTTATCGTGCTGTCATATACACCCAGGTAATCAAGAAAATTAACTAGAAACTACTAAAACTACTCTTTCACATAAAGTATTTTTAAAACCATTTGTACTGTACTGGGGGGGGGGAAGAAAAAGAAAGAAATCAAGCAATGGAGTAGCAGTGAGAAAGAGTAAAAATACAAACCTCAAAAGACAAAAGCCTTCAATAAATTTAAACCAAAAACAGGCTGTCATTGCAGATTATAGATAGCTATATATCAAATGGAAGAAAATGATGTAAGTCTATATCTAGGGAGTAACCTAATGGCTTACAAAAGTCATCTCTTGCCAATATCACTTGCTTTACAGGGCCAGGGAGTGGAAAAGAACCATACTTAATGCCTTTGTTCATTAAGTTAAATGAACCTTAGTTGGTAGGTTTATGTAGTCACACTCTTAAAAGATTTTTCTCCAGTGTGTTTTTTCAAAGATGGCACTGTGAGAATAAAGGCTCTCTGCATCCATAAGTAGTCATCCAAAAGCACGCACGCAGCAGCAGTGATTGTCATGTCAGACATTTGTTAGGGCACCACTTGAAAATGGATGGTTGGTTTTTTTACTCTGTCTTTATCAAGGACAAAGAACCTGATATAACACTAAGAGTTATTTAAGAACATGAAAAGGAGCCGCCTGCTGCAGTCAGCAATCCACAGGCTCAGCTTAAAATCTTCTGAAGTCAACTAAGCAACTCACCTGGATGATGACAGACCCTGATGATGACTAAGAAACTCTCCAGAAAGCAGTGACACCTAATGGCAAACATGCCTTTGGATGATAGCAAGTCATAACCTATGGCATGCAAAGTTACCCCTCTTTACACAGTATGCAGCACTAACACACATAACAGGGACTGAAATACTATCACAAGTCTCATCACCTGGGAAAGTATTTTAGAAATAATGCACATAGAAACACAGAGTATGCCATGCATGCCGAGTATTTAAGTAGAATGTGGTTACTAGTAGATCTTACTGGCTGCTAAGCCACAGTGAGCTGTACTCCAGGTCTTCATTTGTATGAGTGTTTAAAATAAAATAACCTTGGCACATTATAGAGCAGGGAAAACAGCGACCTGAATACTCATCTGTGGACACTATAGGCACACAGACATATATTTATTTTTAATAAATCCGGTTTGCTTGCTTGTCCTATGCTTTACAAATATACGTGAGAGTACTGTAATGAACAGTTAGTGGCATACTCTACAAAACTTCTAATGAGGCTTTACCAATAGCACAGCAAATTAAATTCCTATTATCAATGCACAACACAATACAAGCCAAGCTGCACTGTAGCACATCAGCTTATAAGAATAAATGGGGACGTGCATACTACCAAGCAAAAAACACCTTTAAAAAAAAATAAAATTACATCTAAAGTCACTACCATTATCAATAAAAGAAACAAGCAATAGGCCCCACATTTGAATTGTCTTGATATTATTATCTGTGGTACAGAAAAGCTTAAAGGCATGAACCAAAACTCAGGACCCAGCAATGCTGGGAACTTGTCCAACACAAGGAATGAATGCAGCAGTCCTGGCCTACAAAGTCTAAAAGCTGTGAGGAGTAAGGTAAAAGCAGAACTAATTTTCTCTCTCAGGAAAAAAATATAGTATGTATAAATATATATTAAAATCAGATGTATAAATATGTATAACTATATATTACATATATATTTCTGAACTTGCCATTAAAAAAAAGCGCTAAGGGCAGTACACAACTGACTGCAGTTATTATCAATAACTAAAGTTACTAATAAACAAAAAATAATTTGAAGTAATCAAGGGGCCTGAACTACATGAATTATCTTTGAAAAATTGTTTAGTATATTTTTCAGCAAAACATTTGTACCATACTATGTGACTGCTGCACTAGGTGATTTTGCAGTACCTAATACACAATCTGCATATATGTTTCTATAAGCACAATAGGAAATCCATATGCACATACAGATGTATTACTGTGTATGTATCAGGGGAAAATCATGAACACAAAGTACAAAATATAAAAGCATGAGACTATCAGCTGTAGAAGATACAAAGCATACGCAAATTGTGCAGTTGACAAGGAATGCCACCTAATCCCTGCTTAATTAAAACACTGTTCTAAACTCCTGTTTAGGGAGTGAGGAGTGTGGGACGACTGATGTATGAAGAAAATATCAGGCACTGTGGCTAATCTCAAAGACTTGGGAGCTTTCGAGCTACATAAATCAGAGCGACTTTTTGAATAGCCTCATAAAACACAGAATCATTGCCATTCCACTCACGACTTTCAGATTCTTCCTACAGCATACAGATCATTAGGAAACTTCTAAGCAATCAAGTAATGTGGGACTGATGAAATTACTCAATCAATGCATGGGCTGAGAGAAGCAGCGTAATATAGAATTGCACAGTTTTGACATGGTAACCCTGCCCCTTTCTTTTTTATACAGGGGTAACAAAAATTACAGTAGAGTCGATTCATTTCAACATTTTCACAAGAGTGCTTAATGTAGTCTTTCTGAACTGCCAGTTCCTATTTATAATAGCAGGGCAGCAAAAATGTACAGACTATAAGCAGCTCCACTGATGTTTAAAATATGATATAGGAAAACAGGGGTTTTTTAACGTCCACATTTAATTGAAAACATCCCTTCAAAGGAAACACATAAAACATTGGCGTTTCTGCATTATATTGAAAAAAGAGTATATGCTATTAGAAAAAGGGTATACATAGGTAATGTGTTATTTCTTATGACTATTAGCCCCTCCCAAACATGAGAAAATATTTCCCACTTGAATATCTTAAAACTGCAAAAGGAGAAAAAGATAATGCATTTATTCTGCCTGTTGCCTAAAGCATCATTACTACCTCTGGTAGTATTTCTTTTCCTCTGAACTGAGCATTTTGGGGTTTTATTTGGCTTTATGAATTCTTCTGTAGTTAATTTGTTCAGAGTACACTGCTACTGCTTTTGCTAACCCGGTTAAATAAATGCAGTTTATTACTTACGCCTAAATATTTTATACATAAGTTTATTTAGTACAAGTGGAAGAAGACAAAAGGGGGTCAGAACATCAGGTCACAAAATGCAGTGGTGTTACTAGGAGCCAAATTTTCATCTGTGAGCTGTAGAGGTTGGAATATTTAGCTGTGCACCCATTTATTGTTCAAACAATTCTAATTTCAGGTCATTTATTTTCCCTGTATTCATTTTAGTAGATTTAAAGCTCTGTGCAACAATTACATAGTTTGCCATTTTCATGGCAACATAAACCAGTCTATAAAAAGAGCTAATCCCCTTGTCAACTGTACTAATTGTCTCTTAAGACAAATTAATTTTGTGAGAAGCAACTACTTTAGTTCTGTTGGTTTTTAAATGAGGATTTACTGTGTTGATGCATCTAATCAATAACAGTATTATATAAAAAGAAAAAAAAAGGAACAGCGTTAAAATGTGTGGCATTCATCATGAAAAAACAAGTAAAGCAAAAAAATTTTCATTAACACGAGAAAAGCTATCGTCTTCCTTGATGTTACTGCAAAGGCACACAGCTTGCCCAGCAGCGCTCCTTTAGCCAAGAGGATAGGTGACAGGGGATTGCAAAGAAACTCATCTGCTACACAGTCAAAATTTCCCCCCAAATCCTAAGATGTGTTCGTTTGTTACAAGCTCTTAAGAAAAAAATCGTAACACATAACTGTCTCCTAGCGTCGCTTTAACAGTCTACAACTGGGAAGACTTAAAAAAGTCATTCTCCCTTTAAAAGGAGGGCACAGAGCGCTGCCTCCCCAGAGCAGTATTTGCCGCTCCAGTCGCACACAGCTATAAGGACTGACCCTATAAAGTTGCGGTACCCAAGGGAAACGGTGGCTTCTGGGCTCGGGGACGGCTACACAGAGGGCTGGCGCATCGCTGCCCAAATATCAGTGTCCTGCAGGAAAGCTCCTGATGGCCGGGCATTCCAAACGCTCTTCCCGGTTCCCCTCTCACAGAAATCCGCTACGACAAGCACCGGCAGACATATTTATACAGCCAACCCCAGGGCGAAAAGCAGCTGCCCCACGGCACGGGCCGGCACCGCCCCGGGGACCTCCCCAAAACCCCGGCGGGACCCTGCCCCCAAATGCCCCTTCGCCGGGGCAGCGCGACGGCGGCCGCCCCCGCTCCGCCTGCGTGCGGTGCCTGCAGATGGGCGAGCGGCCGCGGGGGAAGCGCCCTCCTCTCCTCTCCTTCCCCGCGCATCCCCAGCCGGCGCAGGGGGGCGACCCGCTCTCGCCAGTCGCGGGAACAAAACGCCGCTCGGCAGCGCGGCTCGGCGCTTCCCAGGGATGAGCCCGCCGAGGGAGGGCTGCCGAGCCGGAGATGGCTCAGGATAATGGGGAGCGAGGGGGCACGGGCGCCCCGAGGCAGCCCGGCGCCCCGTCTGCGGCTGGGAGTGCGGGAAGCGCCGTGCAGGGGCATCCCCCCGGAGCTGCCCCGCCGCCTCTGCCGGCTGCCCCTCTGCCCCCGCCGGCCGAGGGGGAGGCCGCTGCCCTTCTCCCGGTGCGGCGGCCGCGGGAGGCACTCAGCGAGCGGGCGGGGTGGTGGCCCGGGAAGGGGTGCCCGGCGGTCAGAGCCCCCCGCCCCCGCGGCGCCCACCGCCCGCGGGAGGGGACGCGCTCACGTTGCCAAACCACCTGTTCCGCCGCGGGAGAGGAAGGCGGGATGGGGGGTGTGAAGGAAGGGAAAGGGAAAAGGAAAAGGGGGGTTGCGTGGCTGTCACAGTCGTGTGGGAAATACGGGGAGGTTTGGGGTCACCCCCGCCCGAGGGCAAGCCGGGGCAGGCGGAAGGCAGGCTGGAGCTGAGGGTCTGCGGGGAGGGACCGGGGAAGAGCCTGAGCCCTGGCCCCCCCAATCATCAGCCTTATCAACACCTCAAGGTCTAAAGCACGCACATGCCCCGCCGACAAGAAGAAACCTTTACACTGCGCGGTAGGGGGAAAAAGAAGGACGCCTAAGAACCTGGTGGAAAGCAATTATAAGAGGGGAACAAACAATAAGAAAAAGCAAGCGAGCAAGGGATAAAAGAGCGCGGGGGCTGCGGGGGAGGGGGGAAAGCCTGCCAAGAGAGGGAAGATTGCAAACGACAGCTGAAAAAGTGTCCAGCAGCACCAGCAGGCGCAGCACCCCCTTACCGATATGAATGATTGAATCTGCAATCGCCGCTTTCCAGGTTCGAGTCCAACAGACGGACACGACCAGGATGAGGGAGAAAACTTCCATCTCCTCCGGAGGTCCAGGCTTTGTAACAGCAGACCTCTTCTCCAAACGGAGCCGCCGCGGAGCACAGCGCAGCGCAGAAAGCCCAAGAGTTTGAGGTGCCGCCGGAGGAACGTGTAAATCCCGGTGACTGGCGCAGAGCCGCGGCTGGGCAGGGAGCGAGCCCGGGGCTCCGAGCGCTTCTCTCCTCGGCGAAACCCCGCGTCACTTCGTGGGGCTCCTGGGCAGCACCAGAATTGCTGGGAGCGCCGGCAGCAAATCCATCCAGCCCGGGCGCCGCCACGGGCAGCAGACGCCTCTGCTGGTCAGACAATCCCCATCCTTCCGCCGGGTTCAGGGATCCGCTCGGTCCCGCTGCTGCACAGTAACTTCCAACCCACACCACGCACACGCTCACACACACATACACACACGCACAGACACGCACACACAAGCAGACACGCACAAACCCTCTTGGCCAGAGAAGCCCCAGGAGCCCGCAGCAAATAGCTCGCCTTCAGCAAGGTGGGAGGAGCGGGCGACCGGGAGAGCAGGCGATCCCGCTTCCAGCAGCCAGATTCCTGCAGGAAAAGCCCCCCCGGAGGCCAAAAAACAAAGTGAACTTCAAGGTAATGCAGATAGTAATGCAGAGATTTCCCCCCACCCTTCGCTCAGGAAAATCGCTTCCCACAACTGGAGGAAAAAAAAATAAATCTGCCAATGGAGCCCAGCGTGCTGTCTCTGTCGCGCAAGGTGGTGGTTGGACAGGGCAGGAGCGAGAGGAGGAGTACCCGGAGCGAGTCAGAGGAAAGCAGATGATGGTCTGCAGGTTGCTTTTGGAGCTCGCTTTGCTGGTGGGATGCAGAGAGAGCTGGCAGCTCCAGCACCAGCCAGCACGTTGCCTAGAAATGGATCACCTAGGAGAAGGAGAGAGAGCGAGAGATAAGTGCTATCAGCCAGAGAGGCAGAAACAGACAGAGCGAGCGAAAGCGCTTCTCTCTAATAACCACCTCCTCCCCCTATCTGCAAAACAAGGGAGAAACAAAATAGAGCCCTCATCTCCCTTGAAATCTTCAGCTGGGACTAAGGAACAGACATAGGCAGGAGTACATGCAGCCTAAAAATACACGCGGGGGGGGGGATGGGAGGGGGGCGAGAGGATCTTTTTGAAGTGTTATGCACAGCTTAAAAAAACCCACAAAACCCACCCCATTTATTTAACCTTGTAACTACACTGCAGGTATCAAGTTCAAAGCTAGATGGGCACTTTTCCGTCTCAGTCTTTGACAACTGAGTCAGGGACGTTACTTGAAGGGGAAAAAGAAAAAAAAAATCAGGGACACCTGGCCTCAAGGGGAAAATGAAGACCTAAAAATCTATTAATATTACTTTAATTATCTGTGTTCTTGATGGAATTTTCACAATTCTTTAAAACAGTGAATTGGCTTTTTTCTTCTTCTCTCTTTAGGTAATGGAGAAATTTCTATGGGAAACCTTTACAGCACACTTTTCATTCTCAGGGTTCTATGAATTCATTAACCAATTAATCCTCAGACTTCTCGTGCTGCAGTTAAATACATTATCCCCACTACACAGACAGAGAATAGTACAGAGAGGTTAAGTATGTTTCTATAAATCAGTCTAAATCCCCACTTTATGTCTTACTACACTTTCTTCTGACTTTGATTTTTCTAGTCACACTAGAGACAGGAAGCAGAAGTCAAAGAATTGCTCCAACATAGTAGCTATATCCTAAACTCACACAAGCCACTGATAAGTCCTGGTAGTAAGCCAGAGATTAAGCAACACATTTTCTTCAGAAAGAACCTCTTTTGAAGGAAACTTCTCAGTTATAGTACTTCTAAGTTCATCGTATCTAACTTGCATATTTATCCTATTTCTCCTGACTTGTAAATGTCTTCTTTCAGTCATAGGACTAGTTAACAAGCACAGTTGTATACCTAGAAAATTTAAGGATTTAGTTTAAGAGGGAGAAATAAGATTTTTAAGAAAATATAAACTAAACTAACGGCAAGATAATTGAATCTATTAAAAACAAACGAGCGAACAAAAAACCTCTACCAACAAAGAGCACCAGCAGCAATTTCAACTTTGCTTAGGTCCACATTAGCTGGTGAGCACTTCCCTAAAAATGGTAATACTCAAAAGCCTTCAAGCCAGATCCAAAGTACAAGACAGGTCTCATCTTAACTGGCTAGAATGGGTTCTCTCTCTTCTAAATCACTACTAAAATTACTTTAAGAGGCAAAAGACAAGGTATGTAAAGACAACAATAAGTGATGAGCAGCGTGAAGCAAAAATCTCACAAACTGTATCACTCGCTGTATTTGTCAATATCCTCTGCGCAAACATCAGATCTGTTATTGATAAGAGCAAACAGTAATAAAGAGACTTTTTTTCTATAAATGACAATTTATGCACACTATCAGTGAATGCAATAGGCATTAATTTTACAAGTAATAAGTTCTGATTCATCTGAGAAACTTTTGGAGCTGCCTGAGTCATTATTACTTCACAAAAGAACAGAGTTCACAAGAAATGTTAATTTGCTTCTTTGGGGGGCATGTCAGAGCAGTACTCTTTAATAATGTACAATGCACAGTAGGCAGAATAGGAAATGTAATGGAGATCTTTGCAAAATTGTAACTTTTTAATCCTCAGTTTTGATAATACTAAGAATTTTGAGGCCTTATCTGGGAACTAGCTATCCTTACTGGCTTTTTAAGGCATCCAGTACCTTGAACTGGCCACACTGAATGGAAATTTTTTTCCTAAGTTTGTAGACACGTAGAATACAGGAGACAGCTAAGAGTTTGTATCTCACAAGTATCCTCTAACTAATTAAAAAAATGATTTTTGAGTAGTAAAGAACACCGCCTGAAAACTACTCTAAACAATGCTCACGTTATTGACTTTACATACATCCACCACAGAGATAAAGTAATTTTCACTTCTTGCTTCCATTCTCTTCAGTTCTTATTCATTAAAAACAAAAACTGATATCATCCATTTAAATAGCCAGAAAAAAGAAAATCATATGCTTTGTGGTTAGTTCAAAGTATCAGAGAAAAATGTTTAAAAAGGATAATGGTCTTTTCTATTCAATAAATGCTAAACATTTGCTGAAAAAGTTTAAGCTAGGGGGAAAAAAATAATTCCAGAACCAAGGAGTTACTGATATTGTGAAAATACCCTAAAAATAACAGACCAGCGCAGGCCTCTAATAAGCCATAAGCAGGCTGAGGTCGTTTTCAAGACCTGTGTAATTGCTGCTTCAGGCACTTTGGAAACTGAAGTTTCAGGTTTCAGCCACGCTGCTCTTCCTTTGCTTCAGCTTCCCTCTCAAAATGTCCTCAGTTACATCAATATCACTTCAGCTTCACCATTAGCATCCATGGGAGAAGTACCACCATTGACCAACCATTGTTTCTAACAACAGGGAGTAGTTGTATTCTTTCTAGTAGTCTAACAAAAACGTGGTTAATACTTGATGTACCTTATGTTTCCCCTGATCAGTTATTACAGTGTTGCACATTAATGCAACCCCTAGAGGAGCAGCAAAGAAAGAATGTTCTTGTAAAACAGATGCAGCAGGGTAAAAAAAGTGTCCATCTCATGTTTATTTCCTCACATCTATATATAACATACTGCTACCTTAACCAAGGCAGCTTGGGACCTGAGCTTCTATCTATTGAGGAGAGACAGCTAGATACAAAAGTTCCACGTTTTTCAGTCATCTAAAGCCTTAATATTGACAATGCTATGACCCTTTTCCCCCTACAGCTGGCCCTACAAACAGATCTGACCAGGCAGAGGTCAACTTCTGATTTGTTTAATTCTAAGTCCAAGGACCTCCTTCAGGTATTTGAAGAAATTAATATAGTGAAAATACCAGGCATACTTACAACCTTCAGTTTTGGGAGATAAACGTTAACAGCTAAGCCTTACTAATACAGTCCTAAATTACATAGGAAGTATTACCATTCTCACACATGAGCATTAAACACACCTTTTGTACACTAAAATTTGATATTTTATGTTCAGGTATACTGCCTAAACTTTAAAAAAGGTTTAGATGAGATGAAATCTAGTTACACCCTAGGTTATTCCACCTGTGCATTTGCTCTAACACCTTTTTCATGAATGCCTGTAAGTTACTACTTCAGAGGAAAAAAACCCCAGCCAGCCACTCTGCACCCATCCTACTGTTCTGCACTGTGAACAGTGGGAAAGGGAGATAGAAGAAATTCCTCCCTGACCCTACTAAGCTATCATCTCCTGTCAATTAATATTTTCACCTTAGATAGCCTAGTTATGAAGCTTCTTAACAGACACAGAGTTATCCAAAAATTAAAATAAATAAAATGGGAAAAAACCCTAATACAGCAGCATTAAACTTGGTAACTGTGGTGGTTTGACCCTCGATAAACGCCTGGTGTCCAGCAAAACCCCTTCAAGGCCTTTTCTGCCCCCTTTCACCTTCCAGAGGGAAGGAAAAAAAACAGCTAGGAATTTACGGCTAGAGATAACAACCGAAAAAGGAGCTTTGATTAATACTGCAGGCAAAGCAGAACTTAGATTAATGCTTAAATTTATTACTAACAAACTAAAAACTAAAACTAAGAAATAAAAACAGGTTAGAAACACTTTTCCACCA
>JAWWMP010000132.1:20072108-20144460 GCA_035047865.1 Dendrocincla tyrannina | reverse complement strand
TTTTGCTCTAAAAGAACAGTACTTCTCTAACGCATCCCAAACCTGTCCAAGCAGTTTTCATTTCTGTACATAAGCCCAAGCTCATCTTAGTTTTTTTTTACCTGAAACATTTCTTTGCAGTCTCCTCCCAGTGTCCCGCAAGTGTTTCAGAAAGCCAAACAGCATTCACAAGAGCTCAGATAGCTTCACCAACTTCGCCTGCTACTTCCTCATTCCTCTCAGTTAAAGTTTCCTTTTTCTAATCCTCAGATGTCCCATATTGACTCTTCTATCTAGTTATGTTAATTTTTAATTGTCCCCCACTATTCTTCAAGAGTAAAAAGATGTCTTTTTTCTCTTTTTTGTCCTGTGCTGACTGCACAGACATTTAGCAAACATTTCTTCAATGTTTTGATAATTGCATGAGAATACCACCTTTGGCATGTCTGAAGATTACTAAGAGTAAAATGTACTTGTGGACTAAATGTGCAAGATTGAATTTCTACATCAGATTTCTTATGCTATATAAAACGCTTTGAAAAGTCTGCTTGAAGATGCACTGCAGAAATATGTTTTGTCTTGACCATTGTGAGATTAACTGGAGATTTCTGGGAAAGATCTGTTAGAACTACTGACTTTGAACTTGGGTAATATAAGCTCAACTCAATGAACACATGCGTATATCGTGCAGTATCACTGTTACTACAGCAGCGAGCTCACATCATGAATCTGGATTTCACTCACATTGATCATGGAATCATAGAAACATAGAATAATTTGGTCTGGAAGGGATCTTAAAGATCATCTGATTCCAACCCCCTGCCACCGCCACCTTCACTAGACCAGGTTGCTCAGAGCCCCATCCAACCTGGCTTTGAACACTTGAAGGAATGTGTTTCTCTGGGCAACCTGTTCCAGTGCCTCACCACCCTCACAGTGAAGAATTTCTTCCTAATATCCCTTCTAAAACTACTCTCAGTTTGAAACCATTCCCCCTTGTCCTATCACTACACGCCCTTGTAAAAACTCTCTGTCCATCTTTCTTGTGGGTTCCCTTCAGGTAATGGAAGGCCTCAGTTACATCACCCTGAAGCCTTCTCTTGTCCAGAGAATCCCAATTCTTTCAGCCGTTCCTCATAAGATAGGTATTCCATTCCTCTAATCAATCTTGGTGACTCTCCTATGAAGTTATTCCAAAAGGTCCATGTCCTTCCTATGCTGGGGACCCCGTATCTGGATGCAGCACTCCAGGTGGGGTCTCACCAGAGTGGAGCTGAGGGACAGAATCACCTCCCTCCACCTGCTGGCCATGCTGCCTTTGGTGCAGCCCAGGACACGATTGGCTTTCTGGGCTGCAGGTGGACATTGCTGGGTCATGTCCAGCCTCTCATCCAGCAACACCCCCAAGTCCTTCTCAGAAGGGCTGCTCTTGATCTGTTCAGCCCCCAGCCCATATTTGATAGCAGGAATTACCCTGACCCAGGTGCAGCACCTTGCACGTGGTCTTGTTGAACCTCATGAAATTTCTATGGGTCCTTTTCTTGAGTCCAGGTTCCCCTGGATGGCATCCCACCCTTCAGGTGTCACTTGTCACTGTTGTCTGTTGGGACTCCATGCCACTGATAACTACCCTTTGGATGCAGTCATCCAACCTTATCCACCTGTAACAGTCCACCACCCATTGAATCCATTTCTCTCCAATTTAGTGAGACGGATTTCGTGGGTGACCATGTCAAAGGCTTTACAGAAGTCCAGATAAATAATATCTGTAGCCCTTCCTTTGTCTTCTTTATGTCATCACTTTATCTTAGAATGTCAGCAGGTCGGTCAGGCAGGACTTGCCTTTGGTGAAGCCATGGTTGCTGTCTCAAGTCACCTCCCTGTTCTCCATGTGCCTTAGCACAGCTTTTAGGAGGGTCTGTTCCATGATCTTCCCAGGCATGGAGGTGAGGGTGACAGGTCAGTAGTTCCCAGGCCCTCCTTTCTGCCTGTTTTAAAGATGAGTACAATGTTTCCCTTTTTCCAGTCAGCTGGGACTTCCCTGACTGCCACGACTTTTCAAATATCATGGAGAGTGGCTTGGCAACTACATCAGCCAATTCCCTCAGAACACTGGGATGCATCTCATCAGGTCCTACAGACTGATATCTCATCAGTACAGACTGAACCTACAGAGGTTCAGGCTCCTCAGATGGTCATGAACTTGATCTTTACTTAGAGTGGCAAGCACTTTGCTCCCCCAGTGCAGTGATGCTATATACTCAGTCATCATGGGAAACAACCATATAAAACCTGGAAAATCAATAAATTTTTAACACGTCTTGTAAATAAAAGGATAAAATAAAATGGGCCAGAGTGGTTTCTAACCACTAACCTCTCTTTAACTGTAGCCTAAAGCAAATTTCTGCTTTCTCTAAATAGTGTAAGTAGAAGAAAATACAAGACATGAGGCAGAAAATACTTTCACAAGATTGTCTCTGAACTTCCAAAAGTCTGAGGTCCAGAGATTTCCTATGCCTTTCCTTGTTGCCTTCTACAACTACTCAGTCAAAAACTAAAATCTGAAGTAAAGCAGGGGTTTAGCAGTTTTTCCAACTTTTATGCAATACATTCAACTTGTCTTTGTAATTTACTCTCCCCTATGTAAACAATAGTGAATTTTTAATAATTTTCTATAGGAAGAGATTTGCTTAGTCAAAATTTACTATAAGTAAATTTCACAGCTCTGACTTCTTTGGCGAGGCACTGACATTTGCTTGTTTCCCATGAACTCCAATTTACCTCTGTGTCTACTCAGATGATTTTGTCATCTAGTGTCAGAACAAGACTGAGCATTTTTAATTGTTCAGCTTGTCACATTTTGGATTGCTATGACACCAGGGGAAGGACTCTGAACTCCGTGTTCTCATCTCATGTATACCTGAAAGCTGGGAACTCTTCTAATCAGCTACACTTTCCTCTATTTTTATTTCCACCCATCACATGACAAAGATGTCAAAGTGTATTTTAGGAGTTAAAGAGTAAATACATGCAAATTCGACACATTTTCCTTTTTTAAAATGTTATGCAAGTTATTTTTCCTCTGAAATATGATAGTTTTTCTCCTTCTCTGCACTGTGTATGTATCTATACTGCTGAACTTTCAGTATGGGCAGCGACCATTACCAGCAATTCAAGATATGTATCATTTTTCAAGGGATTGTCAATGGTCAATGGTTTTGAAAATGACACATCCTTTATCAAGTAGTACAGATTCTAACTCAGTTAGAATATGACCAAATATTTTCTCTAAATTTTCAGCACTCTATGTTTTTTTCACATTTGAAATAGCAACAACAACAAAAAAATCCCCAACGAAAACCACAAACTTTCCAGATTAACAGAAGGTTATCCTTCCAGGAATAGCAACAGAGTCTCTCTTTATGGGTGGTTCTTGTGAAAATGCCCTTATAGAAACAACACTGGGAATTCCATGGGCAGGGTTTTTCCACGGACTTCCATATTAAATATTTATTATCTATAAAAATATTGACACTGCAAGGTTCCTGGGATCAAGTGCTCCTTTCTATCAGCTTCCTCTCATGAAACACATTAACGCAAGTAAAAGAGGGTTTGCAGACCCACAGGTACATCTGCAAAGCCCTCTTTGACTTCAGTTCATGCACTCAGTTACACATGTACATATCTATTAATCTTAGGTAGTTTTGGATTTTCAGCCCAGGGGAATAATCCAAAAAGATTTGAGTTGCTCAGGAAAAGTCTGGAAAAGCAACAGGCCTGCAGGCTGTCTCTGACTACAGACAAGACATAAAAAGGAAAGAATTCAGTCTGACTGTTAAATCTAAGATCTGCTTTCAGGGCTGCAAGACAGATTTTATGTTACAAATGAGTACATATTAAACAGAGAGAACGAAGGGAAAAAACCAAAACAAGTGAAATATAATGAACAGAGAATTCTACAAAACAAGTATATGAATAGCTCATATTTTACCTGGAGTGACAATTGAAAAAGACATGTCTTTCTGACAAGGCTTTTTTTATAAATCTAACACTAAAATGCTTGTAGGATTTTATTTACAGTGATCGGAAGACTATGCAAGTTCATCCAGCAGTTATATCTTTCAATAATGAAATGAAAGGTCACCAAGTTCAAAGTCTTTTATCTATTTTCCTGGTTTGTGAAGAAATATTTGAAGATTATTTTGATCTGTGTATTTCAGTAACATCCTGCTTAATGGCAGTGTAGTGGGAAACTGTGGGAAAAAAAAAAGTCTGGGTTCTACTCTTTATTCAGGCTACTGGTATTTTCATAGATGTCATTTTCTACTGTTAACAGAGATGAGGATTTTCACTGGGATTTGTGCTCCTAAATCACTGGAACATTAGAAAAAAAAAAAAAAAAGAATAAAATTCTTGTATCCTACCTTTTACCCTTGCAGGTGCATTCTGTGCTTCAAAGTGTGGTCAAGGAAGAGCCTGTGAACCCACTGCTTTACTCCAAGGCTGATGGAATCTCTTACCACAAGGCATGCACCATTCATCAAAACTGAATTTCAAAACCTCAGGAAAGCACATGACTTCAATTTCTTGGTGGCTCTCATGATTGATTTTATGTCAACCTTACAAGATCTGCTAGTAATCCCATGCAGCAAATCCCTTCTTAGCATTACTCTATTTTTCCTCAGCTGTATTGGAAACTCCATGAACTGATCGGCATCAAGAGAGATATCATCTGACACTTAGGGTAGATCTTGGAAAAAGGACACCTCAGTATTCCCAACCAGCACACGGCCTTTTATTCCCTGTGTAGGTATCTCAGAAAAACACTGTGACGCTCAAAAGTTTTAAGCAAATACTGCTTTCAATATTATTACTGATTATTTGCATTCAACTGACTTGTCAGGGCCAGAGAGTAAACTCATGCCTTGATAAATGTATTAGTATTTATACAAAATAAATAAAATTAGCAAAATTATATTTGTCCTATAGGTGAAAAGTATGTGTGCAGGGTAGTCTACAATCCAAAGGTGGGACAGGGGATTCCAGTCATTTTCATGTTAACATTTGATAGCACCATGGGAAAAGCATCCATTAAATTCAAAAGCTGTATCATGCAATGAATGTGTGCACAGCCATTCAAAGAGTAGGATCCTACTTGATATTCATCACCTTGTAACTCATGACAGATTTGAATATTTTACTTTTCAGCCACATATATAAACCACTGAATGGAAGGATCTGAGTATCACTTTTTTTCCTCTGATGATAACCATCTGGAGGATAGGAAGGAGCCCAACCACACACACCTTGAAAAACATTGACAAGTACATGGACATGCAAGTAGAGGCCAGTCTAGTACCCTGAGAGGAATCCATATAGCAGTGAGCCTTCATCTTTCCACTGCTCTCTTTCTCACAGGATGCACACTGGGTCATCACCATGTCACCAAAAAGAGTTGGGGAAATAATCTTTACAGCCCTCAATGGCAAAAGCATAAGGGGGGCTGCTTAGCTTCAAAAGTAAAAGTTTTGAGGGGTCTGTAAAACGTATACTCAGGTTGGTACTTCTATGCACATGAATTTGCCACTTGGTGTGATTATTTGAACACCAAATTTTTCATTTAGGAGCAGATTAACAACAAAGCATGGCGGCTCTGAGCAACCTGACATAGCTGAAAGTGTCCCTGCTCTTTACAGGGGCCTTGGACTAGATGGACTTTGAAGGTCCCTTCCAACCCAAATTATGCTATGGTTCCATGAAAGCACTCATATGCAGAAAATTGTAACCTCAAAACTTTATGACCCTGAACAACTGAATCAAGTCCACAAAACCTGTAGTTCCGCATTAAACTCCATTTTTCCCTTCTGTCTCTTCTCCATCCTAAGGGGCATCCAGCAATAACTCAGTGTCAAAAATATAGTTTAGAATATGCATCCTGGTCTCCTTCATACAGACTGCATAAAATATAGTCCTGCCCTTCTGGATTTTAGACCACAGGCATGAACCTATGGTGTTATGTTACATTACAATTATGTCCACAACACAATTGCACTTCCAGATTTCACATTCATGAAGTTTTTCTACATAGGCATTAGACGTTTCACCAACAATCACAGTCAAACAGTCAATTTCATCTATGAAGATGTAGCAGATCCTCAGGCAAGGGGATGTCACTCAGCATGACCTTTGTATGCACAGATCAAACCTATTTCTCACACAGCTCTTTTGCACTGCACTTGCACAATGCTGCAAGTGCTCTGAGACTCCAGTAAAACAGATTGTCACTGTTATTTTGATCAATTAAATTTTTGTCTGTAAGTTTGGGATTGGGAATAAACTCGAGCATTTTGCATACCCTGACCCCAACAGCCTGGAATAAAGTTCAGTCAAAACATAGTTCTCTCCGACTTTGCTGGAGTGTACTGAGCCAGTGTAAAACTTCCACCATCATCACGGGATTTAAAATAATAGCAGAAGAATATAAAGAGTCACACAAGCTGACAGTTTCAAGATGGACCTGAGTGTAATCATCATGCTGAAACAGGTGGTGTAAGTGATCAAAAACATGCTCTACACCCTAAACAAATGTTTCATAAACTTCACATATTGCTATCTGATTTAAATAAACACACCTGTATTCTGCTAGCCCCAAACCACTGGATCAGCCATTCCTACTGATGAACATACTTCATGTAAACCCTATGTAGGATGGTCTGAACTGCAACTTGTATCTTGCTAAGGGCAGCACTCAACAGCTGTCAAAAAAAGTCCAAACTGAGTGGACTTTTGGAGGACTGGAATCTTGAGTAAAGGGGAGACAAAGGCTAAGAATCAGTTGTACAATGATTCTTCCAATACAAGAGCCAGAAATTTAGCTGATGTTCCCATTCTACAATCACAACAGAAAGTGTTTTTGACTCAGATACAGCACCCAGACTTGCAAAACTACAAAAACTGCGGGAAAATCCTTTATGCTTCTGGAACATAATTCTCAGCTACTCTGTAAAGATGATTTATGGAGAGTCTGGTGATTACAGGGATCTGCTAGAAGCCTAGATGGGTTTTAATCTGAATAATTTAGCTGATGAACTCTAAGATGAAAATTCAATAAAGATTTACTAGAGTTCAACTTAAAATAGATAGGAAAAAAAAAGCCAAAAAATTGTGTTTCTGATAATATGATGCTGGACTTCAGTACAAAGACTGTACTCACACTGTTACTTTCTTTGTCTGTTCAGTGACTAATTGAAATAGTTGAGGTTGGAAAGGACCTCTTGAGATCATTTGCTCAAACCCGGCTCTTGAAACTAGGCTAATGACTTATTATTTCTCTGTATTTTAAGCATTACTTAGATTTTAGGTGAGTGAACAGGAAAAGGCAGTCTCAGAGACCTACCTTTTCTTAAGAAACACATCCTTCATTTTATTAGTATTAATAGATTAAATATTCTGCTCAACTGGAACAACACACCATAGAGACATAGTGTTTTTGTTTTGGACAAATACACACTTCTCTTTACTCCCATTGAAATTAAAAGCAATCCTTATGTCCTGCTTTACATAGGAGAACAGATACAGGTCAATGTGAAAGTAAGGTGATCTCTAAACATAAGAAAGGTGGCCTCTACTAGAAATCATCCCCATGTGGAAAGGGGATTCCATTTTTAGTTTGGAGTCCCTTAAAAAAAGAGAAGAAACCAACATCTGCTATGTTTCTTGAAAGAGAGGAATATCTGGAGTGATCTGTGCTGTGTAGGAAAATGGGGGTTTGCGTCTGGCATGTGACATTGTCTTAAACAGCTCTACTCATCTCCGCTCAGACTATGATGATGACCTAGTTAATTGAAAGTTTCAGCCTCGGCTGATAGGGCTGAATGACCTGTCACTTAAAGGGTGTGTGGGGGGGAAAGGTAGATACTTCTCTGCAGTTTCATAAATTTCTTAGCAAGTCTTCATATGGCTCACTCTTTTTGCAAATAATGGAGAGAAAGTGTAGTCTTAGTATTAAAAGATTTTTTACAATTATAATTTTGCTGGAAAATGACATTTACCAACACCTTATATCTCAAGTTTCCCATTTCTGCCCTGTTAATTGGACCAATGGCTCTGTTTGTTCAGGCACATAGAGTACAACATATCCTTTGGCAAATCTGAGCCCTTTGACTTACAGAAGCAAGTAAAAGAGAATCTTCCTTTTAACTGCATGTCCTAGTTTTCATAGAATCATTGAAAGACTTGAGTTGAACGGGACCTTAAAGACCATCTAGGTTCAATTCCACACCCGACACTCCTCCCACTGCCACTTTTGACTGGAATATAATTGATTTTCTTCCTAGTAGCTGGTACACTGCTGGGCTTTGGATTTAATATGACAAAAACATCGATAATACACAGATGTTTTAGTTATTGCTCAGTAGTTCTTAACCTAAATAAACAACTTTTAAGCTTCCCATGCTCTGTCAGTGAGCAGGTGAACAAGAAGCTGGGAATGAGCATGGCCAGGAAAGCTGATCCAAACTGGCCAAAGAGATATCCATACCACAGAGCATCATGCTCACTATAAGAACTGGTGAGAGTTGGCCAGGAGCCACTGATCATCGCTGGGGACTGACTGGGCAACAGTGCAGGAACAAATTTGTGTGATGTATTTTGTCCTCACTTCTCCTTTTGGTGTCTGGATGGGAAAAGCAATTGTATTGGGCATCTTAGGTTTTATTACTCTCTCTCTCTCCATTAAAATTATCATTAGTATTATAAGCACATTTTATTTTGTTTCAGTTAATAAACTGTTCTTGTCTCAACCCCCGAGGTTTTTTTTTTTACCCTAATTTTCATCTTCACCGGGAGGGTGGGAGTGAGTGAGCAGTTGCACAGTGTTTCATTCCCAGCTGGGGTTAAACCACAACACTATAGCAAGCTTCTGTTCAAGCACCTTATTTTAAAGGCATTTCAGACTGAGAACTGACATAATTAAAAGAGATTACTAGCTACCCACTCAAAGATGCACAATGTTACATGCTGCCTTTCACTGCTTTAAAAACAAAAACAAAATAGTCAATAAATACACACCATGCGCACGAATACCCAGACACGAAAAGGAGAAGTGAGGACAACATACACCACACAAATTTGTTCCTGGATTGGTGACTCCAGTATTCTACAGACAGTGAGCAAAGCTAAGAGCTGCTCTCTGCAAGACTTCTGGAGAGGGAATTTTTCTCACAAGGGAATTAAACAAAAATGAAGTCACAATGCCACAGGGTTTTGCTGGTCATAATGGAGCAAAGATTACTTCACAGACTTACATAATAGAATAAATAGTCTTTTGAGAAAAAGACTGTCTGCTGACATAAAGGACTGACTGACATAATTGCATAATTAGGATTCCACTGGAACAAGGGGAAAAAACACATCAGAATCTACTACCAAGTAGAGATTTCTTTTTTTCCCTTTGTATAGTAAAATAATTATATAAGTGAAGTTCTTGCCTTAAGGATGATACTGAGGTGCTTTTCAAATGAGTTTGCAAACGAGTAATGGCCAAAGCAAAATGACTTCAAAAGGTCAAGAACCGCCCTGTCTGCCATTAATGTAAATGCTTTTTAAGCCTAAAGTAACATGGTGTCTTTGTAATATACCTCAATGAAGACTATGGACTAAGTGCTCCTCTAAAGTGAAAAGGGGAGAGGACTGCAACCTCCATACCATACAGGAAAATTTGTTAATGATGACTTTTTGGGCCACGTTGTTGGCAGATACTACCAGTTAAAGTGTTTCACAAACAAAATTATTCCCAATGATTTCTCTAACTCAGTATTTTAAAAAAGAAAGTATTAAGAACTGGAGGTGGTTAGTTCTTGAGCATACTGGCCTATATCTGAATAAACAATAGCTCTGCGTTTATTTCAATATGTCACAAAGCAAGAAGAAAGACATTAAAAATCTCTGAACATCAAACTGAAATATTACTCATGTTTTCTAGAAAATTCTCTGTATCCAAGTCCTGCATTCTTACTGAAGCTGCAGCCTCATTTAGGAAATAGTTCTACCCACCAAATCAGAACCTGCATTTCCATCTAGACCCTTTTCAAGTTTCTGAGTACCTGTCTGTCACAGAAATTTCACTACATTTCTCCTTCTACATCTTCCCTTAGAGGAATTTTTCCAGACTGCATTACTTAGAATTTGAGTTGCAAGCATCAAACATACACAGGTCACTATTTTAAGGCTAAAACTCATTTGTTCACTGAGATTTGTGGTTGCTCATCTATTTCTGGAATCAGGTCTTTAAACATAAGGATTATCTCTACTCATACAACACTATTTGATTATACTATTTATTAATATTGTAATTTCATGCAAAACAGTTTATGCAGGTTACAGGTATTAAAATACATTCTACATTAAGTTACTCCATTTACTGTATTTTTCAGTTCTTCCATTCTTGAGAAATTATTTTATTCTGTATACTTGCAAGTGAAGAAATCTTATTTTTACTTCTGTCAGTAAAAGTACTACTTAAGGTACATGATTAAGCATCTTCCATAATATTTCAGCTATTATTTTCGTTCTTTTCTGCTTTAGTTGTTTTCTTGTAATTCTCCAGAAACTCTTATGGACATAAAAATATGGTAAGCAAACATCTGGCTTAGAACATATGTAGAATATTTCAATTAAGTCAGCAATCATTAGTATACCAAATACCTTTTAAATTTTAAAGCCATCTCAACTGCAGATTCATGCATCAGAAGTTTCTCTCTCTTATTTTACCTTGCTATAATTAACTTGTTGAATACAAATTGCTCATTGAGTTTTTATACCACAAACAATATTATGATACTCTGTTGCCATGAACTGTAGTTAATCACCTGATGAGTGTCTATATCAGAAATGGCTGTATGCTACTATAAATATAATTTGAGAAAACGTATGCATCCTGATATACACCTGTAATAGGTAAAGTGAGCATGATGTATGGAATATTAACTTGATCATTTTCTGTGAGATAGTTTCCTTAACCATATAATTTTAGGTCAAGACAACAGCATAAAATTAACATTATTTTCTTTTGAAAACAAGATTTTTGGAACATTCCCATTAAATGTATGATCACTGGAGTATTCCCTTGACAGATTCTAAACTACTAAAGTTACATTGCTTCAAAGATATAATTTCTGGAAAAGTTTTAATTTTTTTTTGTTTAGAAATAGAGAAATAACATTACATTATTTTTCTTGTATTCTAAAGTGACTTCACTTGAAAGAGATGATCTTAAGTTAACTACTCAAAGTGAAACTATTAAGAAACTTTTCAGTTCTGATTAAAGGGAATTAAAACAAAACCTCAGTTATACTGATTACACAACTCTCACCCTCTCAATTTTTAGTAAAGATAGCTAGAAGGCATTTTGATTGCTTCTTATATTTCTTTAAAATATAGAGACAACTAACCTACGATGCCACAACTCTGTACAGAACTTAAACTGCCAAATTTTTCAAAAGCAGAAATTTTTAGTTTTATATGTATGTACGGGGTGTTTTTTTTAAGATTTATTAAAGAAATAAAAAAGGAGGGGAAAGAAAGAAAAAAAAAGAAAATATGTTCAAAGTAACTGGGAAGGATCACCCTGAAAGGTGGTCTACTAGGTTTTTTAAAAGGATGATGACATGGGACTCACATACCATTAGGAATATTGCTCAGATGCCAGTCAGAAAGAACCAGATTATTTCTCAAGTTAAATATATCATGATAACTCTGCAAGTTACAGTTTGCAACTTTGAAATGGAAATGAAACTTTGAAATGTATTTCTAAGACAAAGGCTGCAATGAATTATCCCTTTTTAACTCGACTAATTAGCTTCACTTCCCCTGAGACCCTCGTTAGTAGCTCCTTTTAACTTCAATGTCACCCTTTCATGGTGACACCACCGATCCACATACAAACCCATTATCACAAGTAGGCTCTTGTTTCAATGATTAGTACAAAGAAAGAGAGAGAATAAACAAGAAACAAGAGTATCAGCTTGACAGGTATAATAAATTTGAAGAGTCTTAAAAATAAAAATTACATATGTCAGTAGAGATGACACATTAAGACTTGGAGTATAAATATCTTTCACATGCTGATATATGACATCAATATGTTTTTATGTGAATATATGTATTTATTATATATTGCACTGAAAGTGACAAAAAAACCCCAACTATTCTTTTGCACGTTGGCTAGAACAGTACCACATGCTGTCCTAATCTAGCAACACCTTTTTTTTCTATTATTACCTTTCCAAGTGGTCAATAGTTTCTTTCATATACATTCATCATGTTCACTTATCTATTCAGGTTCTTTTCTACAAAGTATATCTCTAATTTATCTGTAGAGGTTTTCCTCTCAAAATTTATTTTGATAAGGACAAACATATCAAAGGTTCAGAAACTACCATATGCTTTTCTAACCACTGAAGTTAATTCTTGCTTTGATTTTCTCTTCTATTTGGTGAAATTAACATATATTATACATCTGAATCAGCTATAAAAAGACTGTGGCATACAATAATTTATTTTCAAATACACAAACAAAAAAATTCTATGAAATTTCTATCCAAATAATCAGTAAGGACTGGTATTTTATTCACGTACTCCTTTGCTCTCCAACTGTTTGGGATCTATTACTAACCTATTAGAGGTATCATTTTAATCACATATTTGTTCTGTATTTTGAGAAGTTCCCTAACTTCACATAAGGGGCTGGGAATACTGCTTTAATGCAAACTGCCCCATGAACAGAGGAAAATTAGAACACCTCAGTTTTTCTAACTCCATGTGTGCCCAAGAGGGACAGAACAGAAATAATTTCTTCTCATCCATGGAAAGACCTGCCTACCTCCTGCTGTGAACAAGGACTGTAGTTAGATTTTCTTCTGCTTTCTATTCCCCCTTCAATCTGTTTACTGTCACCCAGGAAGCTGGAAAATTAGAAGAAGCTTTCTACTGTCTGATTGGATTCTCAGAGGTGGCTGGGATAAGCAAAGTGCCTGCCCTTTACCCTTCTAACAGGAGCAGAGATAGTCTGTTCTTAATCATCAATGGTATTCTACCCACAGGCTCAATTTTCACTTTTAGAAGCAGTCTCACTGGCAAAATATTATCCTCACTAAAATTAGTAAAGAGCAAAGTGCCATAATGCATGGGCAGGAAGCAAAATATTTGGAAGCCATTCAAACATGTAAAAATTTTTTTTTTGCCTTGCCATTTCTCACATTCTACCTGAAAATTCAGTGCTGCTCCTTCAGCTCAAGGCCTGATCCCAATTTAAAATCAGATGCATAGGCTGTTTCAGCTGTACAAACTAGAGTTTGTATTGGTTACTAGTAACATAAAATGCTGAGCCCAGATCGATTTTAGACTCAAGCAGGGTGAAGCTGTGAATCAGTTACAGGGAGTGTTAATTTTTGCAGGAATTCCCAACTCCTGTACAACACCAAGGAAGAGTATTTGAGATTTCAGAAAGAAACTAGATGCCTTTCGGTAAGTTGGTGCGTTCCAAATCTGATAGATAGATAGATAGACAGTTAAAGAGTGTTAAGCAGTTGTAGTGGGGCAAAATGAGCAAGTGGCTTGCAAATTAAGAACTAAAACCTAGTTGCATCTTGTGACTCAAAATGTGCTTCATTGATATTTTGTTGTCAGCGTCTTCAGTTCATCCTGCTCAGGCTTCCAATGGGTCTGTTCAACTTGTCACCTCTGAACACCCCCATCTTGTAGGATCGCAGAAGATAAAGGGCTAAATGTGCATGTTTCAAACATGATAGCCAGATGGCTGTGGAGCCAACCAAGGATTGTTGGCACTAACAGACAAGAATTGTTGGTAATAATGCTCCACAGGAAAGAGCAAAGTGTGGCTGGGAAAGAGGACCATGCAGAGATAGGGCAGCACTTCCAGGACAAACATCCTTGTTCTAGTTCCTGGAGCTAAGCACAACACAGTACGGTGCAAGCACAGCAAAGAGGCCAAGAAGTGAGTGGGCATGGACTGTAGAGGTGGGACCGAGACCACCCAAGACCCCCAAAGTCATACAACCCATTTCCAGAAAGGTCTGAAAGAATAGTCTGCATATGATACCTGCATAGAAGGTGAGAATCCTCTCTATAAAACAGTACCCCCACCAAGCCTGGATACACGTCCCAGAACCCTGGACATCCCATCAGCTGGACTAATGCTGGAACCAGGACTGGTGATTTATCTTTTTTTTCTTTGTTTAATCAAGAGTAATCAAGCCTACAGTAAAGAAGATAGTATGTGAACATGTGGGAGTAAACATGTGAAAAGCAATAAACAGTGTGGGTTTGTTGAAAACCTGATAGGTCATGCCAAGAGAATCTAATAGGTGGTTTGTGCATGTTAATTTCTGATTTTGCTTTAAAGCAGAAGCAGTAGATCCTGCAAACTGAGCTGGATTTGGATTGACCATAAGAACACTACAGAGTAAGAATATAGTATCATAGCAAACCGACATTACCTTATGGCATTCACAATGCAATTCAGGTGGAATAGTGTAACATGCTCTAACCATTGAGTAGCACTGCATGTGTTTCAGTGAGCAATACACCCTTAGAAAAGACAGACAAAATATAAGTATTATTTAGCAAAGATTAAAAATGCCAAACAAAATCCACACTTACCGCATCTCCTACCTTCTCTTATCTGCATAATCAATTAATTATGGAATGTAAAACACAGAAGTTCATTTAGCTCAGTAGAAATGTCAGAAACTCATGCTGTTTAGGCAATTTTTCATTCTGAATTTTTACGTGCTGCCAGGTACAAAAATGGCTTTTGTCACCAGGAAAGTATAATTGCTTGCCCAACACACACCTCATTTATGTTGAGATGCAGTGCTAAAGAATAATGCATTCAAATAAAACTGTAAGAGAAGTTATAAGCAATTAGACTCCAAAGAAGGTTCTGGAAATCTCCCATGAGTAGAGAATTTTGGTGAAAAATGCCTGATTCCTTCTATTTTCAGAAGTGGTGAAGGCCTCAAGATTAACTCTCAGTAGAAATTCAGTATCAGAAAGCTGCATGTTATTTAGGCATTTTTATTCCCCAGCACATGGCCAGGAAACCACATCTTTAGCAGATTTGTCTTAGCGATTTTTATTTTTTATATGCAAGCATTAAAAATAACAACTCTGTGTTGCTTGGTTTATCAAAAAGGTATAGGAACTTAGATTTGCACAAGAGTGCAGTCTGTTGCCTTCTAAAAATGGTATGATGGTTCACTGAACAATAGTCAACTAGACTGACACAAAGAAATACATTTAATAAAGGAAGTACAACTGGAATACTACTATAGTGAACTGTTAGTGTAGCATTACAGGAACAAAAACATCTACTTTTGGAATTATTAAGCAATTATGTATACAAAGAAACCATTGGAGCTATTGTTTGAAATATTTACTGATTGTATTGTATGGTCACCTATATATCTCCTACATGGTCACCAACCATACATTGGGTATTGTTTGTGCTTTATGAAGAATGAAATGCATACAACAATGTTTTCCAAGATTGCCACCATGTACAGTTTTACAAAGTATATCCTATAGCTAAAAATGCTAATTTTAAAGCAAAAATGTCAATCTAAGAATAATCAAACACTGAAAAATTTATCTTTGAAGTTTAGTCCAAATTCATGAGGGAAAAAGAAAGGAATGCATCTACCACATTAGCATGACAAAAATCTAGGAGAGAGTCCCCCTGAAACATGTTAGGTTTTTTCCTCCACATTCAAAGGCATGCTGTACATAATATGTTTATGAACATGTAGGTATCCCTCTCATCTCATCTGTTTTAAAAGAAGCACTCTGAGTAGCATGGAGGGGAGAACCCAAATGAGACTTACCAATTCTGTTAAAATGTACTCTAAAGGTTTATTAATTAACATGTACTTTAACCCTCAAGAATAGGCCCCAGCACTGGTCGATTTCATAAGCACTATGGAGTTCTTCTGCACCACATTATCTTCAAAAGTGGGGCATTGATTACATCAGAGAAAGTATATACTATAATAAAACAATAAAATATGGTGATTAAGCTGGACCATTCCTTCCTCCCATGACAACCCTCAGTTCCTGGTTTAACACTGAGTTGGTAGCTGCATCTAACTTAACAGGTAACAGCAATTTGTTCTGTCCAGAAAATCAGAAAACAAATTTGACAAAGATTAAAGAGCAAAGCTGATAGAGCAAACTGAACTCCTAAGAAGAAACCATGGGACAGAACTGTGAGTAAAAGTCATCTTTACCAGATTATTTCAAGTTACTGCTGAATTTTTAAAAAAATAAAAATAAAAGAAGACTGCAAAGTATTCCAGGTGACAACATTATCCAAGTGAGTAAATACACCTCTTATTTAACATAACATAATACATGAGGTGTGGAGCTTGCTTTATTTATAATGCAATAAAACTAGTGCATGATAAAAGGTGATTGGACACTCTCTTTCTAAACTATGACAAATAAACAAACCCCTCAAAATTCAGTTGCTTATATGAGGCACAAGCTGCAGACTGTGGAAAAATATTTTCTATTTATCTGTTTCAAATACTTGCTAAACTCAGAGGAAAAAAAGGTTTTTTTCTTGTGTCTTACAGACTAATTTCTTGCACCAAGAACAGAAGTATGAGAACTATCTCAACCACAGAAAGCACAGGACAGGTTCCCTGGCCTTCAAATTAAGGGAGCAGCAGTTTCAGTTCTTTACCAACTCTGCTATTGACACAATGGCTTTACAAGAAAATCAGCCTCTGAAAGAGGGAAATTCAATACCATTTAAGGGTCTGTAAATTCCTAATAAATTCTGCTTTTAGTCCAGTGCCTTCTCAGTGCAGTTTCAGGATTACCAGTGTGCTTTACGCATGCTCTGAAATGGAACTCTCTAGGTGAATGTTAGATGAAAGTAGAAAAGTAAAGCATCTAGCAAACAATCCCTTGCAAAACACACAAAACCAGACACCACATCTCAAATCTCCTTTCTTGTGTGAACAGCAGTTGCTGTGTAGATGAAAGCACCAACTGCAACAGAAGACACTCCTTAATGGTAACTAAATGAAAATGGAAATAAGACCTGTGAATATCCTACTGTGACCATCCTACTGTGACCTGCAATTCCTCATTAACTCTTCTAGTCATTCTACAGAAATACTGAAGAAAACCTTGGAGAACAAAAAATTTCCTTTAAAAAATCCAACAACTTTCTCAAAGTTTTTCCCAATTTTCCCACATTTTGAGCCTGATAGCCAGTATCTCCTCTTCCTTCCTTTCACTGTTCTGTTAACTCTCTATGATCAACATACATATGATAGTACCTTACACACATATTCACACAAACATAATCTCTTTTCATTGCATGTAGAATATTACCTATCAGTTTCTGAAGCTGTCCTAAAGAGTTGTAAAACTGATAGGTATTATATTTGAAACAGAACTGCTGTGAACATTTTATTGAAACTTTTGCTATAATATAAAAAGAGAAAAGGTGGACATAAAACAGATAATTTGCCACAGACACAAGGAAGCTCTTGGACAACATGACCTTCCTAAAGCATTCACTGACATATACTACAAATAACAGTATTAAAGTACTTTTCTCAAAGGAAAGATCTGGAGAAAAAAAAATTGAAGCATTTAATAAAAACACTTTATCAGTTGCAAATGTGCAGCATGTAATACAGCATTCAATATGCCAACACTCAGAGCATCAAACAAAATTCAAGGGCAGATGCACCACAGACTGAGACAGCTCTTAAACTTCCTTCCTTTTTTGCCCCTTTATAATTGTATCTTGAGGATGTTTGCTTTATGAGACGTGAGAGCCGATAAAAATCCTTTGTGATCATCACACAAAGATATTCACCTTTTAAGTGGATAGGTATCTTTGAAGGGCACCTTATAGAAGGGACATCAATCTTCATCAACTTTTGTTTCAGAAACTGTTTCTACAAACATAGCTCCTTCACATCTGAGCTTTCATCAATTTTCATAAAAATCAAGCAACTAGGGGGGGTAAATTACCCCACAATGCGTCTTATTTCATCTGACCTTTTAAATTGTTGAGCATTTTCTAGCTGCATTTGGTAATTTTGTGTCTTTATTTGAGCGACCTTTATTTTTTCTGAGACAACTTTTCTAGCAACTGATAAACATTTTATGAAACTACATAAAATAGCACTGAGATAAGTGCAGGAAGAAAGCAGGTGGCAGAAATTCAAATCAACAGCATAAATGTAACACTTAGTATTTGACTGAATATTCATCTACCTTGTCTAACTTAGTGAAAAACTGTATCTAGACAAGGTCTGTTAGCCTGAACTGAAATGTAACAGACAGTCGGACTCATGTAATTGTGGATTTAGAATATACTAAGAAAAAATGGGAACAAAAGGCAATGTCGTATAGCATGAAGTAGTATTGCTTTTAAGAAGAAGATTAGACATGTGTAGAACCTTAAAAGGAGTAGAGTTTATTTCCAGTAAGTATTGGAAATTGGAAGAGGTTAGTTTTTATCTTTTTACTTGCTCTGGTCAGAACACGGATATTATGTCCAAATGTTTGTGAACTTTTTTTATTAATTAAGTAACACTTAAAAGAAAATACCTAGTGTACCACACCAGCAGCAATTTCACATTTAAAAATATTTTAACCTGTGCAACTAAATGGAAAGATCACACAAAGTTAAGAAAACCTGTAAACGAGCAGGGAGGAGGTCCTGCTGACAATCTCACTGTCCTACAATCCTTTAAGTGTCTCTTATTGCAACAGATCATTTGTCCATATTGCACAAGGGAACAAAAGTAGTCATTCCCTGGTAAACCCTATCATAAACAGAGAACAGTTTATTTAATTAAAATTCATGGTAAAAAGAAGAGACAAGCTTTTTATCAGATTTTGCAAGAAAGACCAACTTGTCTATACATTTCTCAAAGAGAGAATGGGTAAATACAATGTGTCACCTGGCATTTACAGATAAGGCAGAGCATTTCATTCAGGAGGAAAAAAGATACTTGGTTCAATATAGGAAAGGCTTCCTTTTAGCTCTTGAGAAACAATATAATCGGATTTCACTACAACCCTTACAAACATATTTAAGAGTTTGCCTTTTGGATCTCCAGAAAGCACTGCTTCTCTCCAATAGCCTTATAGTAATATTGGTGGTGGTATTTTTGGAGAACTTCATCTTGCAAGTCAGACACAGGACACATGACAAGTCTGTACTGCTAAAATGCCTATTTAAACAGAGGGATGGGATAGGACAAGAGGATGCAATAGGACAAGAGGAAATGGTCTCTAGAGGTTGCACCAGGTGAAGTTTAGATTGGATAGTAGGAAAAACTTCATCAAATGGGTGGTCAGGCATTGGAACAGGCTTCCCAGAAAAAGGGTGAAGTCACCATCCCTGGAGGTATTTAAAAGACGTGTAGACGTGGCACTTAAGGACATGCTTTAGTGGTGGACTTGGCAGTGCTGGGTCAATGGTTGGACTTGCTCTTAAAGGTCTTTCCCAACCTAAAAAAAATTGTGATTCTATGACTGTGGTCTAAGTGAAGTGTTCTAAAAGTAATCTTTCCGAAATTTTGAGTTGCTGCCAGTGAGTTTCCTAACACCATTTGCAAAGCTAAAGCTTTGTCTCTCTACCAGTTTCATGATCTTTTATTCCTTGAGGATATCTCAAAGTATGTGAAAGACAAGTGGAACAAATTAAGGAAGAGAGTGAGTGCCTTTTCTCCTCTTCTGCTGATAAATAGAGGTGGGTTCTCCTTTCCAAATGAATGGCTCAAATACAAGTGCCAGTATCACTGGAAAGACATGTATTCCAACCTTTTACACCATGGATAAGAAATGTAGAATTAGGCTCTCCAGCAAATTATCCATAAACACAGAGAGATATTTCTGACTAGTTATTCACCTGACAAACAAACAAAACCAAAACACATTAAAAAAAGACAACACCCCCCCCCGCAAAAAAAAAAAAAAGCCCCACAGCAAACCAAACTTTGTTGAATAGATAAAGAGCTTGCTAGAAGTTACCTGTAAGTCATACAATAGCATTCCTGCTAAAATACAGTTACAAGAACAGACCAAAAAAAGTATTAAAATATATCTAGACATAATACTTAATGTTTTGATATAAAATATTTATAAACCACTTTTTTCCATCTTCCCCACATACACACTTTTTTTCTCTCATAAACTCTTCTGCATAAACACTCTGTTCAATGAAAACCCTCCAGAAAATAGACATATTATACAGGTACATTTATTCCAAGGTGGAAACTCCATTTAAACTTTCTCAGAAAACACAGGAGAACCCAAGATGAATAAGAAATACCTATTTAAAAAGTCATTAAAAGTGAGGAAGCAGTAGCAGCTCTATTTGTTTTTCTGGCTAGATGGATACCAACAACATCTAAAGGAATTAAGCATCCCATAAAAAAAGACTGAAGACCTCAAGGAAAACAATTACCTGCATTATAGTAATTGGTAATTTTGTCAGTTAGTGGCTTCCATTTGGTGGATACAATAAGCTGTAATTTTGGTAACCTGCAATCCATTACCATAAGTATGCAAGAGGAAAACTCAATTCCCAGGCTGGTATAATAGAAATTATAGCAGAGATTTATAACAATCCCAGATTTATAAGAGTCCCAGATTGTTAGCCAAGGGCTGAGAGAGAGAATAGCCTAAGCATTGCATAATCTATCTTTGAGACAGATGTGGGCCCACTCTGGCATAATGAATCCAAACATGCAGTAGTTGATGTAATGCCTGAGCACTTCACAAGTAGACGGGTGTTAGTAAGCAGTGCTGATTAGCTCATCCTCTAAATTATTTTAGTTCTTCAGTACAGCATAAGATTTAGTGACATTCATACACCAAAATTTGGAAGCTAATTGGCTAGATATTATGGTCTTCATATTATGCATAGGGAAACCAGCAGCTGGAGCAAGCAAAGACACTTGCTCAAGATTATACAGCTGGCTCACACAGAGGTGGAAGCAGAAGCAATGGTTAGACTCATGCTTAGCCCATCAGATCAAATGTATGTAAGCATCACTGGAGTTATTAGATGCTTGTAGAGCATAGCTATGTAAATGTGGGATTTCTCCCCATATGTGAGTTTTGGGGGAACAACAAAACACACTCTTTGTTGCAGAATGTTGTTAATGGTTTCTGGAGTTGACCTTCTTCCAGTGAAGTTTTCTCATACTGGACAGAGAAGCATGAGTCTTTGTGGGACAGTTTTCTCTGGTACATTCCATTTCCTCCTCCTTTGCATACCATTTCATGATAGAGAGCGTTTCCAGATACTCCCACCATTTCTTAGTGATGACATATCAGTGTCAAACTCTCCAATTATCCATAATAGCTGTCCTGCTGCCTCAGACCTCTATTCTGCCCCAAGCAGCAGGCTAACTCTAATTCAGGCACCAAGTCTGAAATGTTGAAGTGGAAATCATCTGTTGTGTTCAGATGATCCTGAAAAACACTACCAGGAGACATAAGCACATGGAGTTTGTCTTGGTCACCTTGTCTTCTCTGCAAATCTCTTTTCTCTCTGGCCCTCATTTCATATGATATTATTGGGAACAGAATACTTCAAATGCCTTTCTTAAAGAGCCAGAAAGGAACAGGTTCCCCAGAGGAATGGTTCTGTCACAGATCCTGGAAGTATTTAAAAGGCATACGTATGTAGCACTTAGCGACATGGTTTAGCGGTGGGCTTGGGAGTGCTGGGTCAACAGTTGCACTTGACGTTTGTAATGGTCTTTTCCAGACTAAATGATTATATAAAACGAAGTTGGGACAGGTACAGCAAAAAGTGGACATCTGAAGAAATCAATGCAGGGAAAAGCTGGGAGCTCTAAAAAAATCGTAGCAGGAGTGTAAAAGCCTAAAAGTTCACTGCATAAGTCAAGCTCCTAAATGCCCAAAGTACAGTATATTAGCTATACAAGGGAAGTGTCTGCCTGGGCCAGACAGCTGAATCAATATTAAAAGGGATCAAGTAGGAAATGTTTAACTTCACTTTGAATAGCTAATTTAAGGGAGATGAATCTTATCCTTAGGGCCACATTTTGCATCCTTGCTTCCTTCTGAGTAGTACATTGCTTAATCCAAAATGACTATTTGCAAAGTATATATCTTTGCAAAATGAGCAAGGGTATTACTAGCTGACACTTAAACTATATAACTCCAGAACAGGGAGTAGCTTTTATTGTATGCAAAGCAAGCTTTGATTGTGCTGTTAGACACTACTGGATATACAAATATTAAGTAGGGAGTAAATAAGTGGTCTAAGCAAGCAAAGAATACTGTTCTAATTATTTGTTGCTGAGTTCTCCTAATGACAAATTGTCAAGTGAGGGAAAGATGAATTTTTTCCCTCCCCCTAATCTTTTTGGTTCCTTTCTTCTGCTACCTTTTACACTTGAGATGTGCTACTATATTCTTATGCATACAAAAGGACATGGGACAACTGAATAAAAGACCTTTGTTATCATGATAAGAGACTTAACGACAGTCAAATAGTTTACAGGAGCCTAGTAATATCAATGTTGTATGATCCCATCAGACTGATTACAATGCTCTATACACAATAGTTGGGGATAAAGCACTGAGTTTAGTGCTGCTGATTTAATACTGAACAATGACATTGCTCATAAAATTTATAGTGAAATTTACAAGTAAATTTTAAATACAAAAATCAACGTATCATCATAAAAAGAAAACTATGTTTTATTACCTTTTATTACTTAGGAAATTGACCAATAATAGCATCAAGTCAGGCAAGGTGCAAATTACTAAACAGATATAAACCACACCATTACCATCTGCTAGTAGTAGTTGAATATGAACGAACATATTCACAGTGTTTAAGGCATCATTACCAACTAAAGTTTTGCCCGTTTTTCCTGTAGCATGCTAATAACCAAGATTTAACTGTAGTCAACAGAATAAGAAAGAAGTTATGATCTCATTTGAGTCTCCCACATCCAAACTCTGAACTACTCTTTCCTATGACTGCTGGTTACAGTCTACTAAAACCAGGAGCTGATTACTAGAATCCAAAAGGAAAGTAAGTAGGCGATACTGTGGTTATAGCAAGTTCAGCAGAAGTACTAAAATCGACTATGTTGAAAATAAACCACCTCCCCAAACAAAAAACGCCATCAATTCCACTTCTGAAAAAAAAGATGAGACTATTTGTGAACAGTTACTAAGCCTAACTGGAGCCTAACTGTCAGAAAGAACATTTGGTATTAATTTCAAATTTTCAGGAAATACACAATCCACACTTCCCCTTGGCAGTTTGTTTCAAAGGTTAATCACTCTCAGCATAAAAATCTGTGTCTTATTTCTAATTTGAGTTTATGCATCTTCTGCTTCCAGTCATTAGTGCTTGTTATGATGCTTCTATTAGATTAAAGGAGTCCATTAGTACATTTTCTCAAGCCTGTCAATCTTTTTCTATAGCTCATTTTCACGTTATCTTCAGGTTGTTGTTCCATTAAGTACCAACATCAAATTGTGCAGTGCAGCAGAATCTGTCTCAACATTAGTTTTATTACTGAGTAATGGAGCTAAAAATCACTACTTTACTGCAGATCTACCAAGCTGTAAAAAAGGGGGAAAAAAAATGTAGGAAATATCTGCAAAAGACTGTCTCTTGGTAGTAAGGCAGCAGCTAGTATTTCTATACTGTTTCTGCAATCTCTTTCTAAAACCTCTAGTGATAAAGATTCCTCAAGCCTTCCTTCCAGGTTCTTCAACACTTCTCCTAAAATATGACAACTCATCTTTATTATAAGCCAATCATGTGGTTTATGCATAGAAGAATATGGAAAATACTTAATTCAGTCTTTCACTGTACCTAATTCAAATATGCTTGAAAATTATCACCTCACTTCCTCTGCCTTCTTTGTATCCCAGAATCTACTGCCTTCAAGACTTCTCCAAACCTTACAATTTCCTAAGCTTCCTAACATTCTGTCAGTGAAATTTTCTAGACTTTATTCCCTTAGCCACAAATTTCATGAAGTATGATGCAAAAAGTTAGAAATTATAATTAAGCCAAGGTTTCACCACTACTGCTAAAGAAGTAGGCAGGTACCCTTTCCTTGTTTTGCTGGTGATCAGCATCTGTGTAGTCTGTCTTCCTTTAAGCACTGTCACCAATAGTAACACCTTGTTACTATTCAGAAGGCTACACATACGGCATTAAAAATAAACCCAAATGTGGTGCAGACATTTGTAAAAGAAGTTAGACAGCATTCAACAATGTCCAGCAGTGACCAGCATGAAGACTCTGCTCAGACACAGGTCCACAGATTAGTGAAAAGCTATTTTTTTCCATTTATTGAAGAAGTGATGTAAAAGGATGAAAGTGTAGTGGACTTTGTGCTCCCTGTTGTCACATCTCACCTGGCATGAAAGTTTTACTTGCCCTAAGCAAGGGGAATGTTTAGTCTGATATGCACTCCATGTGATATACTATTTCTGCTTTGATGAAGAACGTGCCTTTATGTAGTTTTTTTCCCTTTGATAGTATTAGGCTTGGGTCCTTCTCTGTGCCTGTGCCATCTTTATGTTACTACTACAAACAACAGCATCATACCTATTGATGCATATGATCTATATTATCAGATGCACAAAGGAAAGGCAGCGTTGTCAATATGCCACAATAACAGATCTACATTAGAGATATAAATTACAGTTTCCTAGGATAAAATGTCACATTTTCTAAAGCCTGGTTATACATTTTCTTTTTACAATACATACAACAGAAGTCTTGTGTGGATAATGAATTCTACAGTTTAGACATATGCTGTGCTGTTCATTGCAAAATGCTGCAATTTTACACTTTCCCCCAGTTTTAAATATAATTGAGGGAGAGTTTTTCTGTGATATGTTTCCTCCATCAACTTGTATCTTTAATATCATGTTAAGCATAAGATCTTGTCTCTTAATCTTACGTCATTATTTTGAATATTAATAGTGGAAAGACACTTTTCTTATAAAACTCCAGTTATATAATGAGTTCTCAAAATGAAGCATACTCAACATATACTATGTTCAGATGAGCTTTTCAACAAGTACCAGTACTTTAACTGGAAAAAGTTTGCACATTTGACTTCTCTTCACAAACACAACTTTATCATATATAAAATATTTTCTTACATGTCCTGCACCTTAAGGAAGCTAGCCAAGCAAAATAAAAATAAAAAAAAAAAAAAAAAAAAGAAAACAAAAAAACCCCTCGAACCAACCAACAAGCAGATAAGTACAGATATCTAAGAAAGGAATTAAAAAAAACCCAAACAACAAAACCAGAAAATACTTCCTTACATCACACTACATACACATAGCAAATTTGCATCTCAAGAACTGTGCAGCATGATTCTCTGTCAACACAGACCCTAGTAAGACTGGAAAGTCTTCAAAAAAGCAAGATGAGAAGATTAGATCGATTCTGTACAAAGCAGGGTTAGACTTGAAGACCTCCTGATATCCTGCCAACCTGAATTTTTATTAATGAATAGGTGCAGGCTTGCTAATCTGAAGAAAGGGAAGTATATGAAGCAGCTTTCTACTAAACCATAAAGGGCACAGAGAGAACAGATCTAGAATGATGATGACTTCTGGTACAAGAGCTAAATTGTCCCAAATGAAAATTACTAGATGAAAAATTCAGAATAACCAAAAGTCATTGATTCATCACATTGCTTGTAACAGAACTGTAGAATTCCTGGCCACAGGATGCTACAAGTTAGTACAAGTTCAAGAACAGTCTGCATATCTTCATGGAAGAGAACTCTGAGGGTTAAAAAGAGCACACAGAAAGCCCTTCTAGCTCAGTAACTTTCCAAATTATAAGTGGTTTGAGGCTGGGAAAGTAATGAAGTATTACTATGCACTTGCCTCAGTCTTACACTCTCCCTCAAGTATTTGCATTTCCCTTCCAGACACTATCAGAGACAAGACACCAAGAGAGATAAATGACCTGTCTGTCCCAGTACAACCTTTTCATTACGTTAGCTTCCTTTATCCTTAAGCTAAACCATTGACTTCCAATGTTTTAACCTGAATTTTGCTCATAAGTCTTTCAGCATACCACTTCATTTTCTCACTTTGAGTTAAAACAAGTCCCCACTAAATCTTGTCTCAACTTTGATCTGCAAGTGAAATGTACTTTCTTGAACAAACTTTTACAAATTCTTAGTATATTTTAATTACATTTCTGAATTTTCTTCAAAACCACTTATCTGTGATTTTCATGGTCTGACAGGTTTTTCACAGCATGCTGCTTAAAGAGTATGTCTACCCAACTCCCACATTTGTCAAGAAACAGCACAGCTCACTCTTGCTCTCAGTGGAGTTTGTCAATGTGACTGCAATGAAAGGTAGTTGGGTCTTCCCATGCTTCCTACACACACACATTCCCTGCCCCTTGCAATTGTTTCTAATTGGCAATGTGATTTGTCCTGAGAACACCAGGGGGGAATGGCAGAAGGAACTGTCAGGATGCTTGAATAAGTAATGAATTCCAGAGATGGGGAGCTACCAGGATTTCGATTGACTTTGGGTGCAACTGGCCTGCAAAAGGGTGTAAAATGCTGCCAGAGCAATGATCAGTGAGGAAAACACTTCTTCCAAGACTGCAGCCAGCTTCCCAGTGGATCTGCCTCTGGCAGGGATGCCTGCAGGTTATGTCCACCCCAGACAGGGGACACTCACTTTTGGACAGGTGAATAAAAGCTCTAGGATCTGGTAACACACAGAGATAAAACCTAAAGTAGCTCCATAGGTGCTTTGTGGGCTTGTAACCACATTCTGCAAGGCCAAAGGCTATAAACCTGCACATTTTTAGGCAAACTTGCTTATATTATAACTCTCTAAACCTCTTTATGTTATGTACTGCATTGATGATATTTAGACACTGCATTAGCAATAGATCTAATCACAGTCATCCACATACTCAGTGTCATACTTCTCATGCTAGACCAAGAACACTTCTCCCTACTACTCTGCCACAGTCAATCAGTAACAGAAGCTGGATCAGCCCTTAAAGTGAAATACTGCTTACACTAGTGACCAAACCCCCAAGTTTCACCTGTAGTTCCACCCAGGAGCAAAAGGCAGTTGACTACAAGGCAGCTGAACTAAGCACCTCTAGAATATTCTTGCACGGCACCAGAATGGTCATTTTTGCTTTTCCTTCAGTGTTAATACACACAATCAAGTTTTACCTTCTAGCAACATCTAGTTATACTAACCAAACACTTAATAATTGGTCTTGACACAAATACCTTAATCCTGCCCTTAGGTGGTTAAAATTTAGAGTAAAGAGGTGCAAAGAGTGACTAAGATAGTATTAAAATCAAAGTTTACTATGTCTTTAGGATTGATCTCTCTGTTAAATTCAATTGACGCAGCTGAGCAGTGGAAATAGGTTTTATTTAGTTTGCAATAAGTAAAATGTCACATCCTATATAATTTTGCCCACTTTATGTTTTGCCTTTAATTTTCAAATCTGCCTAAGTTCTGGGTTTGTTCCTTCCTAGGAAATGAAAACAAAACAACAAACCAAACCCCCCAAACAAACAAAAAGCCACATGCACAGAAAAGCCCCTCACTAAATACGTAAAGACAAAGCCCTGCACCAGTAGTTTCAAAATCCAATAAAGACTTGTTTTGTGTTTGAATCCATTCTTAAAGTGGACAGCTAAATCTTTTTTTTTTTCTCACAGGCTCATGCCTTTAAATATCTTAGAAGGAAGATGCCATAAAAACATGCTCTATAAACATAAAAGGAACAAGAAAAATGTATTCTTCTTTAGATTGCACCATAAATTACAGCTATTTTCAGCAGAAAGGTCCAATCACCTTCCTGGGTCATCTCATTCCATCACCTTTTAGATATTTCTTATTGATAAGCTTAAGAAGCCTCTGCAACTATCTACAGTTTCTGTGATGCTCAGCTTAAACACAGAAAACTAAATAAAAGTGAAGTACTCTAGCTGCAAGCAAAGAGACAATATCATTCACTTTGAAATTCCATATACTCTGTTGTACAGAGGTCACATTAAATGGTCAGAGCATGACAATTTAGGTAAAGGCCTCACATACAAGTACTAGCAGGTGAGTGATTATTTTGGAGTTTATCCTTCCAGCAAATTCTAAGGCACAAAAGTCCAAATATTTAAAAACAAGTTGTTATTCTGAACACTTGGAAATGTATCACTTAGAGCAAAGCAATATTTCTAGTGCTCTACCTCCTGTCTCCAAACATACCCGGCGCACAACACTTGCACACAGGCATTTTAACATACAGGAAACAAAGAGGTTGAACCATTCAACTTCTAAGACCTCCAAATATCAACTGTCTAATTATGAACCAATAATTTTCTTTGAAAGTGTGATCTTGGACAGCAGTTTATCCTGGTAGAAATGCACTTACACTACTGGCGTACTTGATTTCAGGTTATAGAATGATCCTCCACTGCTGTAATGAATACTATGTCTTTATTAGTCTCTGATTTATTGACTTACATTCTTGCTATCATAAAGCAAGGGTACCACAAAGTCTTTTCAAGTAGAACGAAATATCCTTTATGGGAGAAAACGTGTAACTAGAGAGAAAAAGTATATAAACAGGCATATTTATATTTTATTTTCCACTTCAGAAGACAAAATTAGTTCAATTTTCCTATTCATGGAGATGCTTTATAATGAATTTTGTAGACTAAATATTCTTCCATTCAGACAAATACATTTTACAAAGCAAAAGGAAGTTCTCATTATTTGTGGTCAGAGCATTAGAAACAAGAATTTCTACTAGCACCGCTTGCTGGGTCTCAATGTCATATTGTGGCAAACCCAAATAAAATCAGTGATGATCAGTTTTTCTGCAGTCTTTTGTGTGGTACCAAAGTGGTATGTGCAAATCATAGGTACATTAATCCTGAAGAAATAATTTGCTTCCATGGTTTTATAAAACCATTGGTGCTAGACAGCTGTGATTTGCTTTCTTTCTTGGCAACATCAGCAAGGTAGCCAAACCCTTTATGTGAAGAATAGATGCTTTAATTGCAAGCAATTCTTATAATCATACCCTTCTCACATTTTGGGGTCTAGTTATATTTTAACATAGCAGATTGCCAACAAGCAGATTTAACAGTGAGAGCAAGCTACAAGTGACCATTGCAGAAAATTTATAAAAGTTTTCTGAATCTAATATTTTATGTTTAGAAATTATTTTTCCCATCACAGTCATTGGACTACTTTTGCAATATTACATTAATAAAACAAAACTGTTTGCAGGTTTTTGGCAGTTCTTTTGTATCATGGGGATTTAATAACACACATGGATTCAATTTAGACTAGATTGCTAATGCAGTCATTTGGAAGTGCATGGTTTTGAGATTTCAACTGAAGCATATATTGTGAAAGCAGCTCATGACAGATATAAACACTAGGGGAAAAACCAAAACTGATTTATATGAGGGATGGAAAAAACTCCTTTTTGTTGTTAATTATTTTGTCAATGAGGAAGATTAGCTTTAGGAAATTACTACAACTGCTATGTAGCCATTAAGAAAGAGAAACGCAGAAAGTAAGAGAAGCAGATAATACTTTAGATACCATGAATTAAGTACATGTTCCAAGCATTTTAATATTATGTAATATATGAGATAGAACAAGAAAAAACACAGCTTTCACCAGCTGAGCAATTGAAGACACAGTGGCACTCTAGCTGATCATTATACTAACACATTCTGTCTGTTGCCTGAAGATAAAAAGCAGGCCATTGAAAATCCCATTTACCTTTGCAGCATTATTAAATGCTTCAGAGCAGTCAGGTGGAGAAGATCAGTTTTAGGATCCCAAAGCATGTCTCTAAAGTTGGAAATTAACTAGCTAGACTAACACTTAGTTTCATTCCTATGGTTTTGAATTACATTGGCCGGACTTTACAAGCCTCCATAATTTTGACTGCTTTGATTCCAACTGCTGGGAAGGTCACTTGTGTGGTTGCCTCCACCCAACTGTGTTCAAGCTGCAGTTTGGGTCTAAGAGCACCCATATAAATGAGGCACCCATATAATCTGAGAACTGAGAACTGGTAGGACAACACTGCTTCCTCCTCCATTGTGGACTATATAAATTATTATTTTAGAGCAGCAATCTCAAGCTCATTGGTGGTAACTAAGATACTTACATGCTACTGCAGTGCAAATAGTAATATTAAAGTAATTTGCTGCAGGATATTGCTTACTGTTCAGTCCAGAAAACCAAATGGCATGATCTAATAACCTCCACTGCTTTATTCTACAATGGCTTAAAACATTCTTGCATGCAGTAGCTGTAGACTATGTTGTTGAAAAAAACCTGTCCCCAAATACTTGTAGAAAGTGAAAAATTGCCAGTTCTGAAATTAAGATACTTAAACTAGTAATCAAAATAACAGGCAGTTCTAATTTTGGGCACCCTGACATACTCGTAAATAATTGCCTGCTTCATTGGAAAGACCCTCCTATTTCTATTACAGCAGGTAGTGACCAGGATGTTATAGACCTCTTTCTTAAGAGTTTCACAACACATGCATGAGCTTGATCATGTTTTAATTTTTCTAGGCTGGGAGGTTCTTACAGGAAGAAAATTAAAAGGAAAAAATCTCTATCAGTTCAAACAGCAGAGTATTTTTCCTCAAAAAAATTAATTATTTGAGCAGCTGTTGATACCTACATTTTCCTATAGTTTCTAATTGTTTTCTATTTTGTAATGTTTAGCCATTTATAGGGTGAGGGGGCAGAGAGAACTCCATTTACTGGAGAAAGAGCTCTACAAAATGGAGTAGCAAGTCCTAGTAAGTGAGAGCCTCACATGGCAGTTGGTTATAATATAGCATGGAATGTTATATACTATCATAACAATTTGTGATTAAGGTTGCCCAAGGAGAAGGATGATGTGTCTGCAAGGACAGCTAAAGAACTTTTATAGTGCAAGACTCAAGCTCATTTTCAGGGATGGGCAAAATCTGCCAAAGCACTTGCATTTCACACATCAAGCTTTTAAAGGAACAAACTTCACACAGCTCTCCTGAAAAATAAAAATATCTGTTCAAGCTATTATATTTACAGCCTTGATAATTTTCTCTTTTGTTCAGTTATATAAAATAAGCATGGTATATATAATTTATTACTTTTAATTAAGTCATCATACTGACATAAGGTAGTTTCTCATACTGAGAACAGCAAAGTAAGACAGTTGTGATTTATTAATTGGGATATCTTAAATTGCAAATATTTTTGAAGCTAGTGCATAGAACAGCACCTCATTATTTTGAATACATCTTGTTAAAGGGCCAAGGTCTTGCCTCTTTCCCATGAGGAAACTGTCACTTCATATTGTGCACTTGAATTTATAGAAGCAGTAACTCAAGTGAGCCAATGTTTCAATTACAAGGCTTCATATGAGTATCAAAGTACTTTTTTTCCTTCTCTCAGTTATCGAGGTTTCAGTCTCAATGGATCTGTGACTTGCTCTACATTGCACTTCCTCTTCTCATATTATAAGTTATATTCTTCAAAGTCAAAGTTCTGTGTGTGCAAAGTATTTCTAGGTCACAGAAAAAACTGGGATGAAACACATGTGGTATAAGGCAGTTTTACTTGACATAATCGGTCCAAGTCAAGCAAGTCAACAGTATCTGTTCAAAAAGAAGTCTCTTCACTTGTGTTCCCAGAGCTGACGAAACTGGCCTGGACTTAAACTTCATGATGGTTCCTTTATATCACAGCAAAGAAACAGAACAATAATTTACTAGCAGATACTGTATGACACCTAATCTTTGCATTCTGTTCTAGGATCTTACTCTAATTGTAATTGTTATCCTCCTTCTTATCTGTAAGGCTACCTGCATAGAAGTATTCACCTAAGCATTTCTCTCCCTTTGTTTTCTAATAGCCTTCCAAAACTGTCCTATAGGAATAACACATTAATCTCTTCTCATCTTCTCAGGATGTTTGGGCTCTATTCACTATGTTTTTCAATTGTCATCTGTATCAGGAATTTTTGTTTTGTTTTTTTTTCCCCTCCTCATGTCAACTGTCTTCAAAAATAAAGAACAAAAACACACAGAAAAAGTGATATCTGCTTTACCCCCATTTTTAGTTTTATGGTAGTCATGGCACAGGCACTGTACACATGCAAGTCAGGCAAATTTTGATGTAGGAAACCCATCAGCTTAGCCAAAAATGTCATATTGCAGTCACATCTGTTATCTAATCCTCACCCACCCATGAATTTTCTGCTCTAGATGTATCTTTCGTTTGCTTCAGATTGATGACCTAAAACTGTGCAGAATAAAAAAATGCAATACCAAATAAGTGATTTCTAAACACTTAGCTAAGTCTGAAAGTTTACCAGATGTATAGTCTTGCTGACAATAATCACTTCCCTCCTATTTACCTTGGTCCAGCAACAAAATCTTTAACATAATACTGAATAAGAAAATGGAGAACTGAATAAGAAAATGGAGAAGTAATTATTTGGGGTGCCTAGGCTTAGAAACTTAAAGCATAAGGCAGGGGAAGCTGTTCTTCTAACTACTCAGGAAAAAAAACCAACACAACATTACAATGGCATCCCTTTGTCCCAGGGTCAACTGATATCCGTATTTCCAGAATAAATAAAAGCATTTCAAATCAACCTACTAGAACTTCTCTCATTTTCCATTTATCTAGATCACCCATCCTAAAAGGCATTTCTAAGCATCCCAAGTCAGGCTCTTATCCATACTGTTATGTCTTCTTCACATCACTCTGAATACAGTGTATAGGAAAAGCTATGTGCTGTCTGTAAAGCAGGAATAAGAACTAGAAGCCTGAGGGGACTTGGCTCTTTCTTTTTGTTAATGCCACGTTTTTGTGTGCCCAGAGAAACGCAATGAAGCTGGTGAAGGTTCCGGAGCACATGTCCTATTAGGAGTGGCTGATGGCATTGGGGTGGTTTAGCCTGAAAATAAGAAGGTGTAGAGGAGACCTTATTGCTCTCTGCAACCATCTCAATGTAGATTGTAACAAGGTGGGGTTTGATCACTTTTCCCAAGTATCAAGTGATAGCAGGAGAGGATATGGCCTGAAGTTATGCCAGATATAGTTTTGATTAGATATTAGGAAGAATTTCTTCACCAACAGGGTTATATCAAGCACTGTAATAGGCTTCCCAGTGAAATGGCCCAGGGGAAATACCACCATCCCTGGAGGTCTTTAAAAGATGTGGCACTAAGTGACATGGTTTAGTGGTGGACTTGGCAGTGTTGGGTTAATGGTTGGACTCAATGGTCTTGGAGGTCTCTCCAATCTAATCTATTCTATATTGTATTCTAATATTCTAATATCCTAATCTATTCTACAATTGTATTCTATTATTGTGGTGGGGTTGTTTTGGTTTTGGTTTTTTTTTTTTGTGGGGTTTTTGGGAGGTGAGAGTGTTTGGGGTTTTTTGTTTATTTTGTTTTTAATCTGTTCACATGGAAATAAGACAACCCTTTCTTTCATATTTCTCTCAAGATTTTGAGCATTAGTTGTTCTGAAGCTTAGTCTGCAGCTTCCATCTTGAAAAAATAAAAAAATATTTCTCTACATGCTGATATTGTACAGCCTTCAATAATAAAACAGCTTTCTGGAAAGCATTTTCAACCTTCTGTTAGACAACATCAATTATCCCCCTCCAAATAAAGATAACAATTTGCTGACCTGAACATGAAAGTGTTTGTTGTTTTGAAGAAGCAGCCAAAGAGGTTTTAGTGGATGTGTGTCCAGAAAAATAGCACAATAGGATAAAATGGAAAAGTAAGTACAGATCCCACAAATCACTGAAGGTCAAACATTACATAAAGGAGAATAATATCAAGTGCTGCATAGTTAGTTTTCTCTAATTGCTATCTCATTTTACTCCAATCTGTTTATGATTTTTTCAACAAAGATGTGAAGACTACTTACTGTTTAATGTACTACTATGTACCTAGGTTAAAAAGTATTAACTGAGTTCCATTGAAATTTGGGGTTGTTTCAGTCAAGAATTCAGAAACTAAAAAATACTCTAAAAATCACTGTTGTGTCTTGAAACATACAATAAATAAGTTCAACAGTCCCCAGCACAGCAAATCTAAGTAAGATTCAAAAAAAGAAAGCCAAAACACTAATACAACTTTCATTTACCGCAGCAAAGCCTGCTTACTGTTTATGAACTCCATTTTTATTACCAACTAATAGAGAAATCATGTAATTATCCTGATGTCCTCTGTAAATATATAACTGCATAACAAATAATACAAATAATGAGTTAAATGATGAAATAAAGAATGACTATATATTATGGCTTCTTTCATTTAGCTGAACCCTACTTTAAACCAACTGTTTCAGACCAAAACATTATGCTTATTCTTTTCATTTTCATTCATGCATTAGGGATAATGTGTTATAATTAGAAACCTGTGACCATTTATAAACCTTACAATTCTGAGCTACTAGTTTGTAACAAAATAGATTTATTTTCTTTAGCAAACCTATCTTTTGCTGCACTGTTAAGTACTTTTCATGCTCAATTTCCATTTTGTCCCTGTGATTTGATTGTCAGGAAGCCTCTGTTCATCTTTTATCCCACCATATGAGTTGAAATGGATTTTCTGTAAACAATGGTTTGTTCTATAGGTGTATGTGCGCCACTGAGGTTCTGTGACATTTTTGAAGTAAACTGACTCACCCAAAACCAACAGTGAAACCCCATTATTGTCTGATACATTTTCATACAAGTGTGCTGAATGAAAAACATTCCTTTCAGGTGCCAGCACTTTGTATGCACATAAAAGCAAAAGGAATTGTCTTGATCACCACCTATTTGATCTTTATCAGATATACTGGACTATTGTTCTAAAAATCCTACTTCTCTGATGGGAAATTTTTCATGTCTCTATCAGTCCTTGTTCTCAGCAGACAGCACAGCCCCTCAAGGTGCTCTTGTGACAAACATCTTCAAGCTTCAAATACATTTATGACACCACATCTTCATACTGGTGTGAAACTCTTGTCTTGTCATGTGCATTTCAGCTTGTCTTTCCTCAACCCTTTCTTCAACTTTAAGATTATAATCTATTCTTTTCCTTTGCATTCCTTAGCTGCAACATGTCACTGCCTCCACTTGAATCTAACCACAGAATAAACCACATGACGTAAGAAACATTAGACATTCTACTAGTGCAGGATTACAATGCTGAGCCTAATATTATAGTCACATCATGTTTTTCTTTTCACTTTACAGTAGCTACAGCTTGTTTATGTGGCACAAGTGATGCTTCTGCTCCGCAATCATAGTAGATGTTCAATGGCTAAGTGGAAGTGGCAAAGAGTCCATATAGGACTTGAAAGTATCAAGCAACTTTTCTTGAGCAATTAGGAACTCCACATTCTCTCAGAAGTGAAGGGAAGCCCAACAAAGAAGGCAACTTTATCAGTGGCTGTTGTTTTGACAGTGAAACCAGCACACTACACAGCATGCTGCTGTGCACAACTAAACCATCCCCATATATAGTTGTCTAACCTGTGTCACAAAGCCTAATATTTTGCCTCAAGTTATTTTTTGTCATAGATTCAATAGACAGTCTGAAACTGTCTATGGTTCACTACTCTACCATTGCTTTTTCTTTCCCTTAAGTTTAGAGGAAACTTTTAAGTTCAGCAGCAAAGTTGCTTTTTCCATTCACCCACCTGGGTCCTGCAATTGCTATTCTATGGCATTTTAGACTTTTTTTTTCCAGTTCAATGCTGTTTTGCCCAGAAGCCCATTGTTGTGACTAATAGCAGGTAATCACCTTCACCACCAAATGACAGAGATCTAGAGGCTTCCAAAGTAGAAATTACTGTCAGACCATATTTTGCATACCTATACAACCCCTCATTTCTACTCAACCTAAATATAACTGTGAATTTGATTGGGCAGAATCTGAACTATAAAGGATTAGAGGTGGAGAGGGTGGGGGTGGACCCCAGGCCATCATTTCCACTGTGGATGTTACAGCTAGGCAACCTGATAAGAACAAGACAAAAACATATTCTACTTGACAACCCAACCATGAAGTCTTGAAGCTATGGTATTATTGCTAATGTTTTAGTGTAGTAACTCAGAGAAAATGGCTATGCCTTGATTGCTATATGTGAATACTTTAAATCACAGAAGGGTAAGTTGAAACTAATTTACATTCTTTGTACATCTATTAGACTACTGTATTTCTGTTGAAATACAGAGAAAAAGTGTCCCTTGTGCCTTATAATGTGTATAAAACAAATTACACTGAAGATGGTTCACTGTATAAATCTCAATTTATTAATATTGTATTTCTAACTCATTTTAAGATCAATTTTGCCCCCTTTCCAGAAAGCAAGAACTTCAAATAAAATATTATTTGTACGAGATTAACAATCTAGTGTGATTCCAATACCCTTAATCATGTTGAACACTTAGCTTTGCTAGTAGACTGAGTTAGTATTTGCAGAGACAATTACTACCCAACAGCACAAAGAATGTCAGAATATGATTTTTAATAAAATCGAAATTAAAAAAAGAGAGAAGACTGTTATACAGTATAACTATTATTAAGAATAATATAATTGTGATAGTGTTCCTTATGTCTGTTAGATATATAGCAGCAATTCAACATGCACAAGATGGTTGCATTGTCACTGAGCTCTAATAGTATTTTTGAACCTTTATTGCTGAGGAATTAGATATTTGTTTTCTACAATGAGACTGAGTCCTTAAAAAGCAAAGAAAAATTACTTCCTGTAGCCTGCAGGGAAAGTTACCACCAGAGGTGAAACAGCATTTTCTCTGCAATAAGGACAACAGGATAGGGTCAATGTAGGAGGCTGGATGAAGTTTAAACTGTATGCTTTATTTTTCAAGGTGTGGTTAAAAGTGTTTATGTAAGGTTGAACTGGCTGCGTCTCCTCCCTCGGTTCTTTGTGTTTGTTACTTGCAGAAGAACTAAATGATAGTTCTCAATTGTTACTTGCATAATATACCTTAATAAGACTGAAGAAATGTTATTAGCTAGGAAGAGAGTTATAACTGGAAACTGGTACACCTTAATTGAAAAATATTCATTTATAATCACATTACATTCCTTGATAAGGGCATAATGAAATATCCTATCATTATCTGAGTGTCCTGCAATGATCCATAGACTTCTGTTGAACAGTATGCATCATTTTCATAGGAAGTGAGATTTGTGAACATAAATGTGCCATTATCATAAAAAACATTCTATCAAAAAAGGGTAGCCAGCTATGTCAAAACAGAAAACAATCAAGACTTAATAATTATTTAGGAAGTTATATTATTTCCTGCAAAATACTGTTTTTAAAATAGAATGTCACCCTTATGTAAAGTTCAACGTAATCAAAACTTTCGGCAAGCCTATGATTCTTTCTGATTATGCTAGAAAAGTTTTAAATCCCCCAGTCTTATGCAAGTAAATAAATAGTAAACAAACATTTTCAGAAAACAGATGTGTCTTGCCACCCTCAGGAAAGAGAGCTAAAAGAAGTATGTTTTTCCTTATACCAATGAATATTGTAACATTTATAAATTTAGGAAAGCTGTACTTTTCCAAAATTACTTAAAAAGGTAGAAAGAAAAACATGAAATAAATCCCTCACATTACATATCTCCATACCTTCAGAAAATGAAGGCAAAGGGAAAACCTGAAAATATCAACGTGCAAAATATATGTATTTTTATTTTAAGAGTTGGGAAAAGTGCTAATCTTTACTATCATCTTTCCAAAAGAAATTGGAGCCATGGAAGATGTAGCAAAAGGATATTAAGCTATAAAAATCAAGCACTACATTAAGCTTTCTCTTAATCCTACCCTTTCAAAGTTGATATTATGATCCAAACACTCAGCCGTCAGTCAACCTCTTCTTGTCTTTTTTGCAAAAGCTGTCCTATCTTTGGGATGCATGCAGAAATGTGGAGAAAAAAGCTAACATGTAGAAGTAGTATTCTTGCATTTAGTACTCTTGCATTTTCATGTATTCAAATAGCTGACTTTTGATATTTTTTTGAAGATGACACAGGCCAATAAGCTCTTTAATCAGGAAATTTATCAAGGACTTACTTTAAGAGCTTAGAATTGGTTGCAGCAGCTTTCCTCAAGAAAAGGTAGCAAACCAAAGACTGGTATGAGGACAATATTTATGAATAAGACTCTTTACCAGATCATCTTTGGGTAGGCAAAACCTAAACTAGGTCTTCATGGGTGTTGCTTCACTATGAAGTTGCAAGTCCTGCAAATTAAGGTACCATGCCAGTCTCATGCATAGTAGCAAAAACATGAAATACCATGGTCACTATCTTGCTCTGTGCACATTCTAGGGTTCACAGAGGAAAAAGAACACATATCGCTGCTTTCAATATCTCTTTGAAGACTTTGACTGACTAGTGATGCCTCTGGCTCCAAGGCTGGTTTAACACACATAGAATTACTTAGATTGGAAAAGATCTTTAAGATCATCAAGTCCAACCATTAACCCAGTACTGCCAAGTCCACTACTAGTGCCCCTAAACACCATATCTACATATTTTTTAAACACTTCACCAGCACTTGACCACCTTTTAAGTGAAGAAATTTTTCCTATTTTCTTAGGAAGGTCCAGTTGAAACCTTGCCATATTATCCCAATATTATCCCAATTATGCCCAATATTATCCCAAAACTTTACTAAAACTTGAGACCATCTACTCTTGTCTTATTGCTTGCTTTGTGGGAGAAAAGACCAAGCCCCACCTGTCTACAATCCCCTTGCCCCAGCTTTCTGCAACTAAAGCAATCGGAGAACCAAAGGGCAGAAGCAGCAAACTGAAGCTGTGGTGCACTATCCGGCTATCTTGGAAGTCTGTTGAGCCCTGATTCACCATCATGGTTCCAGCAATGCCAAAGCCAGCTTGCTGGTGGTACACAATTGCCGTGGTATTCTGCAAGGTTTTTTTTATCCAACATTTGCAGGCATGTAAAGCATGCTCTGGTGGAGGGCAGTCTCAAACTGTGCATCCATGAGGAGAGGGAGGAGCAGGTATGCTGAACTAAACCCACCAGTATAACTTGAAAATGTTATTCATTAGTTCTGCAAGGAGTATTTGGCTGTTTTTACCCTTTAGCATTGCTGCACTGGCAAGGCATGCAAAGCCAGGATCCTGCAGAGCTCTGATATGCTCAAGGTTGCACAGGCTTGTATTCTTCACTGGTGGCAATTGTAATACATTACTAAGTTAATTGATGTACTGTCAGTGAGATTCATTTGCCTATCATTCTTTCAAGGATCCCACTTCTTTTCTGCTGCTGTAGATGATAGCACAGTCAGGCCAAGTACAAAACACAGTTATATTGTAAACAGTTGGATGGGGGTGATTGAATGAGCACTCAAAAGGCTGAAGTCAAGATGGCACCAGCTCCCAGGTTGGATGTAATGGCTGAAAATGCTATAAATAACTCTTGCTGGCTACCTATGTTTAGCACAGCTAAAAGTGATTTTTTTTCATAAAGCATGTACTGTGCACACTGATTTGCTTTACTGATTTGTCCAACTGGAAATCAATTCAACCAGGAATATCAGCCCATTTGCGAAAGAGGCAGTCAGTGATGGACACCATAAGTGCACAGCTTTCCAATAACAGGATTTAGATCTTGTATGTACATCTTGTCTTAGTTTTACCATGGAATATACTATATTTGCATTATACAAGAGTGTAAGTCCACACCTACTTTGTATTCCTGGAATGCTGTGAAATATAGTATTTGCAAAGCACATGCCTGCAAAGCTAAATAGGCTTCAGGCAAGAATATCCTGTTTGGCAAATATTACATCAGAATTCTCAGGTAATTTAATATTATCCCAAAACTTTACTAAAAACTTTTGGTTTAACCACATCCATCAATTTCCTCATAAATACACTAAACACAACCATTTAATAAAAGCAAAGCTAAGCACTTAGTATATTAAAGCAACATTAAAAAGGAAGTTCCAGACACACCAGCTGATCACTAGCAGTAATAATACTGCCTCATGGTAATCATCATTTAAGATGAACCTTCAAACAAAATTTCATGTGCTAAGAATGGCTAGAGGCAGCTTCAATGTCAGCAACTTCATATGTCTAGTCTGGTGGCAACAGTCTGCCTTCCCTTTATTTCTTCCTTCATATATCCTGCAAGAAGGCGGAGGGCTAGTCTGTCTCTGCACCCTGCAGCCACCCATGGCCTAAATCCCACACTGGCTGCTGCCTAAAGAAATACAGGGAGAGACTCTCATGAAGGCAAAGATCCTTGAGCAGCAGCATAGGCCATTCCAGGGCTCTGCATCACAATTGCCAGCTGCCCGTCCACCCACCATCCCTCCCTTTCCTTCAGGTAATGGACAAAGTTTACGGACACCCCTCGAGCCTGCTACCAAACTCCACATCATGAGTACCTCTGCAGTGTGTCACAGCACAAGCCATCCTGAAACCCAAGGTGACAGAAATAACATGTCTAGCATTGTCTGCAAGGAAAACAAGACCAAGCAGGCATGCCATCCAGCGGACAGAGAAGCTGGTGGAAAGGCTAGAAGATGCTGACCCGCAGTGGGAAAAATATCACCAAAGGTGTCTCTTTAGTTCAATAGTGTTGGGATGAAGACAAAATCACACATCCCAGACTCTTCTTGAAATAAACCAAACACTTCCTTTTTAATGATAACTGCAATATGAACTAGGGAATAATAAATCCACAGGCAATTTGGCACTGTATTATGTGATGGATCAACAGCAGAGAGAGGGACATTTATCAGGATCAAGGTTCACATTTCATTCCTTAAAAAAAAAAATTATAAAATAGAAACAAATATTATTATTTTCTAAAATTTTCTTATCACGTAAAGAAGCAATTTTGACCAGTTCCTCTGCTGTAGAGAAAATGATACCTACAGGGCCGTTTGCAACATTTTTCAACAAGTTACATTGAAAGAGAATGACTGAAATGCAGAAGCAAGTGGGGGGCTGGGGGATGAGGGAAAATGACCCCTCAAAGATAAAGAGCAAGTGACAAAAAAGACAAAATACGACATTTTCTTACTATGTTCAATTATAGGTGACCACTAGAGAATGTCCAGAGCTGCAGAAGCATTTGACACAAAATACTGGTAACCTTTAAGAAGTTTTGATTTTTTTCTTCCCCTAAAGGCAACGCCTGAAAGTTATTTACCTAACCATGGCATATGCTTTCTGAAAGCAGTGTATCTACAGAAGTCTCTCTTCATTGTGGTAGCTAAAAATGAAAAAAGCCTTGGAAAATATACATAAATCTGAGGAAATCAGTCAGTGGTTCATCTGTGGATCTTTTTAATGCATCATAATCACTTCCAAGTATGGTTTAAAAGGAAAATATTTTACACTAACATGTTTCTTCTATGTACAACCTTACAGAAAAAAGGGGGTCATCTTCATTCTAAATAATATCATATAAGCAATTCAGATGTTTCATTTTGAAGTACACCAAAAGAGTGACGCTGTCTACCTCATAAGCTGGTGCACAGCAGTTTGACATAAACAAACTATGGAAAATGTCAGGAATCCACACTTATCTGCAGACTGCATTAAAAGCAAACAAACCAAAACGTGGATTTTTTTTGTTTGTTTGCTTTTAATTAGGGAATTATAGAGGGCACTATCCTGCACAAAGCTCTTTGCCTTGCATTCCTAAGGCTCCTGCATATGGTGGAAGCAATGCCTGTAGAATATTCCTTCCAAAAATTCTCGCCAAAAAGAGGACTGTGAGACCTGACCTGAAGCAGTTAATTCTCCACAGACAGCCCTGACTTCCTTAAAATTTTGGGGAAATAGTTATGCAGATATATAGCTTTGCTATTGGGCAGGAAAAAAACCCCTTGCATTTCCTCATGTGATGACAAAGTAGAGCTGATTTCCATGGAGGGATCATTCCATCCAAACACTCCTGAGTTGTATAACTGAAGTAATTGATCAAAACAAAAGCCTTGTGTAGAAGTACACACATATTAGATACCACACTTCTGATTTAGTGCTAATAGTTATAAGAGGGCACCAGGATAAAAGTAAGGATATCTACACTTAGTATTACTACATTCTTCCCATATACAATAACGCTCACTAATTAGCATTCTGATAAACCTCACACTGCTCTCCTTGAGACTCCTGCCAGAGAGCACATTCACCACGGTGTATTGGCACAGCTCTAAACAATAGACAAACAGTACACCTGCCTGGAGAGGACTATAATTATAGCCCTGCAGCAGGGACAGCGCTAGATTACCATTATTTACCCACAAAGGAAGAAAAGCAAGGTGATATGATCTGATAGGTTGGAACATGGTTTGATGCAATAGATCTGGCTATCATTTTCCTGACCCAGGGTGCTGAATTTTAAGTGATTCACAGAACAAATAGCTGCTGACTAACTGCACTTGTTCATTTACAGTGTTAAGTAAAGGAAACATGCATCAGTATAGAGCAGATACAGAAATGTCTGAGCTTTTAGCAGTTTGGCCTCTCAAACGCAGTGTTAGGGGCCAAGGTTAAAACACTATGTATGGGGATGAGCTGGGCACGTCAAAACCCTGTACAGAATGGGGAAAGGACTTCAAACTAGTCGGTATCTGTGTGTTACTTCTCTTCCCTGGCCCTGAACTGGTCTCATGCTGTGCCTGATTTTGACTTGCTGCAGCCCCAAATTCTCCCCTAGAGTTAAGGGGTACAACTGCTCACCAGGTGCTGGTTCTTGTAATACCAACCGTGGTTTCCTTATGTTAAACATGAGTTACTAGTACCCTCAATTCAGGAAACTGGAGACCAAGCTCAGTTTCTCTTCTTGAGACAGAAAGAGCGTAATGTTATTATACATTTCTCAGTAAGTATTAAGACATTATTTCCAATCCTGTCTTGACTATCCCTCAATGTTTTTACTGCCAAGAAAGGTGTCTCAACCTAATATCTGCCCATACTTTTTTTTTTTTTCAACACATGCTACTGTCTTTCTCTATACTGAATATCTGCAAGCAGACTATAGTAAAGACATGATAATAGTGACAAACTAGAAAACTAACAGCTTTGGCTGCAAGTAGGAACATAAATAAATATAGAAAAGGACAGTAAGTTCCCAAAATAATTATCAAATTATAAAAACAAGTAAGTTGTTCTTTCTTCTATTAACTGCAGCTTCTTTTGTAATACATGAGCCTCTAACAGTGTGCAGGGACTTAGGGCATGCAACTACCCTACACAACTAGGTCCTAATAGAAACAGAATTAAAACAAAATAAAAAAAAAAAAGACAACCATCAAGACAGCCTTCAAGGGTTGTAGGCAGCTTTTGAGTGAATCCCTGCCACAGCAAGGATGCCTGCCAGGTATACATAGCTGAAAGTGGGGTACACTCACTTTTGGATGGGTGAGTAGAAGCACTAAGGTCCTATCAAACAGGGAGATAAAATCCTAAAGAAGATACATGGGTGCTTTGTTGCTTTGTAATTGTGCATTCTGCAAGGCCAACAAAGACTGTAAATCCACTCATTTCTAGCCAAACCTGCTTATATTACAACCCTTTAGACATAGCCTCAGATTTGGTCAACAGTCTAAGTGAGCTTAGTCGCACCTAGACTTTTCTGACAAGTTTAGGCAAGAGGGTCTCACTGAAGTTCATGACTCAACAGGGGAGACCACGATCTAATTATACCATAGTCAATTTTAATAAATGACAGAGTTGTTATTTAGATACTCCACTGTAGCATCTAAATACTAAATTAGCCATAAATCTTACCAAAATCATCCACATAATCATTGTTTACTACTTCTCACACCTGGATGAGAACCTTCTCTTGATAGCTCTACTCCAGATATCAGAACTAGAAGGAAGATATATTAATTCTGACTGAAGAGAGTGTACTTAGTCCAAAATCAAACTAATAGTTCAAACTTGATTAAAAATACATGCTACAAACTTTACAGCAATCTACTAAGAAAGGAATTCTCCTTTGAATTGTTAATTTGCAGGCCTCTTCAGAAAAATGACAATGTGAAAATGATAACTTTCTATTCCTTTCACAAGCAGCCAGTCTGACATCCTCTGACTTCAGGTCAAATCAAGGATGATACATTTTACTCCTTGTCCTATAGGATTGGGATAGATTGAATCATCTGCATGCTATTTCTATACCTGACTGACAGAACTGTCACTAAGTATTAATCAATTACCCTTTGTAAATGTATTGTGAAGCAGGTTTAAATAAGCTCTCTTTTCAGTGATCAAATGAATGATAGAAAGACAATCATAATTGGAACTACAGCTGTTTACAGAGCTAGCAGTTTGTTTCCAAGATGAATAATTTCTAGATTAACTGTGCTCATTTAATAAATATCAACTGTCTATTTATAAGTCAGTTAATAGCTAATTAACTCAGTCAATAGATAGGTGTTTCCGGAGTATCATTTTATCAAAGGAAACAATGGCAATAATTAAGTCTGCTTTCAGAATAGAATTCCCCCTTAATACCACTGTCAATATTTAATTGCCAAATGAAATAACAGCTTTAAAATGTAGTTCTGTACCCATTGATCATGAAAGGTATCACACAGTACAAATTCCAGGAGGAATTAAAGGTGTCAGAGTAAAAGAAAGGAATAGCCAATAATACATAGGCAGTCATAACTCACAGTTTGAGGTTTATTCAGTAATCATAAGATGTCTGAAAAAATTGTGCATCAGACAGGTGGAACAGACTAAAGAACCACACAGCAGCCAAAGTTAAAGTTGGTAAAATCCCATGAACCTTCCTCTCAAGGGTTTTTCTTTCAAGAAAAAGCAACAGTTGATTTATTTCATTTAGACAACATGCTGGAACCAATTGACAAGAAGCATTCTGAACACATAAGATAACCACAGTGAGGCTTTTTTGCCCCTTATGATAAGCCAGCAAAACATTACCTTACAAGTGCATTCTTAGTGTTTACCTTCCTTTACAAGGTCATCTTTTATAACTAGTGATAATTGGAATTTTGCAAGTGCTCCATCTATGGAAGCATTCAGAACTGTAGAGGTTTTAATCTTGGCACAGCTTTTGCTATCAAGTTTCTTGCTAAAGACAGACTTTCATATACTGCTTTCCTCCAAGCTACATTTAACTGTGATCATTGACCTGATTTAAGGATGCAGAGGCTAGACAACAATTTCATACAGAATATGCCTTCAGCCAGTAAAATGAACACACTGGACACCACAGGTGTAAGCTAGGCACTTACATTATCCATCCACATCCTGAACCCTCAGGTGCATTCACACTGTGTAGTCATATAACCTTCCAAACTGTTCCTCTGATGTAGAGACCTCTGAAATCAGCAGATCAGGGCACATGCTTTCTTACAGCAGGTCCCACGTGTTCATGTTGAAGTGCCAAGAGTACTTCGAATCTACAGCAGAGGAAGACACAAGATTCAGAGGCAGCTCTGGCTGCCAACAGGACAGGTTGCACTGCAGCAGCATCCAAGAATCCCTGAAGACCACTTCTGACACTGAACATGAAAGAGAAGAAGACTGCTGCCTGCAAGAACTCTGAATGGAAGCACAATGACAAGTAACAATAGCTTGACAAAAATACTTACTTATGAAATTGAGACTCTACTTCACATCTTGCTTTCCTCATTGTAATAGGAATGCCTAACACACCGTCGAGATCCTCAAACCTGTCAATGCCCACATACCATTAATTCACCAGTATAGTTTGACTTTAGCTAACCTGAGCCTACAAGGTAACATTCCATTGTAACATACATTGCGCAGAGCTCAGGGTGAGAAAAAATACTTACCTGGGAAGCATCTTGCTCTTACTGCTCCGCTGGGACCTGATACAACCAAGTGATATTTATTGAAATACACCTACTGACCCAGAGTATGTACTTGGCCTGTGATATTAACCTAGCTTGAAGTGCTGCCTGCCTTTATGTTTAGAAAATGTAGAAGATGTCTGGTGCTTGACCACATCAATACCCACACATAACATCCAGATAAATTGCTTCAGAGAAACTAGTACAGGATGTCGACATTTCTGGTTGAAGTTAGAGCATCAAGACACTACAGGTGCTGGGCAGGAATGCTAGAATACTGAAACATAGAGATGTTGCAGTAACTAAAGTAGAAAAATCCCAGAATAATGTTAGAAAGATTATAATCTATTTATAGAAAACTATATAGGGCCATAGTTCTTATAATACTGACAATTCTCTTATTTTCTTACTCTGAGTAGAAGTGCTAGAGTCAACACCAACCTTCTGCTTCACTAACACTGTCCTGACCAGACTACAAACAGTAACATAGGAAGGATTTAATCTTTAAATGGATGAATCAAGGCCCCCAAGCAGTCCCCAGAATAAGCAAGCTGGGGTTATGTTACTGTCACATTGTATCTTAAACCTGTTTAATGATAGCATTGACCATAAAGGAAAATTACAGCATTTTCATGCTAAGGTACCCAAAAGACACTTTTGATCTCAAAGCCATCAGGGGTTAAGAGAGTGCATGAAGGTGCTGTAATATTAAACTACTTCGTCCTCTATAGTTTTATCATGCTGTTCTGGGAAAGACAGCGCAAACCTTTTTTCAGGTGGGTTTTTTTGGGTATTTTTTTTTTTTTGGAAGAAGTTTTTCATTTGCTTGGTTGGATTTTTAGCTTTTTTTCTTATGTTGTTCATTAACTGGGATAAAACCGACAAAATACTCCAGAACAGTGTTTCATACTTCTCTAGGAGCCAAAAACTCACACAGTTTCAAGCAGTGGAGAGCCAAAGACGGCACACAAAAATTAAGTAGTGTGTATAACCTGGCAGTCAAAGTGGACTTGAAAAAGCTTTTTACATTTGCCAATATATCATGGCTCATTTCAGGTGAGCATAAAGAAAAGCTTTTAGATATTATAGCAGCACCTGCAGCAAAACGTTATCCTCAAAGTATGACTCACTTTCACAGCTCCATTCATAATGTGGCTAGCACCTACTTCTCAAGTGCAGGGCTCTGAGAAAAGCACACGCAGCTACAGGCTGCCGAATCACTACATTGCCTGCAGTCAGCAGAGGGCAGTGGAAAGTATTTTCTTCCCAGAAACTTCTTACAATGCTCCTATTATCCTCTGCGTTTAGAAACTTCCCTGATACTGATCTCCCATGGTTTTATAATGAATAGAATAGAAAAGCTCAATTTTTTTTTGTTTTGTCTCATGCCTTCAGGCTTTTGGAAGGTATTAGCGCCTCACACCTCCTTGATTTTCAGTTCTGCTTCATAATAGCAGATATTCTAGAAAATAGATCCATTCAAGTATTTATTTCACCAAGTACTAATCAATTTGATTTTAAAAGATACAAAGCTCCAGATATAAAAGAATTCAGTGCTCCTCAGCAATCCAATCCTCAATTTGATATTGTCACAGTATGTCTAGATGCAACAGCAGAGAGAGTATTAGTTTAGACTGGCCAGGGGTCATCAGCAGCACAGGCACTGCTGGATTTACATCTGCCTGAGCTGAAGTCTCATCTCAGCTGAAACAGCAACTGCTGATTAAAATACATCAGTGGATCATAGTAGGAAATACTTAGAGAGCATTATTTCATTATATTTGGCCAAATTAGCTAGCTGCATTTAGTAACTTCAATTGAAAAAAAAGGACAGACAAATTAAAAAATAGAGCAACTGTATTGCCTAATCCACAATTCTCATCTCTACTGCATGGCAGCACATAACAACGTGGAAACCATTTTTCTCTGAGCTTCCTCATCATACTCTATATTGATAAATCATTAAATACAAGTTGCCAGATTTTTTAAATTACCTTTTAAAGTTGACAAATAATTAAAAGATAAGAAAACAACTCACTCTGCAGCATCCAAATACCATATTAACCCCTTTTCCAATAAATATTCTTTTCTTGCTGAAATACTATTTAAACAGTTTGAGAAGAACAGAATATTGTTACAGCAAAAGTGAATTATTACAGATTTTCAGCTAGTTTATTCTTTCAAAAGAAAAAACATATATAGCTAGAATGGTCAGAGCCATAACAAACAAATCTGCCTCCCTGGGAAGAACTGCAACAGCTAAAGGGTACTTTGGTTTCTTAGACTTACTGTACAGTAAGAAGGCTATCTTAAATGCATGCAGCTGTTTCTGATAAGCCTTTAGCATCTTTTATAAGAGGACCATTAGTCTTCATTTTATTCATAAGATGTAGAGGGGCCAAGGAGAAGAAAGAGCAAGAAGGAAGACAGGTGTGCCTTATCAGGAAATAAAGCTACCACCAGCAGCTTTGTATGTTACTGTTGGGTCCTTGGTTTCTTTGCCAACATTTATCCTGTCTCTAGCTCCCAAGTGACTACAGATTTACTGAAAAGTGTCTGAGCAGACATTTGGTACCAAATTTCTGTGTTAGGATCAGCATACTAATTTCTTTCTGCAAGCATCTTGTAAATCACACAAACAGAACCAAAAAAGAAACATTGTGTCTAAAAGCAGATAGCATGTCCTATTAAAGTGTATTTTATACTATTTATTAATAAACCAGTCATAATTATGACAGAAGATCTATACTATGAAAAGCCTACTCTTTTTATTAATCACTCCTGATGACAGAAATGTGTCTAGTAGGTATCGCTGGGACTACATGGTGCTAGTTATTCCATAGTCCATACCGTAGATCACCCTTAAATTGTTATACTGTCACCTGTTTGCAATAAATGTTATATGTAAAGGCAAGTTGTACAGTATTTTGATTTTTCTTCTCTTTTCTTGATATTGAGATAGGAAAATTACACTGTGCCTTCCTATCCCTTTGTCTTATTCTTTTAAATTTCAGGAGTTACTGATAGTACATGGAGATCATGTTATTTAAGTTATCTTAACTTGATGTGGGGGTGGGGGGTCATCAAAGGCAAGTAAAGTTTCATTTATAATTACCATACACTCCTGATACCCCAATTTATCTTAGAGGAACATCCTTACAAAGGAACATCAAAAACTTGCTGCCTACTTTTCTGAGGTTTTTGGTTGTGTTGGTGTATTGTAAAAAATATTTCTATATATACATAAAATTGACATTCTATCAGAACATCACAAGCAGCATCTTCCAAAAAGGTTCTTTAAATGTATCAGTCACTGACAAGTACATACAGACTATGAAGCCTAATCTTTACAGCAGTTCCTCAGTGGGAACCACTGTTGTTTCTTCTGCAGCGCTGCAAAGAGCCAAAATTAACTCAGCCTAATCTTTTGAAGTTAATCAGGTAGAGACAAACAACTCCGAACTCCCCCAGTCCTGCTAAATATCAATGTTTCCACTAGTCACCTCAACATCACAATTTGTTTTCTAGGCATACACATTAATACCTATGACCTGATTACTCAGCATCTACTTTTGAGATCCTTGAAAGGCTTTTCATCAGGAACAAAAAAACCAACAACACCCCCAAATGAACAAAAAACTCCCCAAACAAAAAACAAAACAAACAAACAAACAAAAAAAAACAAACAAAAAAACCCCAAACCCCAACAAGTTGTGACATCCTAAGAGCAAAATTATAATTAATGAAATTCACCCAATAACATTAAGGCTGCTTATAGTCAGAAGGCACAGAAAATAAAGGCAAAAAGGAGCATAGATAATCCGTTTCTTTCTACATCCCCTTTCCACTGCTGGATGCCTCATGTTCCCTTTGAGCAGTTATCAGCAGACAGATTAGCATTCATCTTAGCTTTACCCAAACCTGACCTTGATTATTTTATAGCAAATCTGTATGAAAATCCTGTAGCTTATGGAACAGCTCCAGCCAAATAAACTTAACTAGCCAAGGGCTTGAAATACACGCATCACACCCCGTGAGTTTGCTGTATTCTGAACTGGGATGTAGGCAATAATCTGCAAAGGAGATTCAGATTTACAGCTCTAAAGGTAAGCTTGTAACCTTATGAAAGACCTTCTTAAGAAAGGTCCACAGTCAATGCCTATTTATCAGAACTTGCTATTTCCCTCCATCTTAAAATTATAAAGATTTTACCTTGCCAGTGCACATCTTCAGTGCCCAGATACCTGCTACTACATAGCATTATTTTAAATTTAAGGGGAGCAGGTGGGTAGAGGTGTGGTGTATGTATTGATCCCAAAATCAAGGTTTTAATGAATTCCAGCTGCTGGCAAGGTTACTTGGATCCAGCTGTTGCAACAGGACATGATGTAAGCAAAACTTAAAGATGAAGAATTTTCTCTTTTTGTGGGTTGTATAGATTGCTCAGGCTGTTTAAAGCTGTAGGAAAGTGCACCTGAATATTTTTCACTAATAATCAACTGCTTTCCAAACTCATGATGTTTTCAAAAATGCATATATTATTTTTCATATGGGGAAAAGGCACTTTTTCATACAAGTATTGTCACTCCCTTTAAATTTAAAAGTTTCTTTTGCTCGGTGTTCTCACATTACAGGTGTCAGATTTTCTCAGTTTCCAAACTTCTGTAGGGTCTTCACATATCTTAGGCAAGAGTCTCATAGCAGATTTTCTTCATATTTCATGTAAGGCTGAAAGGAAAGAAAACCAATAGGTTTACCCTTCCCAAATGATGTACATCCTGTTTTCATACCAGCAACATTTGTCATTGTCTTTCTTGGGGCATTCTTTGGGAACTGTTATATAGGAACGGAGCTTGCTTTTGCTGCAAGTAAAGGATAATCTCCTAATGCACAGTCTGTGCAAAACCATCCTATTTATCCTGGGAACAGTAGTAATATTTAAGAGTTTAACTATGGCAGCACGTAACTGTATCTCTATAAACTCTAGAGAGTTTCACAGCACAGCTACACAGCTTTCACTGGGAATATTCCTGCCTTTCAGGTTATGAATTGCCTGCTGTGTCCAAGTTGTACAAATCTAAAGGCTTTGTGTTACAGATTATGACACCCCCATGATATGACCTGTAGACAAAACCAAAAGAATTCACTAGGGCTCCAGCTGATAGGTTTGTGATTTTTTTGTACACCTCAAGTCTTTTTGCTTCATTAGGGAAAATACAGCATATAAATCCCATCTAACCTAATTTTATATCATCTACTGCAAAGTGCCTTTACAGGAATATATTAAAATATATAATTAATCAGAATGGCTCTCGTATTCTCGTCATAAAAATGCTAAACTGGTAAGATGGCTGTAAAGCACATTGTTTTGTGAGTTGCAGAACTATTCAGCACTGGCACTTTCCTTTGTTCTTGACCTATCTTTACCCTTACCAAGCTAAGCCAACAGTTGTAGCTATACCTTTCACGGTGAACATAATCTGGGTTTACATGCCAAGCATATGAATGTTTTGCATCTCACTCCATCTCTCTACCACTCACAAGAACAGACTCAGGGGCCAAAAATGATCTTTTCTGATTGGTTAATTGACAAGGTCTTTGACAAAAACTGATCACTGAGAATAGAATAGCATTGACAGTAAAAAGAGCTACAGAAGACTTGGAGAATTTAATTGGGTTTGATACCACTTTCTTAGAGTCTCTGCCTGACAGATGATGTCCTACCACGGAGCAAAGTTCAGCAAAGTCCTTAACCTTTTATTACCAAATGAAAATAATGGTAAATCTCTTTTAGATGTTATGCCTGCTTTCTATATAGATGTTCCTTTTCAGTAGATGCAGTAGGTAAGAGTAAACTCCAGCCACAATGTTTAGTCTTGTACCCTTTACACAATAGTAGCTGACTGATTCCCTTTTTAGAATATATCCCTATCAAAAATACTCAGAGTTGTTGCTGTATGAAGTAGAATCCACTTAATCTTCTACATTTCCAGCCCCAAAACCTATGAGAAAGTCTGAATTGAAAATGTGAAAGAAAAGAGTAACCAGCATTGCCTTTTTCCTCTCATTTTTTGAATTAGCCTGCCTAACTGGGTCTGTGCACTGGAGAGGAATGTGTAGACTGGGAGGGAAGCAGTCTTTGTACATGGAAAGGGTTTTGTAGTAGCTGAAATAACTGCTCTTTTTTAGTGACTGACAAGCAATTTGGTGGAAGGCATTTTAAACAGCAGGCATTTAAGAACTCATTCAGTTGTTAGAGGTAGACAATACACAGCAGAACTGGGATCTGTGCACATAGTCATGTGAGAAGGGTGATATGCATCTTCATAAACCCAAAGAGAACTATCTGGGAGCATTGCATCCACAGTCACAGTTGCTCTACAGTTAGTCTGCTGCAGCCACGGAGAGCCAGAGTGCTTTGAATTCCCAAATATTTCCTATGCACATCGCAGTGAAGAAGATAGAGAGAGCATTCCTCTTCTTCCATAAACTTAAGTAATACACGCTTGCTTATGTAGTCCATGCATACATGCAGTCCTTTAAACCAAAAATTTACATCAGCACTGACACAGGTTCTTATTGCACACAGCATTATCAAAGCAGTTTTAAATGGAGGAACATAAAGACTGAAAAAAATGTATTTGTACTGAAGTGCCTTAATCAGAACCTTTGGAGGAAAGATTGTATATAAAGCTTATATTTCATTTCAGCAAGAAATCTATCATCCTTATCATCTCATTGAGTCATAACAGCATGGAGTGACTTTTTATTTATACACAAACACTTCATGCTAAAACACGTTAGTAACAAAGAAAGACACAAAGCCACAAGCAGCCTCTAATAAAGTACCAAGTGCTAAGTAAGAAGAAGTAAGTAAACCAGTGTACCATGAGATTAAGCTTGCAAGACTGTGTGAGGTCCTGCTGCATAGAAGCAACCTCTGAATGATGCAAACAGCCACATAAAAGGAGGGGGCGGGGGGGGTGAAGGGGGAAACCTATTCATTTTTATGAACAATATTAAAATAATTGTCAGGATAATCCTGCCGTTGAAGTATTCCAAGATGACAGAAACATACTAATTGATCCTAAGAAAATGTTAAAGGTCAAAGAATTTTATATCCCACAAGTCATTTGGTACTTGATACAAGAACTGTTTTGTCTTAAATGCCACAAATACAACACTTCCTAACATAACACAGGTTGCACTCTGATAATTAACACCTGAAAATAACTTAACAGTGAAAAGTACAGATCTAGATATCAAGGAGGTGAAGGCTGACCTACTTATTTAAAACCTGATATAAGCCTTTGCAAGACGTGGTCAGTTTTACAGTCTTTGCTTGGCTAAAGCGCCCATTAATTTCTGAAATAGTTTCACCTTCTCAGGAAAGATCATGCCCTCTATTTGCCCAGGGAAACACATGGGAAAGCTGTGCCAAGAGCAGAAATAAATGCCTTCACTAGTAACAAGACATACGAGAGAAAAATTTTAAATGGTTCAACTTCAGATATTATTTGTTGAGAAAAAGTTGAGAATGAAGAGAAAATGGGTGAAGGCTGGGAAAACCACCTCATGATAGAGGAATTGGAATTAGATGATCTTTAAGGTCCCTTCCAACCCCAACCATTCTGTAACTATGAAAACTTGGAGCAAAAGGACAGACCAGAGTAGATAAAACTAAACACACTTTAGCCAACAGCAAGATTTCTCTGTTCTATTGCCATTAGCTCTTAGTCCAAAGAGGCGTCAAACTGTTCTGTTTAACTTATAGGACAAGATGGTTTCACAAGCCACAACCCGCTGTCCTTCAGGAAGATCTTATTTGTGGGTGCACCAGTGAGAGCATAGCAACACTCACCTGTCATAGGAATCTAACCTGGTCTTCTCTCTTGCTTTTCAGGTGTTTCTATTTCATGCATTGGTTTTCATTTATGTATATTATATATATTTTGTAAACCTTTATGTAATTTTATGAATAAAGCCACTAGAAGCCTTGCCAGTGGGATGTGTTCTGAAAAGTAGCAAGCCTTGCAGACCTCTGATAGCTCTTCGTGCAAGCCTCTCAATACTGGCATAGATAAGGGAGCGCTTAGGAAGGGGCTGAGAGGACACCACAGCAAGCCTATTTAAGCAACATACAATACCCTTTCTAGAGTAATAATAATAAGAAAAAAAAGATATAGACAATGTTTATACTGTAAGTAGAAGCCCAACATCAATACAGACAGGCATACTTAAACAAAGTTTAGTCTCTCACAGATAAAAGGCAACTTTCAAACTCACATTATTGACTGCCTATCTTAGAAAACAGTTACTTAACCTCTTTGTTGTCATTAGTCTTTCTGGTGTATAAACCTATTCCTGTCATCCACAAACCACAGTGCTGCAAGCTGAAGCTCGTTGAAAAAATACAGAATTAAATTATACTAATAAACGAGAGCAAAATACAAGAAAACCTAAACAGATCAAATCACGGTGACCAAAAATCTATAAAGCAAGAGATGAACTATAATAATAAGTTATCTATCACAGAACAATGAAGTATGCATATTTGTAGGAGGGAAATAAACTTTGCTGCAAAGGACAATGAATCTGTAACATCTTTTGTAAGCCTGGAGATGAACTCTACCTGAAGGGGTTCCCAGAAGACCTGTGTGGAGCAACTTGGGAAAATGCTGACTGTGAGAGCTTTAGAGAAATGAAGAGAGAATTGCATGCAAAACTAAACCAACACATGGCAGACATCAGCAAAAGCCCAGCCAGCTTCCAGCTAGGAAAACATGCCTTATCCACAGGTTATAGAATAAACACAGATGCAGCAAAATGAGTCACCAGAGGAAAACAAAAATTTAAACTGGAGGCAAATGAAGTTTTTTGCACATGCATGACAAGAAATCCATCGAGCAAAACTAATTTTATGTCTGTGCTGGAATAGCTGTTTTTCATGTTAAAAGCAGAGACTACAACGATAAGAAGGGAAGTATCATATAGCTCAGATTTTAGTGAAAAAAAAATAAATAAAAAAGCCCATTCAAATAAATTACTCCTTTTATTCATTTAATAAAAGATAAATTCTTCTCATGGTACCTTTCTTGTACTATTTACTGCAGGCTAACAAGATACCATGGTCATTCAATGCATCTTAGCTGATAGCAGCTCATTAACCCACCATCACTGATCTGTAAAAGTCTAGTTCACATACTGTTTCTTTACACACCAAAAGGTCTTACTTTGTTTCAAATGACAAAACATGACTAGTGTCACCCCATATCCTGGGGCATACAGAAAATGGTTTCCAAAACACGAGTACATGATAAACACATAGGATTAAAAAAAAAAAAAAAAAGGAAAGAAAGATAAACCCCTCATATCATAATGATTTTATCTTCTTTATAATTAATAGTAGAATTGGTCATTCAATCATACCTTTATTCCACTCAGTGCTCTTCAAACTCTGAGGTTAAAGCCATGTTCAGTTCCAGTGAGTGCAGTTCAAACATTAATCAGACATCTTCTGAAATGTGCGTTAAAAATAACAAATATTTTCATAAAGGCTTGAATATGAGGGTTGTTTCAGAGAAATGCAGTATGTGAGGTGGGTGCTTCATGCACAGAATATCCTAACCCTGTACTCTATCAAGGGATGTGAAAAATGCTTCCAATAATCTGCGAACATTTTCACTATAAAGTAAACAGAATTTATAAACTCCTTGAAAATGCAGAAAATAACCTACAGACTCTAGAAATTTTTTATACTAGTATGATTTTACATCAATTTATTTCCCCATAATAGCCTTTCCAGCAGAAAGAAGCCCTATTCACATTATATGAGCCAACTGTTTCTTACAAACCAACTCTACAAAAATAACTGTTCTCAGAGGGAAAAATACATGTCTCAAACTCAGGATTTACAAGAGGGTTTGCCCTGTGCAATTATAAGGTTTTAAGAAGTTGTTGAGTCTTCTCAACACCCTGCCACCTATATATGCTGATTCTTGATTTTCCATCAAGAGAAGAAACTGAATAAATATTTTCAAAGAGATCTGCTGTTCTCATTTAAATGGGGACATATCAATGGCTTTGCAGAAATATACATGGATATATGTTTATTTATATTTGTGTGCATTTGTGCTTTAGGTTTAGTAAGTTCAAATACTGCAGACTTTAGAAATCTAAATAAAAGTAAATTACTTAGTTTGAGTAGGAAGTGAAGGAAGCGCTTAACTCAAATACATCACTTGTTTTAAGAGAATAAAATCACAACCAGTGAATGAATATGAGAAGGGAGAGCATTCAGTTATATCTAGATAGCTGGGCCTTACAGAAAAGTCAGCGTTTTTATATTGTAATGCATATAAAATGCAAGACTGTAATCTTGATTTTGGGCATGGACTCATAGGAATTCAAATGCGTTCTGTTAGAAGGTAGCTCTGAGTTTTGGAGTCTTTCTCATTTGTTTGTTTGCATTTTAAATGGGTTAAAAAAAAAAATCCAGACAGACTTGTTTGGAGATATCCTTGCAACAGAAAGAAATAATTGAGAAGAACAGTAAATGCTAGTTGCTAAGCAATCCACTTTTCCTGGTCCAGATGCAGTGCCAACCTGCATGGGAATCTTACTCTTTCCCTTTAAATACTGTATAATAACATCAGTGGTAAACATACTCTCCAAATGGCATCCTCTGAGTCTGCAAAGCGGAGCGCTTGGTTCAGCCTCGCTGAAGCCGTGAGTGCTGCCTGAGGAAAGCCCGGCTGTCAGGCAGTTCCCGTGCCTGAGCTGTTCAGAAGTTGCCCCGTTAGGAGCTCATTCCATTTATGGGGACAGACAACTGCATTTGTAACTGCTGTGGGGTTTTTGTCTCTTTGGCAGGTGCAGAGAGGAAAAAAAACCAGAGAAGATGGAAACTCCACTAGTTCAAGCCCATGTACTGCCAGCTGGAATAGTCTTTCTTACCAGTGTGTTTCCACTCAGGATGAAACTCAAAAAAAAAAAAAAAAATCCAAACCAAGCCCTAGGTGTTTACACACACATGCACACACCCAGAAGCAAACTACACAAACAGAAAAAGAAAAAAGAAAAAAGAAAAAAAAAGGAGAAAACAAGGGTTCATCACAGCTCAGCCTTGCTCAGCGTAGGCAAGACCACAGGGCACCAGACAACCATCAGGTTCCACCAGCTTGTTCCCAAGTTGAGAATGCCTCCTAATTTGCTATTACAGATCAACCAGAACAGAATAGACCATGTGCATTTACTTGCACACACATATAAGAAATTCCTTTCCAATCACCTTTGCTAGCTTAATTTTCTGAAGTATTGATCAGTATTACTAAGTTCCCAAGTAGATGTACCTGTAAGCAAGTTAAACCAAACACTCAAATATTTATTTACTGACGCTTTTTAATATATGGAGTGTCACTCATACAAAAATAACTGTAAGATTTAAATATCACAGAGTGTTATTGATGTGAGATGACATGTAACAGCTGGGAATTTGCATTTTCTGGGTATTCAATATTACTGAACAATGTTAAAGAACAAATATATTGTTCTCATAGAGCCTGATTTGTGAAGATGAGAAGCTCTGACTCCCAACTTCCTTTGCTGGGAGCCAAGAGAATTCATCTCAGAGGAACACTTTGGAAGGGTGAACTTCAAATTAAATTATTTTTTAATTATTATTATGTTCTGGATCTTATAATAAGCACAGCTGTTTACTTATGTACTAACTATATTTGTATAGACGTTAGAGGTTAAAATTTAATTTTCTGATTTCAAGAGCATGTGCAAATGGTCATAGTGCTGCCAAAAAGTCATAGTGTGCTATAAAAATCCATAATCATCTTTATCTCTGTTTCCATAGTTTGCATGTATATTAGAATGGGTAAATGTAGTGACATTCAGAAGAAGCAATGAGCTTTTTGAAGTGTCTGTTCAAAAATGGATACTGTAGCTTGGTGCATGTCATAGCCAGTGAAACTCATTTGAAAAGATTGTATGTTATTTTACTTTTTTTCATGTTTATCAGGTATTTTGCCAGGTGAACCTGTATTATACCAAGACCAAACCAAGGGTTTTGCCTTCCTTCCAGTTTCCCTCCATTGCTTGCTCATTCAGAAAATGAATTGCCACCATTTGTAGCCCCTGATGCTACATGTAGAGCAGTTCTTGTCTATATCACAGTAAAGGCATCAGAATAAGGCTCTTTTTCAGAAGGGGGTATGTTGTGCCACAAACCAAACAAACAATTAATGTTTCTTAATTTCTTTTTAGGCTTATTGTATTTTCCTTATTCTGCATGTTGTGCCTGAATGTGTAAAGCTATTCTCGTTAAATAAGGTAATTCAGTGTATGTGCATTGTTTGACTTTTTATCATTAGAAACAATAAGGAGGAATAAGAATTTACTCTGTTTCTCTTGCAACTGCTAGTATTTGTTGAGTTAATGATTAAAAAAGAAGTTTCTTCATTTATAATTCTGTTACACTTTGAAAAGTATGTAAAGAGAGTTTGAATATGAGCTCTTTTCTTGTGAGCTGCAAGCATATTTTCAGCCTTTGATAGATGTGTGATTTTTTTAAATATCATGATACGTGCTTACATTATTATGTACAGTATGAGTATTTATGTGTAGATAAACAGTAGGCAAAGCCTGCTCTTATAAAAGGTTAAAATATAACATGGCATTATGTAGCACTGATACAGCCAGCCTTTGAATATTCATTAACTACTTAAATTAGACTTTTTAAAGGACTAATTATGTTATCATAGCTTCCTTGACGTTGTAACATTTCCAGTCTTTCAGAACTTACAAAAGCCTTATTTTAGCCTAATGATAAAAGCAACATCAGAGAAAAGTAAAGAAATATGGAAGCAGAGCAAGGGAGAGCGATCTAATGTTGAAATAATCGTCATCAGAAAAGGGAGATACAGCAACCCTTCCTCCATATGCATGAGCAGCCTTAACCTATGACAATATGCTCACACATGAGCTCTATAGGGAGAGCAATGGTTTCAGAGTCAGGCTGTGCAGTTCCAGAAAACAGCAGTTTGTGGCTCATAGCGGCACATGGGAAATGCAAAGGGCAGAGCTTTAAGACAAGAAGGAGGAGAGGAAGTTGCAAAGGGTCTTAAGTGAGGGCATACTTTCAGAGAATATCAGTAGTCCTTAATGCTATCAGAGACAGGTAAAATTGAAGTATATAACTACTTTATAGCCACGAAGAACAGGGGCTGAGCTCAGCCAGTCTTGGAACACCACATTTGGCAATCTGCAAGATCCTTAGTGACATCACTGGGAGTGTTTGGCGCTCATTATGCTTCTCAGTATGACCCCGGGTTCATACACAGAAAAAGAGGCCCAAAAATTACAGCATCAAAAGGAAAGATGCAAGGGAAGCAGAAAAGGGAAAAGAAACCAGCATTAGGATGGTCTTCGAGAACATTAGTATTGAGTTTTGCAGCTTAAAAACTTACAGAACGCAGAACTCTGAAGCAAAATAGAGCACTGACAACCATGGCAGTGTGAAAAATTTTAACATGGATATTGGGAATTGAGAGATGGGAATTAATTCCCTTGTTACTGAAAGCTGAGTGCCATTCCAAAGTGGCAAAAAAGGAGGCACTGCAAATGCAACATCAAACATTTAAAAAAACCTGATATTATACCATATTTCTACTCAAAAACATGGTGAGTATTAGTGTGTCATCAAAGGAAAAAATGGAGGGTAATGTTATTATAAAGGTTGGTTTGAGGCTATCTTCTATTAAAAGTCATGAAGCTTAACTGAACACAGAAAAGTCCTGGGCAGCAGAAAGTATTTCCCAATAACTTCTATTTGTCTGTGGAAATCACCGAGAGAAGGCCAAGTGAAAATACAGTCATCTGAGTTCTTTAAAGTGGACATCTACCAGGTGGAAAACCAAGGCAGACAGAGTGGATTCCCTAAAAAAAAATCTAGCATATCGAACATATGCAATAAGCAATGAAGTCTATCTTTTGGTGCCCTTCCACATGGAGACAAACATACATTCAGATAGAAAGTTCTTGTAGTTTCAGACTGTCTGATAAAGTATAGCTGTGGGTTTCATTTAACATTTTTATCTGCCTGAAAGCTCCAGCCACCGCCTTATCCTACTGGAGGAGGAAGATGGTCAGACTGAACCAAAGATCCTTCTTAAATACCCTTTCACCCTCTTGTTAGCCTCCTTCAAAAAACTTTTTAGATCACTTTTATAAGCTTCACTATCTTTAGAAGTCTGAAGCTCTGGAAGCTACATTGTACTGAGACCTCTTTCTGCCAAACTGGTCAATATTGTCTTGGTTTGCTGAACTCTGCAAATATTCCTTTGGTGTCCTCTGTTTAATTTTAGATCAAGCGCCATTTGGACAAAACATCCTTGTTTTGTAAGTACTTCTGTAAACCTAGTACAATTTAGCCCTAGCCCAGAATAAGGATTTTAGGTATGGCCATAATTAAGAATACGAGTGGCCAGAATAAAGAAGCTGCTCTCTAATAATGCCACGTCACTTGGAGAAGACATTAACAAGGCAGTAACTGGGTTTTCTGAATAACTTTTACTACATCAGTAGAAAGAATACAGAACCATGCAGTACTTACACTTCACGTACTAACACAGTCCTTGAGACAAGCCATTAAAGATATGAAGCATCTCATTGCTGGAAAATAGTTATAATTTAAGACTTACTTATGCCAGACAGAAATGTGAACACTCATTTCTCTGCAAATACAAAAATATGCCCAAGATGTTGAAATTTTACTTGCAGGTGTTTTAACAAATTTTCAAAGGTCAGGGTAGGCGTGGGTGAGAAAGTAACTGCAATTGTACTTTGTCTAAAAAGAGTAAACTGATATTTTTTCCCCCTGATTTATTACTGTCAGATGTTGGACATTAACATGAAAATTTTAAAAAGCTGTGCAAACTGGTATAGCTTAAATGGAAACAAATGCCAAATCATGTCAACTTGCAGGAAAGAAAAGTATTACAGCTAGAAGAATGGGAAAGATGTTGTGGTGACAGAAGGTGACTAGCAGAGGGAAAAATGTCTCCTTGCGAGCATTTTATACCATTCTACCCTCGGATTTTAGAGGGGGAAAAAAAAGAAAAAGAAAAGAAAAAAATGCCAAACTCACTAAAACCTAAAGTAGCAATAGCTTTCCAAGGGTTTAAACTGTTTGAAAAGCTGTCTGTGGTGAACACTGTTAGAAGGTACAAGGTGCACCGGAGGGGTTTGCAGGAAAGCCAAAACCAAAGTAACTTTCAAGATCAATCAGAAACTGCTGTTTCAGGAGCTGAGCTAGAGTTAATGCCAAATAAAATGCATACTACTCCACAGAGATTTTAATGAACCTGCTTGGAGGCAACAGAATGAAAGTGCCATTGGCAGGGAGCAACATTTCAAAATAACCTGGAGCAAGTTGTTTTAAGTCCAAACATTTATAACAAAACTGAACAAAACACGAGCAGAAACTGGGAAGAGGTTAATGAAGTCCTGTAAGCAGCATCAATCACTTCCTAAAACACACACAGAAAACAAACTATGTTCAAAGGTGTTTTTTTAAGCACCATGTGAGATATATTAAAATCCTTTGAAAAGGAGGGATACTCCTTTGAACAACTTTAAGCATTTACTTTCAGTAAACAAGACATCCGGAGAAAGATTCTAGTCAAGCCCTCCTGTCCCTCCAAGCTAAGTTCTTTGGTATTTGTCTCTCTTTTCCTTCTCCACCCACCCCACACTTCTTTTCATCCGTGTTTCACTTTCAACATTCCGCTTGGGATCACTGCACAGCAACAGCCGCAGAGTTCCTGCATTAACTGTGCTGTGACAGAGCTAGTGATGAGTTTATTCACCCGTATGCCTAAGCAGCAAGTCGAAGGCATTCCTTATTTCAACTGCTTTGTGTTAGGAGATTTACTCGCTACTCCTGGAATCTGAAACATGTTTTACTCAGCTAGGTAGTAATTAGAAATTACGCTCTAATAATCAGTGCATTTTTCGAGCATCTCAGTGTTTGCAAGGAGATATTTTTCTAGCCAGTACTGGAGCAAAAGGGGTACTTCTGTTATCAGCTATAATATGTTTTGCTCCCTTTATTTTTTGTTTGGTTGGTTTGATGGTTTTGCTTTGGGTTGGTTTTGTTTCCTTTAGCTCTAGTAAGCATCCTTGCTTACTAAGAGGAAATGACCAGGGCCACCTGACACAAAGCTGAGCTGCTGTTGCTAGAATGAGTGCTGCGTGTTTGACCTCTAAATATTGGGGCAGGTTATTGGTCTAGTAGTATTAATTAATGGTGATGAGTTCCAGTTGTGCCAGGCATAACAAATGCTGGATCCTAGCACAGTACTCGGTATAGCTCCTTTGTAGTAGTGTCCCCCAGTGGTATGAGACTGCAGCTGAATTAGTGAAAGCATGCGAGAAAATTCTTAACACTAAGGAGAAAAGTCAGACCATAAGCTTTAACTTGTTAAGCTACTGTAAACTTTCTGGTGAAAATTAAGTTTCTCCAAAGGAGATCTTTTAGAAACTTATTTTTATTTTGGGGAGAGTCTCTTTCTTCTGTGATTTTTTTTTGTGGGCAGCTGGAGTGGATAACATTAATACGTAAGGTATACTTCAACAAGTATGTCATTCTGATAGAGCAGTTTGCTGTAAGACAGTTTGGTAATTAGATTTTTCATGCCATTGGTAAATAAGATTATGTCATCTGTTTCAGATACCAAAAGTATTTGAAAGTCTTTACTACTTAGTACTCACATTGATAGCAACTATTGATGACCATTATGGAAGTCCTTCTTTACCAATTCTTACTGCACTCCTGTATCTGAGCCTGGGCTAACTAGAGTTAACACTCCTCCTGAACAGTAAGAAATCACAATAATTGATCTGTGCAGCTATTCAAGCCTGGCTGAACACGGTAGGGATGAATGCATTTGTAGCAGGTGTTGAGCAGTTTACATATAGCTTTTGTGTTCAGAAAAAGGGAACCTGTTTTGTTAGTTGTATGCATTTGGAACACTTAAATATCAACAAGGAAATGCTGCTAATAATAAATATCTGTGGTCTTGGGTACACCTGCCAGGTCCTGGAGGTGGTGGGGTGTGTGTGTGGCTTCATTCTTTTCCTTCTCCTACCTACTTTTCTAAGATTTTTGGAGTATTTTAATGAATTATGGTCTGAAAAGCTTTTGGGGTATTTGTGTGGCCCTCAGTAAAGCTATGGGAAACAGCTATTTCTGGCAAGCAAGTAAATATACCAAAGCTATGAATATCCACAGTAAATGTTTTGCAAACCTTAAGAACAAGTATTAAGCACAGCTGAAAATTGTCTTCTTCTTTGTGTTTGGATTCCTATCAGGAAATGTCTTTTTTGTGGGCAAGACTAGGAGGAACAAAAATCAGCATGACTCAAAAATGTTATGTGTGTGATGAAAGAATAGGTGAGTGCCAGCAGAGCACCATTTCCATTTCCCCCTTACTTTCTTTCAGATAGTACATGCAGACATAAGTCTTGTGGCCCATTGAAAGTCACAAACACCGATGCCGAAGATGCACACAGTATAAACAAAATCTTTCTAAAGAAGCAGTAAGCTGAGGGATATCAGGTTTAGGATCTCAACAGTCTTTCACCACGGACCTCAGGGATTTCAAGACTAGGCTATAAAGGCCTACTGAGAGAAACATTCATTATTTATGACCTTGGATAAGGATAAATGTAAACAAAACCCTGACAAACAAAGAAAAATATCGACAGAAATTATACTATGTGGTTTTACTACATTAGAAGTTTTGATTAATAAAGTGTGTGGGGAGGTTTAGCAACAGTGTATCAATTTAAAATAATAAAACCTAATGAAAAATTAACAATGACATTAAATGTTTCAGTGATGTTCTCCGTAATGGCTGTTGACATGGGAAATAAATCATCAAAAGGATTTCTGAAGAACAAATTTAGCAAAGAAATATAATAAGAGTGGCTTAGATATCCATACTCAGTACATAGATTTTAAATGTAATTCTACATTCTCACACATTAAATATTTAAATTCTCATAAGGAACAAAGAGACTATCTCTCTCTTCAGGCATATTACATTTCAAAGCCAGGATGTCCTTAGTATCCAGCTAAAGGCTGGAACTACAATTGTGTTCTATTGTTTGGCCTCAAACTAATTGTAGCAGAAAATTAATTATGTCCAACATTTCAATTTTAAGTTTTTAAAAAGCAGCTTGATCCTGAAGGGCAGGAGTTGCTCAGCATGTTACATATTGAAACACTAAGTGGCCTGATTTTTCAGAACTGCTTGACTTCTCTACACATTAGTTTTTGATAGAACCAGATGGTGTTTAGGACTTGGTATTTCAAGACACCTTGACACAGATCCTTAAATGCATTTTGGTATAGTTCAAACTAATCTTTAACATCTCTGAGGGTCTTTCCCCTGTGTACATGACGGTACTATTTGGAAACAGCATGTCTAACCATTAAGCCTGTGTGCATGTCCTGTGCACAATTTGAGGATTAGAGAATAAGGGAAAAAGTAATTTTTGTATCAACCTAAAAGAGAGATTGCACAAAGGTTCTGGCTTCCTTCCTGCCTTGCCTTGCTTTGCCTTTTTACAGTTTGTGACTTGTAAAAGGACTCCAAGGTTAAAAATCTACTCAGTTGCTCTATCTGAAGATTTCCAATTTATTTTTTTATTTATCGGGATAACAGGTTATGTAACACAAAATACTTTTCTAACAAATAACAGGAATGGTGAATGAAAAACAAAAGAGAAAAATCCCATGCATATAAATAGAATATATTATGGGTTTTATTACCTGCACTAAACAAAAAGCCTGAATTTTAATTATTAAATGCAAAACAGCTTGAAATTAGGACTTGTTGACTAGCCATAGTACAGTGAAAGTCTTCTGGACGATTTTGCTTCCAGAAGGTGGGCAAATGTTGTGTGGGAAAGTCATAGTTCTCTCACAAAGGCTCATCACTGCAAGGGGGTTACGTTGGGTATTCCCTAAAAGTACTGACTTCAAATAGAAATGTCTTGACCTTGGGTTGTGTTGAAACTCTGAAATTTTCTGAGTTTATCACAAGCTTAAATGTTGCTCATACCTTTTGGAGACTTTTAGTGTTTTAAGAAGATATTTATAAACTGATATTAAAAAAAGTCAACTACAGCACCTACTCTGTAATTGAACCCCATCGTGTTTTATGTAACCATTCAACTCAAATATCGTTTCCTAAACCTCTTTCATTTAATAGTTGTTTATAGCTTGACATGCTGTTGTTTGAATTTAACTAAAGCTGTCAGTGAAGTAACACTAAGATGTTACCAGAGCAATCTGTGACATCCACCCCCCACCACAAACACCCTATTCATCTTTATTTTCTTTCGTGTGATATACTAGTCCAAACATCTTCAACATAATGACTCCCACTCCTTCACCCTGCTGTGAAATGAGCTGTATGACCTTTACAAACCTACTAGACATAGTATGTAGAAGGGGGAAAAAGTAAATAAAGTCCTACTGCATTTTAATCCTTGTATTGATTTTTTAAATATTCCATTTTCAAAAATGAGGCATAACTCAGTGTCAAGGATAATAGTTTCCCCAGCTAGCTGTATTATTCACAGCATTTCAGATTGTGTGACTCCTTTGCTTTTGTTTCAAGCAGATAGAAACATTTTGTGTTTTGGTTGTTGACATTAAAAAGCAAGGAGGAAACAGGAGGCTGCAGCAGTGTTGAGATGAAGCAGCTATGTGTGCAGAATAGCATGCTGAACTATAACCAGTCAAACTTTCAGTGCAGCATCCAGGGCGAGACTTGGCTTGCAATAAATGTCAGTAAGATCCTGTAGTGGCCCTGAGTGGTCAGAGCAAGGAGAGCTCACTGCCCTGCTGGCTGCCCTGTTGAATCAAACCCAAATACAGAAAGGCTGCCTGAGTCTCTCAAACCATCTCAAGCCGATTTGAAGACTGGCAGACTGACACTGTTCAAACATTTCCCCCCCTGGACCATTTTGGTTCTCTGAACATCTAATTTTCCCCCAAAACTCTGCAAGAATAACTTTATTTAACATCATATTTAACTCTCAGACTAGTCAGAAAATACCTTACATTTTAAAAAGCTCCTCATCTCAAACTTGTTATTTACTCAGTATCCTAGAAGGAGACAATCAATGGCCTTATTTTGTTTTCATGAAGCTGATTTCTTTAACCATCTATGTATTCATGTGAAGTCATCTCCTATCAGATCTGACTTTTTATTGAAGATACAGGCAATGCAAAAGCATTTTACAATGTTTATCTGTTTAAACTTACTGTCAAAGCATCACAGACATAAATAGCATTTTCTTCTGAAACATAAAGATTAATATTTATACAGAATGACCTGCAGAGCATGGAGGTTTTAAGCTAAACCCACTTTGTTTTGAAGGAAAATTATGGAAGTATTTGGAGTATAACTGTAGAGGAAATGAAGTAGTTGACCTTTTATTATGCTGTTCAATGTGATCTTCACTGTGAAATAATAATGATGGCAACAATGACAACACTTGCTGATTTGAGCTACTCAGAATAATGAGGAAAAAGATGTCCTTAAACCTGATTTATAAGCCAAAAAATGAGCTGTTAATCTTCACAGGATACCTCTAGTATACAAACAATATAATTGCAACTGATTTTTTTCCTTTAAATCCATATTCCTCAAAAAAAGCAACCGACAAGAATACAACAGAAGAGCTAATCATACTATGAAGTACTTGCCTACTGATGCTGCATTCAAGCTAACTTTTGGAAGGACTAAATACAACAGCATCATCGAGTAAAATACAATTCGATATTATTTAAAAGTGTGATGCATTTGAATAGTTCTGACTCTCCTCACATGAAGATTGATAAAAATAATTGAAAGAGGGGGTTCATTGCTAAACTAGAGACAGGTCAGAATCAGGCCCTTATCACTACGCTCTGCAATCATGCAACTGATTGTTTGCATTAGACTCCGCAATATGTTTAAACTGAGCTCAGTGAGACACTGTAACTTGGCCTTTTCCAATGGCTAAAAATGCACACGGGAAGGAGGAGCATTGAATGTGCAGAGACATGAACAACATGAGCTGACAGGTCTTTTCAGCTTTTACCTTGTTATCTTATGGGTTTATCAATAGGGGATGGAGAGAAATCCGATTGCTTTCCCAGCCTGAGGATGCTGGATATCAGACTCCCCTCCGCAAAATCGCCAGTATTTAAGGGGTGACAAGATAGGATTTCAGTGTTGCAATTCTTTAAGATAATTACTACACCAGTTTTCAATTCTAGATTTGTTCTTTTCTGACTAAGGTACCTCCTTCTTCTTTTCTTCGTAAAAGAAATAGCGTGGGGGAAATTTCTGCTTGCTGAAGTCCAGCGTGAAAATAGACTTCCCCTCAACAGAATCATGAGTTCACAGCAATGATGACAAAAGGCTTAATCTTCTGTTGTTTTTCAAAAATCTTAAGGGGTTTGGGGCATTTTTTTTAATGTATGGTTTTATAGGTGAAGTATATGCCTTCAATACAGCTTTAGCAATGGTGCTGAACAGACTTGTAGAGATTAACATCAATTAGATTACATCAAGGCTGTAAAGATGTTTTTCATCTTTTAAAAAGAAAAGCAGTGATTATTTATACCTATTGGAGGTTTCCTTGACATGCTGCTTAATACTGGTTGTATCAAGAGATGAAACAAGCTGGATTTTAAGGGAAGAGTAGGCATCTTTTCAGTTTAAGCTTCTAGTGCCAGTACATGCTTTTCTTCCAAGGGCTGTCCACAGGTATTTTGATCTTGACTATAACCTAGCCCATTCAGAAACTTGATAAATGAATCAAGTTAAACTACTTAATAACAGCAAAGATAAATATGATGAAAACAGTCAAGCTTAGGAGTGACCATTCTGTATCTCCTGTATTCACAGCAAAAGACTGATGTAAAGGCTACATAACAGTCAAAATTTGAAGTTGGAAGACTTCTATTGCCTCTACTGATACATAAATGCATAATGTATGCAAATAGGCAACAGACAGGTGGAGCTGGAAGCTATTGCACAGCAGGAAGGTTATTACATAATTGCCACATGGACACATGGTGGCATGACTTGCACAACTGGAGGGCTGCAACAGGTGGGTATAAACTCTTCAGAAGGGATAGGCAGGGAAGGAGGTGGTCACATATGACATACTCCCTCTATGACAGGGAGTGTTTTGTTTGTCTGCAGCTTAGCGGTGGTGACAATAGGGTTGTCTAAGGTAAGAACTGGGGGAAGGCTGACAAGGCACATATCATGGTGGCAGTCTGCTATAGACCACCCAACCAGGATGAAGTGGCAGATGAACTATTCTGTAAGAAGCTGGAAGTCTCACAATAGCTGACCATTGCTCTCATCAGAGACTTCAACTTACCAGATGTCTGCTGAAAACACAACACTGCAGAGAGGAAACTGTCTATGAGATTCCATCCACAGAAATGCTCAAGGCCAGGTTGGACGGAACTTGGAGCAACCTGGTCTAGTGAAAGGTGTCTCTACTCACAGCAGGGGGATTGGAACGATATGACCTTTAAGGTCCCTTCCAACCCAAGCCATTCTAGGATAGGATACAGCTCCTGGATTGAGTAGCAGATAACTTGCAGACAGAGATGGTGAGGGAGCTATTATGAAAGGTGCCCCAAGAGATCTGTCATTTGTGAACAGAGAAGGACTGGTGGGCAGTGTGATGGTGGAGGCCATCTTGGGCACAGGGATCAGAAAATGATTGTTTTCAACTCTCAGAGAAGTTAAGGAGTGGGGTCAGCAGAACTGCTTTCTTGGACTTTTGAATGGCAGACTTCAGCCTCTTTAGGAGATTTTTTGAAAGAGTCTATTGGGAGGAAGTCCTGAGGTGCAAAGGAGTCCTGGACTTGCTTTAAGAAGGAAATCTTGAAGGTACAAGATCAGGCCATCCCCATGTGCAAAAAGATGAGCTTACAGGGAAAAGGACCAGCCTGAATGAACAGAAAGCTTTGTCTGGAACTCAGGATTAAAAAGTATTGGACCTTTGGAATTAGGGACAGACAAAACTCAGAAGGACTACAAGAATGGCATGAGGTTATTCAGGGAGAAAATTAGAAGAGCCAAAGCCCTACTAGAATTTCATCTGGCTACTGCTGTAAAAGACAACAAAAAATGTTTCTATTAATACGTTAACAACAAAAGGGGAATCTGCATACTTTACTGAGTGTGGGGAAAAGATAGCAACAAAGGCTGAGGAAAAGGCTGAGGTACTTAATACCTTCTTTGTCTCAGTCTTTAATAGTAAGACCAGTTGTCCTCAAAGACTACTGCTGAAACTAGAAGACAGCAATCTGCTGCACTGCTTAGACATTCACAAGACTGTGGAGCCAGATAGCATCCAACCAAAGGTATTGAGGGAGCTGGTAGATCTCCCTGAGCCACTTTGAATCATCTATGAGCCTTCCTGGCTAATCAGGGAGTTCCCAGTTGACTGGAGATCAGCAAACATGCCCCCATCTACAAGAAGGAGGTTTTGGGAAACTTCAGGCCTATCAGCCTGACTTTGGTGCTGGGGAAGGTCACAGAACAGATCATGTTGAGTTGCATCACATGGCACATACAGGAAAACCAGTGGATCAAGACCAGCCAGCTTGGGTTTAGGAAAAGCGGGTCCTGCTTGACTAGCTTGATCACCACCTTCTATGACAGGGTGACCTGCTTAGCACACAAGGGAAAGGCTGTGGATGTTGTCTAACTGGACTTTACTAAGGCTTTTGACACCATTTCCCACAGCATTCTCATGGACAAATTGTCTGCTCATGGCTTGGATTGTTGCATTGTTCACTGGGTTAGAAACTGGCTGGAAGTCCAGAGTGGTGATGAATGGAGTAAAAAGCAAGTTGGCAGCTGGTCACTAGTGGTATTCCCCAAGGCTTCGTGTTGGGACCCGACCTGTTCAAAATCTTTGTCAATGATCTGGACAAGAATGGAGTGCAGCTACATTAAGTTCACAGACAACATCAAGTTGGGTGGGAGTGTTGATCTGCTGGAGGGCAGGCAGGCTCTGCAGAGGAATCTGGTCAGGCTGGATGCTGCTTTGCAAGGCCAGTGGTATGAGGTTCAAGAAGGCTGAGTTCTGAGTCCTGGCCTTGGGTCACAACAACTCCATGCAGAACTACAGGCTGGGGGCAGAGTGGCTGGAAAGCAGACTGGCAGAAAAGACTGGAGGGGGTGCTGGCTGACAGCCAGCTGAACATGAGCCAGCAGTGTGCCCAGGTGGCCAAGAAGGACTACTGGAAATAGTGTGGCCAGCAGTAGGACCGGGACAGTGATCATCCCCCTGTTCTTGCCACTAGTGAGACTGCATCTTGAATTCTGTGTCCAGTTCTGGGCCCCTCATTACAAAAAAGACATTGACGTGCTGGAACATGTCCAGAGAAGGGCAGCTGGTGAAGGGTCTGGATCTCAAATCCCATAAGGAGCATCTGAGGGAACTGGGGTTGTTTAACCTCGGGAGGAAAGGAGGCTCCAGGGGGGCTCATCACTCTCTACAGCTACAAGGAGTTTGTAGTGAGGTGGGGCTGGGGCTCTTCTCCCAAGTAACATTGATAGGATGAGAGGGAAAGGCCTCAATTTGCTCCACAGGAGGTTTAGATTGTATATTAGGAAAAGTTTCTTTATTTAAAGTATTGTCAAGTGTGGGAACAGGCTGTGTTGTGGTTGAGTCATCATCCCTGGAGGTAGTTAAAAGACATGTGGATGTGGCATTCCGGAAGATGGTTTAGTGATGGATATGGCAGTGCTGGGTTAATGGTTGGACTCGACAATCTTCAAGTCTTTTCCAACCTAAATGATTCAGTGGTTCTATATTCATATAATTTATAACCTGTCGGGGAAATGAATGTCATTTATATATCATTAAAATGCCACATAACAAATATTTGGCATAACTCAGACATGGAAGGTTATGTAATGTGGGGCCAAGCTTACCTTACTGCTTGTATATTCTTACTCTTTTGTTTGTTCAGCCTTTCAGTGGCCAAATATCATATTGCTTAGTCACAATACTCATTAACTGTCTATTTCCTTGATACTCATTAGCATTTTGTTTTTCTTTGGTGAATGATTCATATGCAGACATATTCATTTTTTTGCTTTAGTATGGAAGAGTAACAGAATTACTTACAGAAATAATACTGTGATTTAATGTATGAAAGCAGATGGTTATTTAAAATTACTTAAATTACTTAGTTCTAATGTTTAATAATGCTTAATAAACATAAATTTGATGCTAATTAGACATAATTTATTCATGTATCCCTCTGAAACATTTATTTGAGAAAACTGGGCTTATCTGCATGGTAGTATATTTGCATACTATAAAACAAAAAAGATTTTTGAACTGTACATGTAACTATAGATCTACTTTTATTCAGAAGAAAAGAATGATAGTTCTGTCTTACCTTGAAATTTTTCCTGCTGGCAAATGAATTTGCCAAACTGGAAAAAAGAATTGCTATCTTCAAACAAAACCTAAGAGAACTCAACATACACCTTCATGTCCATAGGAATGCACACCTTCTCTGAGAAATCCTGCAGATAAATCAAGTTGCATTCATGTGATTTAAAATAAAAGATTACCAGGCTAAAAGTGTATTAGCAATTTAATTAGACATAGAAGTGCTATGTACAGTACTGAATAGTATCTATTTTCTAGAAAAACCTGTACATAACAGCAGTTTCAATTACATTCCTTGAAATACATTTGTGTAAAATTGTTTCCACAATTAGCCACCCCATGTATGAGAAATGAAATGACTATTAGATGTGTTATCCAAACTTCTTTGTTTTTGAAAGATACAATAAATCAAAACCAAACTTCATTTTCCCTCAGGTGTCTGGGTGGAATAGTATTTGCAAATTTATATATTCAAAACTCTAGAAAACTGAGTAGGAAATAAACATCTAAAATATCTGATCTTCTCAGGTTCTGTTTTCAGATGCCAATAAAAGGTTCTGAAAGTTGATTTGAAACAATTTATTTCACAATCTTATATTGGTTGCACTGTATGCCATATCTAATAGCCTCAAAGATCTTTGCTGGCACTACAGTATTAAACAGGCATTTTGTCCTAGTTCAGCAGGAGGGGCCAGTTATCACTGTGTGGGAGTGATCAAAGCTATGTATTCTACTCCCTCTATTCATTTCCCAAGAACAATGGACCATTTTCAGCAGTTGTCCAGGAAGTCGTTAGCACCTTCACACCCAGCCTGAGGGGGTGTGGCTGCTAATGGGCCATCAACGGTTCAACAA
>JAWWMP010000132.1:19985783-20072008 GCA_035047865.1 Dendrocincla tyrannina | reverse complement strand
ATATATATGTGTGTGTTGTGGTTAAGAACTGTTATCTTTTCCTTTACATATATTTTTCCTAATTAAAGTTCTGTTTTTCTAAATTTAAAGGAGAGGGATTATTTCTTTGCTAACATGGATATCTTAGTTCTTCCTTGAACTAAGACACATTTTTATTAGGATCAATTTTCTGTATTATTTCTGTACTTATTTCATACCTCCAAAGAGATTTGCGATTGATAAAAAAAGAGAATGGAAATTGTTTCTTCTGCCAAACCAAATAGTTTTATACCAACTTTACTTTTACTATGAGGTAACCAAGGGCAAAACCAATTCCTTTGAGGAGAAAAACCTCCCGCCTTTTCCAGTCCAGCAATGAATGCTCTGTATTGCTAGAGCTGTGTTACTAGCGGAACAGTCTTTGCTGTATGACTCAAGCAGGGCTCCAGAGAACACAGAGGAGTCAGGGATTCCAGCTATGACTCAGGCTTGAAGTGTCAGTAGAGTCTCACAGAGATATAAACTGACAACAGTTATGAAGTATAAAAACGAAGGAACAAAAAGCACACTTAAGGCAAAGAGCATTAGGATTCTAAGCATTTCCCACAATATTTCCAAGGTGGCATCTCTTGCTTTTGGGGGGTGAAAAAAACAAAACACACAAAACCAGACCCCCAACAAAATGAAAACCCAAAACAAGAAAAAAAACCCCACAATCTAGATTTCCTGTTCTTAGCCAGCCCTAAGTATTTCTTGGCACCTGGTAAAAAAAACAAAAAAAATCTGAATTATAAGGAAAATAGTTTAAGAAAGATGGTCAAAACAACATTCTGAAAATCTACAATTGAGAAAGTCTAGGAATATATAAAAGAGAAGATATTTTTTTTCATTGTTTATCATTAGAAAAAAGCCATAGTGTGAGAATGATACCTGCTTCAGATAAAGTATTGACAAGCTATCAACATCTGAGAAGAGAAATCATTATAATAATTACTATAATAATTTTGGCTACAAACATTACATGAAAAATACATACAAATGGAAAGAAAAGGGATAACAAGGCCCTCCAAAATCCACAGTTTTCACATCCCACTCTAAGAGATCAAACTACAAAAGAATTTCTTCCAAGAGCACCCACCTCAGAATCACAGAATATTCTGGATAGGAAGGGATCACTGAGTCCAACTCTTAAGTGAATGGTTCATGTGGGGGATTGGACCCGTGAACCTTGGTGCTATTAGCACCAGGTTTTAACCAACTATCTATTCATGCCAAGGTAGAAACAAACCTGCAATCTTTACAAGCCTGTGCAACCACGAGATGGCATCCAGAGTGACAGTCTGGAAAAGGCACCTCGTCAGGGCTATGGGGTGCCTGTGCCCTCATTAATTACAATTTCCAGTGAACCATACACAATGCCTATTTAGTCCTGGCAGTTGCACCCTCTGACATGTTAATGGAGGAAGACAGGAGTACAATCTTTAAATGCTTCTCAAAGGCAGAATATTAAGTATTAAGGGAAGGGGAAAATTAAACAAATGCAATCAGATGGTGAGATGCATAAAGAGAAACCAACAAGAAGATTATATTCAACCTCCCACCTCAGTAATCTTCCGTATTCTGGAGTAGCACCATTTCTGAGACAATAAAAATAAATATTAGATTGAGCCTTTGGCTTTATTATCTCTTGTCACAGCACTGATGAAATTATGCCTTTGGGAGTCTCTGCTCAGTGATAAAACTATTAGGAATCTAATAATTACAAAAATGAGGGGAAAGAATGGAATATCACAAAACACATCAAAATTCCAAAAGATAATTATTTGAGACATAGATAAAGAAACCGCAACATGGATGGTTTTAGTTTGAGAATAGAATTATGTGATGCAGTGAGACATGTATTGCCTTTATACAGAAAGTGGAAATGGAACCCACTTTTTTTCTATGTGTTAGCATTTAACTATTAATGTACACTACCTCTGCAGGAAGAAACTGCTCCTTTATATTTCCTAATTTGTTGCCAAAGTATCAGCCATGGAAAGGATGCTGAAAACAGCAATGAAGAGGGAGGTAAAGAAATTAAGCTTGACCATTTGAGAAGTTTCAAGAAATCCAGGTGCCACAATTTATTTTCATCACCTCACATGAACTCTTCCCTTGCTGACTGTGCCATACTTTATAAGGTTTTGGTGCAGCTTTAATTTCCTCTCTATAAGCATCAATAAACCTGGCTAAGAAGTCTGACAAGGATTACTCCTGAATATTCTAATTACAGTTGCCTTTGTATCGCCTCTTCTATTATCATTCCTCATGCACACTCATGCAAGACAGCTGGGAGAGTCTAATCCCTGTTTGCTGAAATCATTCCTTAAAGGCTGCTTACAAATGCTCTGAAATCTAGAAAAGATACAGGTGGCTTAAATTATATGTAACCTTAACACTGTTGAGCAGAGCTTGGAGAGAGGCAAAATCCCCTGGGACACTTTCTTCATATTAGGCTGCACCAGTTGCTCCAATTAGAAGTATAGCAACACTTTTCAAGACCAGTTGCTGTGTAATGGACCTAGCATCCACCAATCTTCAACAGGAACAGGAAAAAAATTTAAATTGAGACCAAAAAAACACCCCCAAAACCCAAAAAAACCCCACCAAACTCATGAAAAGGAGGCCTGGGTGAAGAGATCAGTTCTTCAATAGAATAATTAAAAGAAAATCCATTATCCTCCCCAAATCTGCAAGATTCACACGAAAGAGCCAAGTCAAACTAGAGGATGACAAAGGGCCTAACAATTTCCCAGTACAGTTGCAATACTCTTACGAAACAAAGGCTTAAGCTAATTATATGAAAATACTCACTTTGTTATGTTATAATGGGATAAATAGCAGACCTCCTGACTCTTGTCACATCTTGGAGTTACTGAATAGATATTTTAATGAAAAAAATTATACTTTCCTAAAGATTCAGAACTAGAGACTTCTTTTGGTCCTTGCTTAAAAAATGGTATTTGATTCAAAGCTATTTTCTCTTTCAAACTTTTATCAGTAAGTGACAGACCTATAATATCAGGACCAAGAAAAGTCTTCTGTGTTAAGGCTTCATTCCTCTCAGAGGATTGAAAACAAAGCAAAAAAAGTTACATAACAGTATTAAAAGGCCAATTTCCCACTGGCTTTTATGAAAACCCAAGTTTCCTAAACAAATCAGAATACTTGTCTACCAATGAAGACTGCCACTGATTTTAAAAAATATGATTATTCATATGACCATCCCCAGAGACATTGTCATCTGCTGCCTATAGAGAAATAGACTGTTCTTTTTGCAGTAGCAACCACATGTCTGACTGAGATTATAGCTGGGCTTCTGTTCACATGACACTCGGGAAAAAATAACATTAAAAATTACTTGTCCAAATTAGCAGAGCAGTACTGTGATAAAAAAAAAATAAAGACCTGGAGACCTTCAAAAATATTTTCCAGTGAATTGGTCTGTCCTTCAAACATATCTGTGATTTAGAGGGTAACACCTTCATTTGTGTTTTATTATATTGTTCTTTCAAACAACAAAATATTTCCAGGGAAGTACCTACCAAAGAGAAAATCAAAGATGTGCATCCAATCTTCCTCCTTTGAGGCAAGATGAAGTGCAACCTAGGACTCCCCAAGCAGAGGTTTGTGTGACCTGTTCTTATAAACTCCTGGTTTACTTCCTTATATAAATCCTCTGTCTACAGATTAAGATAGTTATGTCTTATCCCATGTGCAGAAATGACACAAATTCCTGATAACGGTACTGACAGTGTTTCCCTGTCAATACTCCCTTGCATTAATAAAGCAAACCAGAACTTTGAGTTTTCTAAATCAAATTACTATTATTTGAAGATTGTTACTCTCTTCTAGACATCATTTTTAAAAGGGGGTATGTGGGATGGGTCATAATACTTCTGAGCATGACATATCTGCTATTATGTTCCATGCAAAAGGGAACAGAAACAGTGCCAACATCAGCAACGACAGAATCTGTTTGCCTTCTCCCTTCGGGAGCAATCCAACATGTGGAAACATGAGGGCTCTGTCATTTGCAGGAAGTGAGGCGATTTAAATAAGACAGGATCCATCTGCTTCAAGATGAGCAGAAGATTGTTTGCATGGTAATAACCTCTTTGTACATTGCGTAAGTCCTCTTGCCACACTAGCTAATGGAGAAGATGTGCACTGTTACATTTACTTATTTAGCCGTAAGTCATAGGTACCAATAGTATAGAGGATTTCACACACAGTTGACTTTCATTTAAAAAAAAGATTACAAATAGACTTACTTGAGGAAATTTGGGAATGAAACCAGATGAATAGAGTATTTTCTGTTGAACCCTTTGCTTGATGGTGCCCACTTTTCACAAAACTCAAACTTTTAACAAATCTCAACTGTTACGATTAACATGGAATGAATTTCAAATATGATATGGAGTATCTTAGCGAAAGGACACTCCAGCACTTGTGGGTGCGGAAAATGTATCTTTTATTTGTAACATAGAAATAAGAGCAAATATCTATTTTCCAGGTTTATCTAGCTTGCTGCTGACTTTTCATCTTTCCTCTCTTTTCCCCTCTTCATTAACTTATGCTCATAATTAACTTGTGTTTCATCAGTTTATGAAATGGTATGGAACACTTATTAAAACTAAGCTTGGTGGAGGTTTAGTTAATAGATATGCATGTCTGATCCATCATTTTGACCTGTAATATAAGGTAAAACCTAGAAAAAGCAATTAAATGAGCCACTGAAGACTCAAATAAGACCCCATAAAACAAGTCACCAACACCAAGAGATTTCACCTGTAGCTAATTTATTTGAAAGTCTTATGTGAGATTTTTCTCATGAGTAATGGTATTTAAAATAATTAGTATATGCAAAGGTTGGATTGTAACTCTCCTCCACCAAAGTATTAATGCAAATAGAGTGATTAGCAATGACCAGTTTGGTCCTTAAAATATTGACACTTTAAGGTTATGTTCTTCCCCTTCCTCTTTTCAGAAATGTTTTGTGCAGTGGTGCAGCTTCCATCTAAACTGGAGATTTAAGATGAAAGAGTGAAGCAATAGGCTATAACATAGTGCATATTATGTTACGTTTCTGCTGGTTGGTTATTTGGGTTTTTTTCCCCCTAACTTTCAGCATCTGTATAACCTGGCTTTTAACAACTGAAGCTTGGTTCATAAAGCATAGATCTTTAACATATTTTGCATTATTCCTCTGCTGGAATGTGGATAAAAAGCACACATGCTTATCCCTACTAGATTATCTAGCAGGTAATCCAGTACTGTAATTTTAAAATAGATTTGAAATAACACACTATGTTGCCTTGGGAAGAGGCAGGGTAACAAAAGCTCAGCCTGTATAATAATGGCCCACAGTTTCACTGTTCTCCTTTTGCTCCACTAGTGGTCTGCAGAGATAAGAGTAGCTCTCCCATTACATGACTAGGGACTGGCTCTACGATTTGCAGAGTTTTCCCCTGTCCTAGGAAAAGGCACAATGTATTCTGTGTCTTCTTCTCTATACTACAATTTTATATATTTATTTAAATTAAGAAGACTGTGGAATAGAATCACAGAATCATAAAGTTTGGAAGAGACCTTTAGTATCATCAAGTCCAATCATCCGCCCAGCACTTCCACTGTAACCACTAAACCATTTCACCCAGTGCCAGATCCAGACACCTCTTAAACACCCCCAGGGATGGTGACTCCACCACCTCCCTGAACAACCTATCCCAGTGCCTCACCACCCTAACAGTGAACATTTTTTTCTAATATCCAGTCCAAATCTCCCTTGTCACAGCCTAAGGCCATTTCCTCTGGTCCTCTCACTGCAGGTACAGCAGAACAGACCAGTGTTTCCCTGGCTACAACCTCCTATCTGGTAGCAGTAGAGAGCAATGAGGTTCCCCCTGAGCCTCCTCCTCTTGAGACTATACAAACCCAGCTCCCTCACTCATTCTTCATAAGATATGTTTTCTAGATTCTTCATGAGCCATACATAGCTGCAAGACTTTCTTTTCAGGACATTAGCTGCTCTTTCAGCCTCTCTTTGTAATTCAGTTCACATTCCATTATTAACCTATGGATAAGAATTTCCTTTCATACAGAGTAACAGTGGAAGCTTTCTTGCTTGTGGATACCTGATCAAACACATTTGGAATATTAAACACCTGCTAATTGGAGGCAGATTTCCAAAATCAACATGTGTGCCTACTTATGTGGGCAAATTACAAATTCCTCTCCAGCTGGATAAAAGAACTGGTTCAAGGATTTTGTTTTCAGCAGAGAGATCATAGCCATATTCACCTGGAATTGCTTTGTATATAAGAATGTCTCTAGATAGGCTAACTGGCCAATGCACATGATTTAGACTGGTTATTTTCTAATAGCTATGCCATTAGGCTAGCCAAGTAGATGACAGGTTTTCTTAACAGCCTTGTGGAATATCTTTATGTAACCATTCATTTTCACTGTCAGGCTGTATTTCTTCTATCCTAGTGTTCTTCCCAGAAGGAAACCTAGACTTACACATATCAGCAAAATGTCAGCTTGCAATGAGGTACCTAAGGCACCACTCAGTTCATGGAGATTTTGAGAAATAACAAAAGCAATGTTGTCTTTTAATAAACTATGAGGTAAGTGACAAACTTAATATTTTGCCTTTAAATGATCAACTGTTATCCACTAAATGTGTATAAAACTAGCAGAACTATAATTGAAAAAGGCATAATTTTTAAATGAAGTTCTAAGACTAATATGGGCACAGTGTTTATCTTAAGAAAAAGAAATTGACATGAATTACAGACAAAACGATTTTAAATTAGAAAATATCATAAAATTATTCTGTGTTAAAACTATGATAATAAGGAATATCCTTATCTCTGTATTGCTTTCATTTTGTTTCTCTCTCAACTCCTGGTCATACACTCCTGTGTGCTAATGCTAAACTCAGAAAAAAACATCTCTGGCTTTTTTTTTTTCTTTTATCTTTGCAAATACATTCCAGGAGTATAATTTTCTTACAAGTAGGCTTGCAATAGATGTTCTTATTGTACCTTTTTCCCCAAGATATAAACATACCCAAAGGAATACTGGTCTTGTCTAAAAAAGTTTTGCAGAATTTTTATCACATGTGACAAACTTTCTGTGTATCAGAATGAAGGGAAAAAAAAGGATTTTACAGAAGAAAAAATGACCCAAAACAACAATCAAACAACACGTTTTGGATACAGCCTTCAGAATAAACCTGATTTTAAAAAGCTGGTGCCATTAATTTCCAGGAACAAACATTTCCCATCTCAAAAAAGAATGGCCATCCTATTGCTCACAATTTCAACTTCAGATCCCTAAGGAATGTTCTTCAGAAACCTAAAAATTTCTGGTCTTATTCATCTCCTCTCTCTCAGCACATCTTACTGCCTATTCACAGGTAATTCAACAAGGATAGCAAAAAAGCCCAACAAAAAACCAAACCAAAACACCAGCACAAAACAAGAACCACAAAAAAACCCTCCAAACAATCCCACTCTCCAAAAGACCAAAACCAAACCAAATAAACCAACCAAAACCCTCCAAAAACAAACAAACAAAACAAAAAAAATGAAACAGAAAAGAAAAAAACGGGGGGAGGGGCAGGGAAAAAAAAAAAAAGAAGAAAAAAAGAAACGACACAGGAAAAAAAACGCCCAAACAACAGCAAAAATAACCCAGGGAGGGGGGAGAATGGGAAAAAAATCCCCAAAATAAACCCCACACCTCTAAAAATCATATATACTCAAGAAGATGGAAAAAAATTGAAATGATGCCTTAATTGTGGAGAACAAAGAGTAAATGGCATAGACTAATGTGTGAAGACACAAATCCAAGGTGTATATAAATTGATGGATGAATTAAAATGTTAAAATTAGAAAAGAGGGGAGAAAGATGAATAATCTGTCATTTTCATAATACATCAACATTTGCTCATGATCAGAGATCTTTTTTAAAACCCTTTTTATCTTTGACTTGGTAATGAAGCATCTGAATAGAGGGAATAGAGCAAAGTTGTCTCAACAGCCTTAAACAGAGCATTACAATTGGATGTTACTATAATAAAACTGCAACACTGCTCTGAAGAGAAAACAGAACCTCATGGCTGTTACTCGGTAATTTTCTGAAAGACAGGCTCAATAAAAATATATCCAGTTTCTGCACTACTAAATCTCACAAGGCCACAAAAGCTTTATATATTTTATTGAATTATGCCTGAAGCATAGATTTGTAAATGAGAAATTATCTGTTCCTGAAATTTAGCAAGAAGATATTTTATTTTCCAAAGTTGATCATATCCCTCCCATACTGCCCCCTCCCTTTTTTTTTTTCCTCTGGACTAGAAAGAACAAGCTAAAATAGTAGAAGATGTTGAAGAATTTTTTGACTGTTTAAAATACTTATCTGCATAACACAAAAATGCAGGTTTTATTTTTTTTTTAAAGAGAACAGTGCAATGAGATATCATTACAGTATAGTAGAACAGTCTTTTTAATGTTCTTGTTATGATTTTAAGCAGTAAGTTTATTGCAGAACAGAACTCCGGACATACTCTATTAGTAAAGCATGAACACAAAGACTGTTCCAGAGATTTTTTAAGAAACCAATGAGGAAATTCTATGTGCTCCTTTGGTTTCCAACCCTAAGGTATCTTTTTGATAGATCTATGGGTTATGTCTACACAAGCTGGCATACATGCACACTAGAAAGCAGTAAAGGTTCCTCTCAATTTTCAGTAAAAGAATATTCAAATTATTTGTTTTCAGTAAGTCACTGGATTGAAGTCATTAGATAATATCCACTTAGAACAGCTATCTGCAAGAAATATTTGTCAGCAGTCATTACATTTTATCTACTAACAAAATAAGACTTCAACACTGAAGAAAATCAGCAAAGGAGGAAAAAATCATGTAATGAAATGTGCATGCCTCTTCCCAACAAGTCCAGAGCATCTAAAACAAATGTGGGTTCTGGTTTTTTATAAGCCTAGAAACCAGTGCTGCAGCCAGAGATCGTTGCATGTCCTGCGTAACATCACCCAGCAAGAGGCCATATAATTTAGAAAAGCAAATCAGAAGACTGGTGCCTCCCTGTGGAAAAATTACTGTATTTTCACAAATGTCAGACAGATCCAGCCATCAAAGGCAATGCTGCTGACTGATGTCTGAGCCAAAGACAAACAAACAAACAAATCTAAAGATAACTTTAATGGAGCAAATATAAAAGGATCAAAGACATAGAGGAAAGTAGGTGCATGCAACAGTAGCAAACACTTGGAGCTAGCTGAAAAACAAGGAAATTCAAAGGGAGGGAGGGAACATGATTTCTGACTTCTAAAATGCAGACATAAGCATGGCACCTAAAAAGAGACATTGGGATATAAATCTGGTTCACCTCCCCATCACCACAGTCAGCTTACTGGCAGTGAAGCCAACAGCAACCCCACTGCACACTCTGTCCATGTACAGGTTGACTGCAGGGCAAATGCTGTGATCTCAAAAGCATGCTCTGATCTCAAAAGCATATTAAATCTCAGCTACTAACACGTAAAAGTTCCACTGGGAAATCCTGCTGAGAAGTCACTCTCTCCAGTTTTACACAACCACTTCCCATTATCATGGAGTTACAAAGCTGCTCGGTACTTTCCAAATCAAGAGGATAATGTGTATGAACTAATATTAAATAGATGATAAAGATGGACAGTTAGTGACGGGGTAGGTATGAAATGTTTATGGATAGGAACAGGAAAGGATAGAAATCAAATCAAAGCACCATTTAGGGATTGCCAAAGCATGAATTCTACAAGGACTGAATTCTTCTCCTGATTCTGGAGATTCATAATGGTGAACTGACTCCTGATTTGCATCATTCCTGCGCAGCCCCTGCTCGTGAGGGCTCAGCTTTTCCTCCAGTTAATGTTGTTTGAAGAATAAGCTTTTAAGGCCCAAAATGACAAAATACAACTCTATAATAATTCCCTGATATCCATCTCCAGACTAATAGCAATAGAGATCAAAACTTCATATTTTTAAATTAGCTCTATTATTATTTACAACAGAAATCTCAATCTCTTAACCTCATGTCAGCTGCACTTTGTCTAGCTGTGCACCTTAGATTTTCCTTACCTTACCAGTAGCTATTTACCTCTGTAAATAACACAGTTACATTACAATAAAACCAATTTGCGAGCATTGTTATTCCAGTAGGCAATAGGAAATTGCTTCTTACAAGATATAGGGCAGTTTTTACAGTAAGAACAGTTTTTAACATATCCTAGGACAATATCAGTTTGTCATAATCAATAAATTGCATCTCTGTCACTGAAATTACATAATGACTTCAAAAGAGGTAACTATAACTATTAACTTTAGCAACTCTTCCACAGTTTAACAAAAAGGAAGCTTCTCATGTTATCTCTAAAAATAAGCTGTTCAAGTCACCAGCTTTCCAAAGCAATGTACATTGGAATAACTGCAGCTTGCCTTACTGTGAAGATCAGATAAGGATACTACTTCCTCAGAAGCACCAACAGTAGAAACCCACCTACTCCATGACAACTAACAGGGAAAAAAAGGTAGAAGTAGCTCTTTCCATCCTGAATGTGCTCCTCTCCTTTTTGCTTAGAAAGAACACTTCAGCAGGACAGCTTATCCCTCTGTGCCCTTAGAAATGCTAATAAGCCATGAGTCATATGTTAACTATTGGCCAACTCTGTAATGCCCATATCCCGTCAGCTGGAGACTGGAAAAATCAGAAAATTGCTGTAAAATGAACATTTTATCAGGACAGAGGTAGATCTTAAGAATTCTTTTCCTCTGATTCCCATCAAAATGTTTTAAGTAAGACTTTTTTAGAGCAAGTCTACCATGAATTCTAGATATTTCAATGATGCTTCACCTCCAGTCTAAGAGGAGTTCACCTCCTCTTAGACTGTAGTAAGAAATTTGCACATTTTCAATATCTGCCACTCTAGATGCTTTAAAAATAAGTTAAAAAGTTGCAATAAGTAGGAAGAAGGGCCAAAACCAGGTTTACGGAAAACCACAAAAGACCAAGTGAAAAAAGCAGTCAGAGTCCGGCATGTAGAAAACTATTTTTCTTTGAACACATTTTCAGAAACTTGGTGAACAGAATGATATCTAAGATAGTTTTTAAAAGAGCACTGATTTCAAATTAAACAGTTAAGCTGTTAGGAAGTAAATCATAAGGAAGGCAGTGAAAACAGAATTGCCAATTACCAGAGAAGTAGAATCTGAAGAGAATATTAGTAATTTTAATTTTTTATTTTCTACACCTGTTATGTACTATGCAAAGTCCATTGGTTGTTAATCACTCTGAGGCACATGAACATTTGAATACTAGAAAATATATTTACACACAGTTTTCATTACCTATCTCTATCAACATACCTGTTGATAGAGATACAGGTAGCAACATACAGGTACTCCTTACCCATCATATATCTATGCTTTCATGAGCTTTCAAGGTTCAAACTTTCAAGTTTTCTTTAGAACTCTGAGGTCTGGAGATTTATTTAATGAGTTTCTTTTCTTTTAACTAGATATGAGGTTGAAATAATTTAAAAAGAAGAAGAATCAAAGTGTCTTTTATAAAACTGGAACCAACTCTAGGGAAAACAAGCACATTAGGATAAGAATTCTAACTGCTGCCTTGCTTAATGATTGTCTTGAGACATTTCTTTTTGTCAATATTTTTATAGATCCCAAACAATTCTAAAAGAATATATATTTCATACTATATAATACCCTGATTAAACATAAACCATGTAAATAGAAGTAATAGAAGGAAAACAGGGAGATTATCATGGGTCCATGTGACTTCAGGAGCTACCAACACTGGTTGACAGCTGGCTGAGTGTAAGTCAGCAGTGAGCCCAGATGGCCAAGAAAGCCAATGGCATCCTAGCTCATATCAGAAATAATGTGGAGAGCAGTACTAGGGAAGTGATCATCCCTCTGGCATTGGTAAGGCTGAACCTTGAATCCTGTGTTCAGGTTTGGGCCCCTCACTGCAAGAAAGACATTGAGATGCTGGAGCATGTCCAGAAAAGGGCAACGAAGCTGGTGAAGAATCTGGAGCACAAGCCTTATGAGAAGCAGCTGAAGGAGCTGGGGTTGTTTAACTTGGAGAAAAGGAGGCTCAGATAAGATCTTAGCACTCTCTACAATTGTCTGAAAAGAGGTTGCAGTGAGGTGGGGGTCAGTCTCTTCTCCCAGGCAACTTGTGACAGGGCAAGAAGAAATAACCTCAAACTGTGGCAGAAGAGGTTCAGACTCGACATCAGGAAGAACTTCTTCACTGGAAAGGTACTTAAGCAATGGTGTGGACCTCCTAAGGAAGTGGTAGAGTCAACATCCCTGGAAGTATTCAAGAAACAGCTGGACATGGCACTTAATGCTGTGGTTTAGTTGTCTTGATGATGTTCAGTCAAAGGTTGGACTTAATAACCTTGGAGGTCTTTTCCATCCTTAATAATTTTATGATTCTATATGTTAATAATTGCATAGACAATGCTAGTTCTGGCCCCTCAGTTTAGTCCCCTGTTTCACACTGATCTTCAGTAATCTTCAATATTGCCTTGCTTAGTCATACGAAGATGGAACAATGACAAGTACAGTAGTTCAGAAATGTTACCTGTATACAATAAAAACTGATTAAAATTGCTGTGGGAACCATAACCTTGTTTAAACATGTACAATAGGATAATGTTAAGTAGTCCCTTTAGGTATTTGATGCTGACTACTTAACACTAAATTTCCTTCTGTTACTTTAGCTAAAATATTTCCATAGGTCTTTTTTCTTTTTTCAATTAGATTGTGTAGATTTTGTGATATAAAGCAACAGGCTGAAGTTTTCAATATTTTTCCACTTTTTAATATACCCATAAAGAATTAATATATATTTCTAATTGCACAAAATTAAGCTGTTGTGATGGTGCGCGAAACCTTTTCGTATTTAAAATAAAAAATAAAAATGTATTCTGCCCTTATATAAGCCTAGTAAATTGTGAATAAAATTAAGTGATGTCTAAAATAAAAAAATTCAATCATATTGTCAGCCTGTATTTTGATAACTGTTACAGGATTTTGGAAACCTTTCAGAACCTGACTTGAGTTTGGTTGAGTTTTAGACTTCAGCTGTGTCTGCTAAATGCTTGAAATTCTGGCTCACTCAGCTATCAAATCCCCACATCTGAATGCATTATGAACTGGGATTAAACTTTGTCTGATCAGTATAGAATCTATGTAGAACAACAGCCCTACTAACGTTGCTGGAAACTTCCCACAGTAAGAATTTCAGTTCAGTAAACTAAATTCAGGATATGTAAGAACATAGAGAGTTTATAAATGTTTGTGTTTTCCCCTAAATTAATTTTCCATACACAGACTGCATCCTTTGTGGCCTAAATTAGCCTAGAAACAACAGCAGACAAATTTAAGCTGCTCAGACTGAAATTTTCTATGTTGCATGTCTACCTCAGGCTGATTTTACTTCAAGTTTCATTTAAAATAGTTCAGCCTACTTTTAGGGGACAAAAATACAGTGCTTTACACTATGCTGGAAAGCTTCTGTGCTTTGAAGTGAAAGCTTGAAATCAGGATGCGAAATGTCTAGGTGTCAAGAATATGCCTTTTGCAATCCCTAAGAAAATCCAAATTAAAAAAAAAAAATAAGAAGAAGTGGCAGGGCAATAACACCCTCCATTTGTCTGCTCAGCCAATTGAGCTGCTTAATGTGGAGCCTACGGCAGAATGACACATGCTTGTGGGAGCCAAAAAATACCCTAGTTCTGATCTTTATGTAGCACAAACGTGGCAAGCTGAGCATGGGAAGGGGGAGATTTGGTTTTCCACTCCAGTGATTAGTTTAAGAGTTTGTGTTGGTTTTAGCAATAGGAAAATGAGAGATCAGAAACGTGTGTTGATTGGTAGCAGTTAAAGTAAAATTACCAAACTGCCCTGAGATGCATCGCACATGAAACTACCTCCCAAAGAAGCAGCCCAGCTCTGCCTCTACACATTAATACTGCTATGCCTACCCAGTGAAACGGGGCAGGAAATGACCTGTGCTTAAAGCTAAACCACTCAGATTTATGTATCTCTTTCTGGAGACCTAACCTTTAAAGAGGAGCTGCTTCTTCTAGGCAGAGGGGCAGTTTATGCCGATTTCAATGTACATGGAACTATGGCCTTAAAATAGATTCCAAGTAAACCAAAAAATAAGTTCACATTTAAATGGTGTTTAACCAGGCATTAATTAGGTGTGAAACTCTGAGGCAGTCTATTAATAATGAAGATGCCAAGTAAAAATTTAAAGAGGCAAAGATCAAATAAAGATAAAACAGACTGAATCTGATTTTTATTCTTGCATCTTTATATAGTGGAGATTTTTATGCAATTTAGTCTTTTAGACTTAGAGAAAAACATCACCTCCTACTGCTTTGGGGAAGCTGTTGAACTGGACCAAAACTGTCCACAGAGATACTGCCAATTAAGGCAATATTATGGAATTGTGTTTGCATGTCAGAATAACAACTAGAAGTCATACATGTGAAAGTATGATTTTCAAGAGGAAGACCAGTTCTCCATAGTTAACAAGAAATTAATTCATTAATATGGGCACAAGCAGATCATCTGTGTAAAAGAAGATTACTCATAGGGTTGCATTGTCATTGCAAAGGTAGAAGTGAATCAAGATAATACGTTATAATTCAAGCTACTAGTGCACTTTCCATTTTGGCTTTCTATTTTTCTGTTAGGAAAGGAATAATGACATGTTCATAACAAAATGTTTAATGACAAAGCTTGCTCAAAGCATGTGCAGAGGAGCATAGTTTATGGGTTGCTTTGGAAAAGCATGAGCTAGTCAGAATTATTGAAATAACTCCCTCCTACCTTTTTCTTGCAGTGAAGATACTGTGAGTGATTTTTTTGCTTTGTAGTTCATTTTTCTTTCCAGATAATAATACCCCTGCATTCGTATTTTCCCCTTCCAGGCACTTTCACACAAAGAAGGCAAAGGCAAAGCAAAAAGAATTATAAACATGATACATAATGTATTATGTATTACCTTCAAATGCACTGTATTAAAAATTATGTTAAAAATAAGAAATTGTATAAGTGAAAAAAATTTGTAACCATTTCAAAGAATACAAATAATTTTCTGGTTCTTTTAAAATTGACTACAGATATTTCACATTCATAATTTATTGTTTGCATTTGCTTTGAAAATATGTTCTTTCAGTATAGTCTAATGCCTTCATTTAATCTACTTTGTGACAATGCAGTTGGGTTTAATAATCCCACTTTTTAAAAAGGTAGTTAAATATTTTTAACAATATAGCAGAAGACACAAGAATGTGTCTTTTCCTTTACATTCTCCTTCCTTACCAATCTATCCATACTGACAGCAACCAATCCCAGTTAAACTGCTTTAGAAACTGGTAAAATGTCCATGATATGGGGCCTTTATGTAGCAGAGAATGAGGCATATTCAATTTCATAAAGATGCTTTCCATGTCTACTAACACAAACAAGACTAAACTCAGGTGTTGACTGTTTTCAAATATGACTGCCATTTACACAAAGACCTCTTCAGAGAACTCCTGCTTTCTGAAGTAACATTAGTGCAAAAGCTAATCAGATCCGTTAAGTCAATTAGCCAGTAGTTGATCTATTTATACTTGGGGGGTTGGAGGGCAGTGGGCATGCATGGTTGGTTCCTTGGGACTTTTCTATGGTTGTTCTTTGAGATGTGTGAATACAATTACAAGAAATAAAACACTATGCAGTCCTACCAGGGACATTTTTAGAGTTTCTTTGTGTCGTTCTAAATAAAAATGAAAGTTTAAAAGAGCCTCACTTCTGAGACATTGTGATTTTCTAAACTGTATAGTTCAAGCAGAATTTGTTTAGTATCCAGTTGTCTATAATATAAATAGATGCTTGAGTGTTTTTGAAAGTCTGTGCATGACTCAAGACCATTATGATCACATGAAATGGCAACATCTTTCCCAAGACCTAGTACCATCAGCAGCAAAAACACTGACTTTCACCCTGGATGACAACACTGTGTGCAAAGTCTTGACTTCCCCTTCCAAAGGGTTTGGTGGTGATAAATTTTTATGTGTTGTGACCAAGAGCTTGAGCAAAACAAGAATGTGCTCATAAGAAAACGTTACCAACCAATGAATTACTACATCCATGTTTATTTCCAACTCTCAAAATACCACTAAAGAAGGGAAGTGTTTGTATCCTCAGTTTCAGATAAAAAAACTTTTGCCACAGAAGAGTAAGAAAGCATTTCTTTCACTTTCTATTCAAGTGACAGGGTCCTTGCACTCCTTTAAGGTAGATCCCCTATTCCTTCTTTACAGCAATAAGCCATGGCTACTATTATAATTAATTTTTTGTCTGCTCAGAAATTGCCTCACTGGGAAACTGCATAGTAACACTTCAGGAGAAATAAGACCTCTTAGCTCCTTCTGAGTCCTTGGCTTATGTCAGAGCCTCAGCAGCCTGTGAGGTGCTCTATGTGCACACAGTAGCTGAGAATTAAGGTCTGTTAAATGGAATTCTAAAGAGAGTTCATCAAGGGCATTTAGAAATTAACTAATCCACAAGATTGGCTTGTGAATCTGTTTACCATTCAAACATGAATAAAAACATTAAACAGATAGCAACCCATAAATTCTAAAATTCTATTGTAAACACTGAAAAAAAGAACCCAAACCAACAAGTAATGACACAAGCAGGGCCAACATTCATTGGGAAAGATGTCTCGTATTTACACCCTTTCAGCTGAAAGGTGATGCCTAAAAGTTACCATACTAGAATTTGTTCTCTTCCTCCACCAGTTTTTCTGTGTCAGCCTAGAAAAGCAGCCAGAAAAATTTCTATCTGCAGTGCAATATTTACATAACATGGTTATTTTCCTGCCCATATCCTTGGACCATTAATATAACTAAGATGCTGTTGATCCCTGAAACTCAGTAAAGATGCAAGGACTAAAGAAACATCAACTACCATTCCCTCATATATCTCTCATTTCAGCTTTGCAAGGATCAACTTTTATTATTAATTTTCCTTCCACTATTTTAACTCATCTCATTATAGAGGTGCAGAGATGATAATAACATCTGAATGTTTTATCTCTCTAGTTTATCTCCATTTTAGCTCTTTTTTTAAGAGAATGAAAATTGCTACTGTAGGAACATCAGTATTACTGTTGTCCAAAGTTGATCCCTCCAAAATGAAAATGTTTAAATATTAGCATATTCCTATACGGTAAAATGGATCATGGCTATGTGTCATCCTACCACTACCCTGAAGTTTTGCCCAAGGTGCTCCTGAATTTCCAGCAGTATCTGCTAGTCAAGCATTGCCTCTCATTTGCCCTTCTCCTTCGCACCCCGGTGATGGATGCTGAGAGAAAAGGCCACTATAAGTTACTCAAGCACTAAGGAAAACCAAAAATCACTAAATTGCCTGTATGTGCCAAGGGTTTTTTTTTAGGGTGGGCTGCAGGGGCGGCCTTTGTGAGAAGAGGATCAGGGGCTGAAATGCAAGCAACTCTTCTGCGTACTTTGATAGCCTTTAAAATGTGTACAATCAAATTTGATATGTTAAGGACATCTAAGAAGCAAGGTGACTTAGTTATAACCAATTCCACAGATTAGCAAATTTCCACAGACATTCACCCAAACTACACAAGCTGCAAAACAGTGTTTTAAAACTATTAAAATGCCTCGGCTTGGATCTTACATTAAACATGAATTGCTTACTTTAAAAAAAAAAAAAAAAAGCGCCCTGCTGCTCTCTTTCTGTCAGAGGGATCATTTTCCTTTTTTTGGTTGTTGTTGTTATTTAAATAGCCAATTACCTTGTCACAGCCTAGAGGTATATTGCTGACCCTTCTTGTTCCAGCAAAATGCTTTGGGTTCTCAGTATTCAAAGAGAACTTCATGGACTGGCATCCTGTATTTGGAGAAACGCTGTTGCTTACATAGAACATTCAAACAGTCCTTTTTCCCTTAAACATAAGGTAGTAGTTTAAGCACTTTCCTTTCCCTGTAAATATTGCCCAGGGAGACATGACTGGCTCTCACTTCGGGGCAGTGATGGCATTTGATGCACAGATGAGACCAGCTGACCACTCAGACTCAACTTCATCTGCTGCCAGACCCACAGCGTTTTCTTATCTCCTAGGCTTTGCTGTTGTTTCTGAATTACCTAGGGCTGCTTCTAGGACTGCAAAAGGCACTAGAACAGCCATTCACATCCTGCTGGTGGTCTTACAAAGTAAACCAAACCAACCAACCAACCAACAAAATATCCAAACCCAATCCCTACAATCCTAACCACACTGCTCTGGTGGTGATGCCTTTTGGTGCTTGGAAAGAGATGAAGGAACTACCCCTTATTTGAGTATATGAGGTGTTCCTCTCGAGACAAAGAGGAGGAAGACAGCTCTGTTTTCTCAGACGAATATTTCCCGAGATTGGTAGGCTGCTTCAGAACAGCATAAATGGATTTTTGCTCTAGAACTACTCATTTATTTCAAGTTGGACTAAAGAATATAAGTCAAAAATTTGCCAGCAACACTGAAAAAAGCATCAAAAGAAAATCCATAAGCCATAATTATAAAGCAGAGCAAGACCTTGTGTTTTATGGTGGGGCTAAAGTTTCATTAAAAAGTGAGGAGGTGGTGGGAGAAAAAGGGGAAATTGGTGATGATAACGAATGACTTTTTTTTTTTTTTACCTTGGCTGTATGAGAGCAGAGCTCACGTGACGTATTTTGTGATCAAGAGCTTCATTGCTAGAGGAAAACAAGAAAAGAGCTCAAATCAGTATAATGGGAGAGTTTAAAGTTACGTAACCTTTCTAGAGTAATATTTCTGAATAAACCTTGGAGTAGTAAATGGAAGATAGGATTCTCCTGCTCAGTTATGTGCCCAAGACTATGATATCTTAATCTTCCCTTTTTCTACTCAGTTTTCCTCTTTTCTCTTAGTATTAAAGAAATTACAGAAAATGCCTTACATAAAAATTGCTACATCAAACCAATAGGAGCATGAGAATCACCTCAGGTAGAGAACAAAGCTGAACTAGATCTTTCACAGTCATCCACAAAGATATTAACCATGGCAAACATGTGAGCAAAGAACACAGATACTCCTCTTTCTCTCTTAAATGACCTGTATCCTCCAGTAATGACTACTGTGTCAAGATCCATGAGGCAGAAAGTTGCATGGAAAGAAAAATAACCTTTTTCTGGATAGCTGCTCATTTTAAGCATGAGCTAGAGTACTCAATTCTATCAAAACTGAAGCCTTTTAAGGCATGAAGAGAAGCAGTCTTCTATGTGCTTGTGGAAAAGAGATAAAAAAAAAAGTATGACTGTATTAGAAGAGTGAGGTTGAAGCTATTTGAAAATGTTTAGGGTTGCAATTGAGGATTTATTAGTGGTTTTATCTGTAGTTTTAATATGTTTGCAATATGTGATGTGCTTTAAAATTTAACTCTAGCTTCCAAGTGTTGATCCAGAGGTCATCCAAACTTTAAGAGATTAGCATTTGTATCAAGCTTTGATTCTAAAGTTTCTTACTTAAGCCCTAGATAATATTCTCATACAGGAACTATAAAATTGAAAACTTAAATCCTACTTTCAAACAGCATATAGCTTAATTCTACTGACAAATGGTCACTGGGAAAGGACTGGGAAAGACAGCATTTAGTTACTATGCTCCTGCTTTCAAAATAAGTCCTACACCACATCTCTGCTGTGAATGTTTGAATTCCACTTATTTAGCTGTAATATCCACATCATACTGTGGATATATTTCCATCATATTCTGTCTAGAGAAAATATCAACTCATGACCTGGAATCACTCTCCCTGCACTCCCACTGGTTCTCAGACCTAGACTAGCACCAAGCATGCTGCTTCTGTCTCATGTCTTTGACTTCATTTTTAAAATCAGTTTAATTATCAAGTACCACATAAATATCATTTAATCTCTCAAAATAAAGGAGAAAGCAAGAATGGGTAGGAGTAAAAAAGGTCATGTTTCTGCAGTTCTACTCAGTGATGACAGCATGTTATCTTCCCTGACTGCTCTGAGAATTTTTCTTACTCTAATCTACATAGTAATCCTTAGTTCTGGATGGGGAAGGACACTGGAGAAAATTGAAAGTGTCCAAGTAAGAAAAAAAGCTAATTTTTCTTGCGGAAGTGCGAGGATGTTGGAAGTGGGGAAGGCAATATCAGGCCATTTATTCTTTTTACAATACAAAGTTTTGCAAGTTTGGTAGACAGTCCTGAAACCGGCAGACTTCTTTAGGATGGTATAGGGGCTCTGAACAAAGGAACAACAAAAAACTTGCCTTAATGAACTTAAAGCAAACAAAAATAAAAAAAAAAGCAAACAAAACAACAACCAAAAAAAACCCCAAACCAAACCCCACACACAATCAAGCCCAAACCCTCTGTTTTATGTAGCTTTTAGCTATATCTTATGACCAAAAAACCCCTTTTAAATACTGCCATTCAAAACAAACTAGACATACTAGACAAACACAACTAGCTCAGCTCTCCCAGGACAAGATCTTGTTGCAGATGGCCCACAACTCCAAAGTCAGATGATACAAAAAAGTTAGTTATTGACACCTTGCATGCAAAAAAATTAGAAGAAACTTTTCAAACCAACATTTCATTTTGTTGGTAAAGCTCTTCAAGAGGGATCATTATTCCTATTGTCACTGCCGAGTAGAGTTAATCTCTTCAGTTTTCAGTTCATTAATAATCTCCAATTTTCTGACAAGATGACTAAATTTCTCTCACATTTTAGGTTTAAACTTGTTTGTTTTTATCAAGAGTTCTTTAATAGGCAAGATCTGGAAAGAAAGCAGCTGTCAGTTACATTTTAGAATATGGTTTTGGCAGAGACATTTATTTTCAGAGCATTGAAGTCAAATCTGTCTAAGAACTGATAGACCAAGGTCAAACCACAGTAATCTTTGGAAAGTAAATAATGAATCTTTTCAAGTATTTTGACAGGAATCAAACTTTTCTAGATGAAGGGTCATGGAGATACAGTACACAGAGAGATGTGCATAAAGATATATATTTACATACACAGGTGTACAGATATGTGTCTATGTGTGCGCATGAATATGCATTAAGAACTGGGAAAAAATGTGGCTTTTGCTTCATAGTCTGAGGGAACCTTGATGAAGTGCAGCCTTTATCCTATTCTATCCTCATTTCTATAGGAAATAGGGAATGCATGTTAGGGGTGCACAGCTTTCAGGAAAGAACTTATTTTTTCAAAACCTCTGTCAACACTGCATATTTCCTGCTAAAAAACAAAGCAACTGTTGGAGACATCAGGATAAATAGATTCAAAAGATCCACAGCTTAAAATATTTTATGAAGTGATTGATGAATCTGAAGAATTATAGTTTAAGTGTAGATATGAATTAAATCATCAAAACTTACAGATCCTACCTATCTGTACTGTAGTTGAAGACAAGGAATAGTAACAAACCAATGGATGAGCAATGTCCCTCCAGTCCATGACTCTTTGGGGAGCTATGTTAACATATTATTGATAATTCTGCTTTCTTCCCAGAAGACCCACAGAAAACAATGCTGCTTAGTAATGAGCAACAAAGAGAAATGCATGGAAGACGAGCTCCGATCCATCCATTCTTGCCTGGGGCTACACTTCCATGCAGTTTATTAGTCTCCTTGCAAACTGTCGTGTTAGACGGCTATTATCCTGAGGACAAATATGATGAATAGGGTCCCAAACTTCTGTTACTAGATGTAAAGTTTAAATTTCCTTTCCTCCTAACTCTCAAAAGCAGAAGCATCATTTTTCCCCATACAGGTTTGTTCATTTAAATATCCAGATGGAAACAATACTAGCAATTTTTCTGTTTTCCTTTATAACCAGCATATAACAGATCCCAGCTGGGGGAATGGAGAAAAACAGGAAAATAACCTGGCAGCTAGTCAAATCTAGAAAGTGATAGAATAACATCTAGCCAGCTTTAGAAGAGCAATCCCTATTCTCCAAGCACAGTGAGATGTCTTTATTACAAGAAACATGCATTTACAGGGGTAAAATGCAAAAAAAAAAGTAACAAAGATGTTTTCATCTGAGAAGTGAGCGTGTTGCTCTGTTTTTGCCATGCCTGTATGTAAAATAAACATGAACCAATTTTCATCTTTAAAGTTTGCTTCTGAGAACTCCTGAAAAATATGCCTTCTACAATTCTCAATGCATATTTTATGGAACAGTCAGAGGTATTCATAAATATATTGAAAAATTGACAATAAACATTTTGAAAACTCAGTATCACTGTATGAAGATCTGATGACTGCAAAGAGTTATTAGACATGTAATTACAGTCAAGAATGAGACCAGTATTACAGATCTGCGTTTGTCCTTTTATTGTTCTGTGGTTCTCAAATTAGTCAGCCCTAGAAACAATGGTCTTCAAAGAGCTCTCGCCTCCGGCATGTGGTTTCAGTTTTCTGCAGCCCTCTTAACATTGAGAAGTTACTATTTTTTTGAAAGGTAGATTTGAAAAAAGTCAAGCTTTGTTTAATATTTGTCTTGGTGTTACAAGTCTTGGTTTGCCATTGAATGATAGAATGAGTAATCAGTGGTGGAATGTATTCCTCTAAAAAAAGCACACTGACAAAAGAAAGAATTTAAAAGCAACACCACCTGAAAGAGAAGACCAAACCACAGGTTGCCACTAATGTCACTATGCTTGCACTTCCTGGAATTATTCTACCTACATGCAAAATTCATGTAGATGGAAAACCAGAAGTTTGTGTCTGCAGGGCATTTTAAGTTCACATAACACCAGTGACAAATGCTGTAACAATAAATGGAGAATATATTGGATAAACTGCACATTTTGAGATCCAGGTTTGAATATCTTTTTAGAAAGAAAAAAAAAGAATTAGATACTATTTCAGAAAATAAAAAATATCAATAGCAAAAGGAGTAGCTTAATTATTGCGATTAAAAAAAATAAGTGGTTCTTGATAGTGCTGATATTGAAAAAGAATATTTGAGTATATTGACACTTTTGAGAGCAAGACCAGGCTATTATTTCAAGCTTATTTACATTACAAAACAGAGCAGCTCTTTTCTTCAACTAAAGAGGGAAATAGAGAGTCTTAATGTACATCTATTGAACAGTTGCTGCATTTGTTCAAAATGCAAAACACATCAGAGAGAAAGAGGAAGATTAAAAAAAAAATCCCAGTAAAGTGCATTTTTCTTTAGTTCTTACTGTAATTTAGGCACTCAATCAGACAAATATTTATGTATACCTAACTGAACTGAGCAGAAAACTTTATTCAGAACTTTCTGAGATGAAGTTCACTGAAGTAACATAACTAAGCATGGGAGGCAATAGACTAGTGAAGAGATATTGTCCTCATTTTTTCCACTCTGCTGCTATTTTGTGTAAGGGCACTGCACTTATCCATGCACCATTCACTTCTGTGTTCAAACCATTAAGAGTTAGCATCTGCTACATCTGTCAGCTAGCCTTATGATTCAAATTAAAACAAGTCATGGATGTATTTCTCTCTAGATTGACATACATATACCAAGCCTACTTCTGAATATCACACTGCAGATAACTGCCACTATTATGAAGAGATGCTGTAATTCAACAAAAGAAACAAAATTAATTTTCTGCTTATAATTCTTGTTTAATCCACCCAAACCCTAAATATTATATCTGCAAATTCTACAATTTTTCCATTTCTATGTCAGGCAAAAGTTTTTCCTTAGTTATTAGTGCTGCAGAATCAAATGCATTCCTACTCCATTATTTCCCAGGGAAGATATTTGTTTTCAATTTTCTGTAGAAATATTGGGAGAAAGATACAATGAAAAGTGATAGACCTTGTTTTAGAACTGGAATAGGGGGATAAATGTGGCCCCTAGACTACACACTGCTGAAAGAGAGGCAGGTTACATTCTTTTTTCTCTACAGTCAGAAATACTAAGGGGGACATAAAGAAACCTTTCTTTCTCCTACCTTTTCTTTTTCATTGAGGCTCAAACTAATAAATGTCACTAATTGGGAGGCTAGATAAAAAAATCCCATCCCAAAGAACACATTAGAAACAGCAGGAAGGAGAACCATATAACATTTTAGGAATTTAATTCCCTCCAAAACCTACTGGGGAAAAAAAAGCACAACAACCCACAAACCAAAAAAAACCCCAGTAGGCTGCTGCCAAGCTCCATGGCTCTACTCTAATTCAAAACTGTATTCTTTTGGTCTTAATAATTCATTTATAATCTGACTTAAAACATTAAGAATAACCAATACAGAACTCCTATGGAGAAAACAAGCTTTTAAGAAAAAGCCAACAAAGGCAAAGGTTAAATACAAGAAAAGAAAGAACAAGAAATAATTGATGGTAAGGTTTTTCAAATACTGTACTCCTCAATTATTGGACACCACCAAGATATAGTGTAGTGCTGGTCTACAGTATGCTATAAAAATTGATCATAGATCAAAGAATCATCAATAATGCAGCTGCATCACAATTCTCTGTATGTAATTCCTTATAGAGCTTTCTTTTTATCAATGTCAGAGGGAACGCACTAACTTTTGACTCCTCTTTACCCCTTCCCCTACTAAGGAGTAACATCAATTGTTAAAGTACTGATTTTGGCACAAATAACATCACACTTCAGGATTCTTACCTCAGCCCGATCCCCAAAGGCTGCCTTAATGCTTGTGTTGCATAGTGTTTCTACAGTATTTCCACCTCATGTGGGATGTGAACTGCAACAGGGTGCCCCAGAATAAGGGGGTGGCTGCTTTCTAATGTGGTGGCCACTGCTGCTGCTGATTGAATACAGGCTGGTGGTGCTGTGTCTGCAGCCAGACCTAGCTGCATGCAGCAGTATGGAACAGGTCTCTGTCGAAGTCCTAATTTCTGTGTTGTCACTCCACTGGCTACTCCTTTCTGTTCATGCATGTATAAATTGAAGGGCTCTGCAGAATCCAGGAGCATAAGTGGGCACTGATGCCAAAGTTCCTTTTGTCGCTTTAAACGCCTGTTCCTTTCCCAGACCCCAAGCAATACTTTCTATCTCCTCATTTCTTGCCGTCAGAGATTTGGTTAATTCTCCTAACCCATATAATATATATTACCTTTTTCTCTTCTCACTGCCTGAGCAATAAACAACCTTGAAGAGATTCTGTTTAAGGCAGATTTTTTTTCCTCAACTTTTTTCTTTTTTTTATGTACTTCCAAGGTAAGTGATAGCTGAATTGTATTGAGTGCATTTAGAGATGGCAATTGAAAATAACTGTTTTAATACCAGAGATAATAAAACGGGTCAAGAAATAGGGCACAGATTGAATCAAGTCTTCTAAGAGGAGAAAAAAAGTTCGGGGGAAAAAAAAAATCAGAGTTGAAGTCACAGGTCCTTAACTTGTGCTAGCCAGATTAAAGTACAAGCAAAAAGAGCTACTTGAAAGAGTTTGATACAAGCTCATGGATACAATCTTATACTGTGTTCATTATCACCACTTTTTGGCCTGCCTTTTTAGATGAAGCCAGCAACATACAGTGTGTTTGCATACAGTTTTATTGTATTGTTCATTTAAAAAATCTGTCATACACAGTCTAAGAACAGTATCATCTTACTTTACATGGGGACACTGTAAATTATATAATTATCACTTACTCTCAGTTTAGCTGCTACAGTTAACATGATGTGCTGTCAGATGCTTTCCAGATTTTGAATATTTTCTGTCTATCATGCCAACTGTTAGGTCCATGACACTTTGAAAGAGCTAAGATTTCTCACAACTGCTTCAGCCTCTAGCCGTGGTGATCAAATCTCAATTGCAGATTCAGAATGCCTAGATATCCAGGATTTTGGCTGTTGGTTTTTGTTGGGGTTTTTTGTTTGCTTGCTTTTGGTTGTTTTGTTGTTGTTGTTGTTGTGGGGGTTTTCCCCTTCATGTTGAGGAACTCTGATCTTTTTAAGTCTCAAAGGAAAATATTTCTGACTTTTTAAAAATCTCCCATATTTCATGCCAAAATCTGATCATATTAATTGGATACAGCTGACCTTATGTGAAGGTCTGAGTAGCAGGGAGAAGTGCTTGCAGACATGTTTCACAACATCTGTTAGTAAAGCACTTCGCTTGGAACAATCCCACTTGTGAGTTAAATCTTTAGAATAATGCTGTTAAAAAAAAAAAATTATTAACTACAAACCAAAAAAACTGATTGATAGTATGGCAAAGATCTGTCACCTACCTCATTACAATCTCCAATTTACACTAAATGAACTGTAGTTTCATTTCCTGTTTTGTTTCTTGGTTTTCATGCCTGTAAATTCACTGCTACTAATGTGACCCCAGGAGAAGTGGAAGCCATCTTCTGGATGGGTAGTTGTTCAACAGGAAAAAAGTCAAATTCCCCACATCGGACACTTTCAGTTCACTTCTATTTTGGAGAAGACTATTATTGTTGCTCCCACTCTCACTCACCTGTAAAGCTCTGCTGCTACTGCACGTGTCATATGCAGATCTTCATATTTAATGGGCACACCGAGTCTGGAAATTTTAACCAAGATCTTAAAATCCAAGAACACTCATATTCTGACCCTTACTTATTGCCTGGTGGCAGAAAATTGTTGCTTAATTTTGAATGTTTCTAGCAAAATTTTTTTTTTTGTGAAGCCAAAAGTCTTCATTCTGCAACAGCAGTATTACTGAGGGTCCATACTTTGCCATTACTGTGGAATCACAGATAACATTGGCTGTTTTGCTCATACACATAGATTCTATGAAGAGACCATTTGGGCATGCTGGAGTGAGTAATTTCTGGCAGACAGAAAACAAGCAGTCATCCTTCCTGTCACCGCAATGGTAGGCTTCTGAACCAAGACATAAAGCTGCTAAGGAGGTCCCAACCCACTTACTGTAATTATGTAACCCTTATCATTCTCTGGTGCTGCCCAAGAGGAAAGGAAGCAAGAGAGAGGAAACTGCACTAACCATGCAAACAGAATTGTCCTGAGCTGTGTATAATTGTTGTGAAACAAATCTGTATCATAAAGCTAAACCACAGTCGTTTTCCTTGCCACACATGCTGAGAATTATCTGACTGACACCTTTCTCCCAAGCACCAGTGGACACCTCACTAGTACCCCAGAGGAAGCTCTGTGCTGGCACACTTAAGGTCAACAAATTCCCACAACTGAAGATTGCAAGGACAACACTGCCAGCAACTCCATAGGAGTTTCAGTATGAGATATTTGTATGTATACACTGCCAAAATTCCAACTCTGTCTTCTGGAGTAACAGCCATAGGAAAACCTTATTTAGAAAAAGGTTTTATTATGAACCTTCTGTCATTAAGATCAGAAGAAAATTGTTTAAATAGCATGCCATGTACAGCATGGTTGGATGGTGCCCAGGAGAATGACAACAGTACAGCATTTCAGAGTGATGAATGGTATCACTCTCCCCCACAAAGATGTTTAAAAACATACAAATAAAAGTGATTAATTTCAGAAAGTGGCATATTACAAATGCTAAATTATGCTGCCAATAGTTTCAGCTCACCTTGAGACTAATAAGGTAAAATATATACTACTTAATAATATATTTATTAAAGTAAGTTCCATGTAAATATCTAGGTGACTTTATTACACTGTAACACGAGCTGACCAGAGTATTATATATTGACATAAATAGTTTAAAATTACTTATATTTCATTTTGCACAGCACAGTAGCCTGTTAATAGTAATACTGGGATTCAGCTAGAAAATAAAAGGCTTTCAGAAGGAAAATAACATTTATTAGGCTTCTCCTAAATGGTTCTGAGATGCCTTTCTTACACTGGAAAAGTAATTTTCTCTATATAAATTTTTGTCAAAATACAGGTATATAATCAATCCCTCATCCTCTTGTTAAACTGTCTGAATACACGTTTCAAATGCACAAATGCCCTCCAGCTCCAGTGTTTGATTCACCCAAGAATAATGTTGCCTTTTCTATTGTGCTTTTTGCAAAGTCCCACTTTGCCCATTAAAAAGGTAAAATAGAGGTGCAATTCCAAACAAGACCATGGCAAAAAATTGGTCATTCGGGATCTGATATGAGTAGAAAAACATACAGTGAAGTTATGGGAACTCTTCCTTGTCTGTCTTCTTTCTTTTGAGAGTATGAGATGAAACAAAGTTTGGGAGGATCTTTGCCCTGGGACCTAGGAGTCCAGGCTCTTGAAACAAAGGAGCCTATTGTGATGATACCAAAGCAAACTTGTATACAAGCACACCAGAACTGTAGTTGAATATCACAGGTATGAACAACTCCTCCTCAAACTTTTACTCCTGATCAGTTGTTTTACTCCTGAATGTTGAGTTGCTAACGATAAATTATGCAACTCCCCTCTCTGCTATTCTATTAGACTGCCAAGGGGTGTGAACTGCTTCAGGTTATACATAATGCATACTCATCACCTATGTGAAGATACAAGAAACAGAAAGGAAGCCCACTTCCCTGCTTGCCCAACACCTGGCTCTACCTGCAACACCTACATAACAAGGGGATTTCTGGGAAATTTATGTCTAATGGTTTCTAATTCATGCTGTCATATATTTTTGTTCTATGCAATACAACCAGAGCAACACAGGCTTGTTTGCTTTGTTTTGTTGTTTGGTTGGATTTTTCAATAACTACGTTACTATGTTGGCATAGGTTGAAATAAAGAGCAGGGCCTCATTGCATTTCATGTTTCCTAGATACACTGCAAAGACACTTTGAAGGAATAATTAAAATAAAAGACAAGCAGATGAACAGAAATTAACTGTATGTTTGGATGGGCAGGCAGAGACTAAGGGGCCAAAAGAAGAAGGGACCATGAAGGGCAGGGAAGGTAAAAGTCAAAAAAATGTCAAAAAAGGGCAGAGCAGGGGAGAGTACAGCAGAGAAAGCAAAGAAGGGCAAGAATAGGCAAAGAAGGGTGAAAAAGCAATGAAGAAAAGTAGAAAAGAAAGGCAGAGAAGAGTGGAGATGGGCAGAGATAAAAATAGAAGGGTGAAGAAGGTCAGAAAAGTTTAATGAACTTCAGAGAAGGTCAGACAGGCAGACAGAGCTGGGCAGACAGGACAGAACAGTGGAGAACATGGGTAGAGATGAATGAGGAATAAGGACAAAGGACCAGGGCAAAAGAGACAGACAGATAAGGTAGATGAAGGGCAGAGAACAGTGGAGATGATGAGCAGAAAAAAAAGGGCAAAAAAGAAGAGTAAAGTAAAATGGCAAAGGAGAAGAGCAGAGAAGGTTAAGAGAAGAGCAGAAACGGGCAGACAGAGAGGAAGGGATGGGAAAAGATAAGAGAAGAAAGGCAAATGAGAAGAAGGATGGAGACAGAAGAAGCCCGACCCAGAGGAAAAGCAAAGAAGAAAGGTAAAGACAAAGATCAGAGGATGCTGAGAATGGGCAGAGAGGGGCAAAAGAGAAGGATGAAGAACAACTCAAAGTGAAGAACACTCAAAGATTATAAATTCCCTTTCCCAATATTGGCCCTAAGGATGCAGTAAGAAAATTTACCCTTCAGTTGATCAGAGTTGCTTAAGGATCCATGATCAATGTAGTGAACCGTATTTGCACCAATAATACACACACACATATATGCATTTTTCAATCTGAACAGGAAACGTGGTAATTTTGCTCTTCTCTTTATCTACCCCACTCCTTTTTGTTCTCAGAATAGAGAATTCAAGGTCTACCCAGTTTTATCTCAGCAAATGATTTTTAGTTAGAAATATTCTTACCAGAAAAGCAATGTCAGTTTGGTAAGTTTTAAAGGCAGAGTGTGCAGTTAGTTCAGTTCCCAAGCATGAACATGAACAGTGCTAAGATTTATAACATGCAATAGCACTTTCTCTGTTAGACTAATTTTTTTCCCTATTTTTGCCTTTAGTTTTAGAGCATTGTTCTTAATTACTCGTATTTACTGTACCATGGTTAAAAATTGATTTCCATTCTGAATCATTAAGACCATGATCTTTATTTGTTCCATCACAGTTTTCAAATATATCTCTAAGGAATCACCGCAATTTATTTTGGAAATTACAGATCCCATGACTTATTTATTTATATTTTTTATCTATATTCTAATTAATGTCTCCTGTTAACAGGGTTTGTTTGTGAATTTAAAACACATTTTTGATAAGGATAGAAAAGCCTTTTGCTGTATGAAGCTATCTGCTATGCAAAGTTGTTATTGAATTCCTGGCCATAAAATGTATGTATTATCATGGGAGTGCAATACTTTGTATAGCCTATGTATGCAGTTTTACTGATATAATTTTCTTTTGAGTATGCTTTCTCCTCACTCTTTCTGCCTTTTTTTTTATTTTTTTTAAGATTAGTCTGTACAGGTGTTGACCATTGAGCCCAAAGTCTTGACTTCCTTTACACTGTTCCCTACTTTTTTAATATCTTATGGTTCATGGTTAGTGCATACAAACTTCCATAGTATTACCAAAGTCAGTGGACAGTTTAACACCATTAGAGAATAAGTAATTTATATATGTAAATATTTCTCAGCCTTGAAAAGATACATTTTTGGGACAAGCTTTAGCTATGTATCTGCCAATGGTCTCAACAAAATCTGATTGTCCTCTGTAGTAATAGGAATATATTTTACGCTATATAGATTGGCAATACAGAATAGTGGATGTATTAAATTCTCTTAGGCAGCAAAATCTATGCAAAATCTTGCAGTGCATATTCAGTGACTAGAGCTGGCATAACTACTGTCAGCAGGGGATTCACATCTCAACTAATACTGCTGATCAAAAGGGCAGATGTACTAACACAGTTCTGCTCACCTTCAGTTCACTTTCATCCTCACCTCGGTCCAAATTTGTGCAATGAAACATGAATTACACCAGGCAATGACACAGATCAAAACCAATCAAGGCACAAATAAAAATCATAAACCAAAACCAGTTCCAAGTGAAACTCTAGCCACTGCATGTCGTACAAAATCAAGTGTGAAGTGACACTGACTCTAATGGTCCACAAAAATCTGACCCAAAAGACTGGAAAAGTAAATTTCACAGACTATTCTGAGTTGGAAAGGATCCATAAGGATCATTGAATCCAAGTCTGAAGTGAATGGCTCATACTCACATCATACACATGGCCTTGGTGCTACTAGCACCATGCTCTAACCAACTGAGTTAATCTTAGGTTCACTTTTTTCCCTACCTTTAGATTTTTCTTTTCTCACTTTCTTCAGCTGCAGCTTCCTTTGCATATCCTGCATGTCCTCCTTTAGTACAATTTCTTGCATTTGAGACTTGAATTTAATAACTTTCCAACTTGATTCCCTTATCTATTTGTGTAGATTACCTTTTAGCAGTCTTCTGCTTTAGAATTTATTTTGCATCTGTCTCATGAATTCAAACAATTCAAAATATGTTTAAAATATACTCTGCCTTAGGTAGGTTCCTCACTGAAATCAGTAAGTCTCTTCTAATTGAGCTAAGTAGATACAGACTCTGGTCTATTCTGAAGTTCATATTAAGGACATAATTAACTGCTGATAGAGATTAATTATCTAGGCAAGGATCTAGCAGTAGAATGAAAAGGAGATTACAGTAAAAAGGAACACATGTTCTCATGTTCCAAGGCTAGGTTTAGAAGAAGCTGATTTCACTTAGTATCTGAATCCCAAAATCAAAAAATGCCATCAAGGAAGCCCTATGATTTATATTACCATCATCATCTCTGAAGACACAGCACATGCCAGCGTTTCACTGCGTGCCTGTTCTCCTGTGTTGCAGATGAGAGACATTTTTCTGCATGAATGGAAATAGGAGGGGAAGTGTTTTGTCACAAGTTTTAACAATGAGCGTGTGCATAAAGATGCATACCCACAAGTTTGCCATGGACAAGGTGAGCTTTGAATCATATAGCCACAGCTAAAAACAATGACTGTGAGCTAATAAAAGCTACTGGATTAGGGATAAGGCTTGACTATTTCCTGAATAGCAGAAGTTGTGATAAGAAGGTAATACTCAGAGGAAGAAAAGCAGTCTGATTGGAGTCTAAGAAAAATGCTGCATTAAGAATAATCCAGAAGAAATATTGGAGAATCAGCAATGGTAGCAATGTTTCAATCTGCATACAAAACTTTTCATACATGGATTGGGGGGAGGGAGAAAGCAATATCACATTAAAAAGGTGATTGATCTGGGCTTTTTACCAAATGTAGCATAGGTCAGATTGGATTTTATTGTATGTATCCTGGTGTCAGCATACATGCAGTTCAGGAATTGCTCTGTAAGCAAAAATCATTTCTTGCACTAAGAGCAGGAGGTGAAAGGGGAAGAATCATCCTCCTACAGTATATCACATCATATTAATCTGAATTTAAACCACATAATGGGACAAATTCTTACTTGGACCAATCAGAGTTCAGATACAAAGAGAGTATATGAAATGTTACAAGCTAAACTTAAGAGAAAAACTCAAAAAAAGTCCACATAGGAGAGCAAACAAACTCAACTTACTTTTTGTAATCAGTGACTACACTGTAGGGGCTGTGGCTTGAGAAAAAGTATTAATCTAGAAAAAACCCAAAACAACAGAAAGAGCCCCATTAGTTGTCTCTATTGCTGACCTCCTGCATAGTTGGTGTCTTAGGGCTCCTACTATTAAAGCCCATTCACAGGTTAAAGTGTTTGGCAGTACATCTTCAACATAAGCCCAATGTAAATTGCATAATCACTATTCCTGTCCTTCTTACCTTTATGGACAACCAAATGCTGACAACCAAACCATGAGGAGTACCCAGGCTCTGCCAACATTTGCTGAGCAAAGCAAAAAATATGGACTTGAAGAAATATGGACATGAAGAACCTACCAAGGACCACCAATTCCTTTCCAATAGAAGGGATATTGCCTCACAACAGTAGGGTGGAAGAGCAGAGAGAAAATATTTTCTTGATCAGAAAGGAAAAATCTTGTCCAGAAAATGGGAAAAAAATGTGTAGTTGTCATGTTTGAACAGACCTGATACCCATTCTTACCCCGTTAGTTGCTAACAGAGCAAGAGGTTGCCAGTCAGCAAACAAATAAGAAGGCAAAACTAGAGTAATTTGTCCTGTGTTTGCTTCTGTTGTCCAAACCCAATCTTTGTGGTTATCTTTGTTAAACAAGGGGTGGGGCTGGGAAAAATTATTTACTCTCTTAAAACTGCAGATTTGTTACAGGTCTCCATGCCTTGTGGAAAATCACTGGTATTTTAATGCTAATTGCTCAATGGGTCATTTGCAGTCTTAGTATTCAGGGGAAGAAAAAAAATAAAGGAAGGGACAAACATTCAAAACCAGTCATCTGTTAGAAAGCTTCTTTAATAGATGGTTTTATTTTGGATGTTACATTATACATCCAACCATAAAAAAAGTTTTGTTTTCTCCCTTTAGAGACTTCTTTTCTCAAATTTCTTCTTTAACTGCCATGCTGAGACAAACTAACAAACAAGTTCTCTTGTGAGAACTTATTATGTACTAACAGAGCAGAAAAGTCACACTTCAAGATTTGGATTGATTGACAAATCATCAGTTTCTTGCAAAATGTCTTTTTAATTTAAATAAGTTAGAAATAAAATGTTTTATCTTAAGTCAAATTAAAGCACTTCAGAGAATACCATATGACACTGCTCCTTGCAAATATGAAAAGCCAAGCATATACTTTTATGAGAAGGATTGATTAATGAGGATTTAATTTAGGATAAATCTCATTTTATACAAATCATCTAGAACTATTTTCCAGCCAGATATTCTAGAAATATATGATAGTCAATTAATGAAATCATATTTGTGTTAAGCTGACAGAATGACTTTATATGTCTCAAGTTCCAGAGGCTCACATTCCCAATAATTCTTTGCAATAAAAAGATATTTTAGTTGACTACATTCAATACTTTATGGACTCTAGAGTATTTTCTTAGTGATTATGCTGTACTAATAAATTTGAAATATTAAACCATACATTTTTATCCAGCATTACAATGGCATACTTTAAAAAACTTACATGTTTGCATGCAACAAATTAACTAGGGTTCAGGAGCTTAGCTAATACCTTACTAGTGAAATTGTCTGGGCTTATATATTTAAGTAAAAACCAGTTCTTTCTCATTTAAGTTAGCAGCCAACTTACATTGAGCAGCAGCTTGCGTTTTGATTTTATGAAACATACTTAAAATTCCAGAAGAAACAAAAATTTTTTCTCCAATAGACTATGGTTGGTTTTCTTTAATCTGTGTATGAGTGCATACATATGCATCTCCATCCACTGTTGTATTCAAACACACAGTGAAGGACCAGATCCTAAAGTCAAAATTATTCTGCTTTCAAAGCAACTGTAAGAAGTCTATGTATAAGTACTAAGTAGGATGCACATGGAGTCAAAAAGCCTGGTCGGACTAATTGATATGACAACTTACTCCAAGTAAACAGAACCGCACCAATAAAAAAATAGGTAAAAATTCAGATTTTATATAAGCCACATCTAAAGATAGCTTAAAATGCGTGAATTATGTATGTGTTTGAGATGGAGGAGTGCTCATTGTAAAATAAATACTTATTTTTAGTAGAACCTTTCTTTTGTAGACCTCAAAGACCTTTAAAGTGAAATATCCAGATCAATACAGAGCAAGCAACTAATCATTCAAATTAAAAAAAAAAAATTGAGAATTGCTTGAGAAATTTTATTCCAGAGGCATATATAGACAGTCAAGTAACAGAGAAAAAGTATACAAGGAATAAAGAGAATCTTAACAATCTAATCATAAATTGTCTTTACTGATAATGAGAAGAGATGAGAAAAGATTGTTTAAAAGAAAGAAAATAAAGGGTCTTAAAATGCATATGAAGAGAATTGCATCTCATCAGATAATTAACTTGTTTTTAAGTGACAAAAATGATAATGAACCCATTAGTAATGCTATTCTCAGGATTAATAATGAAGGTGGTGATTGTGAATGCAATGCAGAAGAAATATTTTCATTCTGGATGGAGGGAAATGGTGTAAACAATAGGTAAATGAAAGTTAACAAGACAAAAGAAAGAAGGAAAAGATATATGCTAATAACATATTAGAGAAGCAATAGAAACTTCACTCAACAAATGAAAAATTTTAAAACGGAATATGGTGGTATTAGTACTGAAATTGGAAACAACAGAAAGCAAATTAAATAAACCATGAAAAATACGAACGCAAACTTTTCTTATCTCAGTTTGAATATTGTAATGTATTCTGCAAGTAATTTAGATGCTTTAAAATAAGTCATAACCTTATTTTCATCTTACAGCACACCAACAACATTATTCCCTATACTGTAAATTTTACCCATTGAATCTCAGGACATCTACAAAGCTGCTCTAAAAGGAAAGATGCATGAAATATATTTTTTACTTCAGTAGTGATCAATATTGTCTTGAATAAACAGTTGGTATTTCCTAAGCAGTTCAAAATTGTAATTATACCAAATAATCTTATTTTTACATACCTTTTTCCATTAGTAACTGCCCATCACATGTGGAATTTAAGTCTCATTCTCTAGGTATTTGGTGGAAAACTCTGACTGAATAAAAATACTGAAGAGTTACTTTTTTAAGGGGCTAGACATTTAATAGTCTTAATAGTATTTCATGTCTCATAGTTCAAGCAACTAAGTCCATCACCCAGACCTTCCCATTAAAGCATCTTTCAGTCAGATTTCAATCAGCTACTCTACCCTACTTAAGTGAACAAATGGTAAAAATTTATTTCTTTGAATACTTGGTAAATCAAAATGCTGTTATCATCAGAGTTACATTCCAACAAACAACATGCATCTGCTGTGCTAAAATGTATATTTGACATTCACCAGACTACTAATTAAAACTTGAAATGGCAAACTGCCACAGGAATTAAAGAAAAGGAAGTGACTATTAACTCTTTGGGGGTTATTTTTGTTTGCTTGTTAAACCTGAGAACAAAACCATGGCTCATTTTATGCTCAGAGTTCAAAAACAGCATCTTTTTATCAGAGGTACCACAACAGAGCAAAAATGGTCCGAAAAGAAAACATTTCCTGAATGGTACTTTCATCTCTTCTTGCAGAAGGGACAAAGGAAGGAGCTACCTGAGGGCATTCTGTGCTGGGAATATGGGGAGGGAAATGTTGTTTAAGTGTAGTAAATGGCAAAGCATATTGGGACTAGAAGTATTCAGGGCCAGAAGAATGCAGACTGCAGTATTAGATAAATTCAGTCAGAATCTCTTTAAAAATGACCTTGGGAAGAAGAGATACAAGTGCTATCATCACTGTCTCCAGGAGTCATAAGGGTACACTGCAGTAGAACTGGAGGAGAATTTCAGGATGGTTTTGGTTTATAGTATTAAAAAAGTAATTAGAAAATGGTATTAACCACCTTTTGTCCTCAGAATCCTTGCAATAGAGCGGACAACTTGTCACTGATGTAGTTGTCCATGCAAGTTAGAAGCTATCTAAACAGCCAAATTCTGTTTACTGGTTTGAACACAAGTTCTCCACAGTGTCCTGCTGGAAAACAAAAGTTCATCCTGTGAAGTGTATTTTCTCGCAAGGTATACATCAGATCACTAGGCCCTTATTCATCAGGTAGGACTACTTCATTTCAGTGAAATGACTTAAATCTTCCTCTTCAAACACACTCAGTTTTATACTGTTTCTTTTGTTGAAGAACTCCTTCCCGCCAAGGTACTGTGGCTTTTTCATCATTAGGTTTCATTGGAGTTAAAGTCTACCTGGCCAGTTCATGTCATTTTGTGGGAGGTAAGTTAAGATGAAAGAGAGATCAAGGCTTAGAGTAAGAAATATGCGTATTTTAGATATTTTAACAGGCTTATTACTACAGTAGAAAACAACAGATTAATTTTTCTGTGTGTACATCCATTTCTGCGAAGAGATACATACTCCAATTTAATCACCTCAGAAAATGCATTAATGTTTACTAATTAAAAAGGAATATGTAAACTAAATATGCATATATTGATCTAAAATGTGGACTCTATGATGCACGATGGCTGCAAGAAATCACACTGTTCCATTTGGAATGAATCAGGCAGCTGGAACTTATTCAGCCTCAACATTCCCAGAAAACAACTGCTGGGCTTTCAGCTCTTTGGTAAAAATCATCAAACACTATTTTATAAATAAGTGACAGTGAGTAAAATTAGCTGATGTTCTATATCTATAAACACCAATGCATTTGGTCTATAAACATCAATATATTATTCATTGAACTGTGTACTGAATTTATTGGAAGAACCTTTGTTACAGTTCATTTAAATTGACTTTCTGTTTCTTATACAAATCACATGATACAATAAAGAACTTGTAATGCTCTAAGATCCTTATATGCTGTATTCTGCACAGTAAAGTAATGGACAGAGTATATTAATCTAGAGGTATACTTGAGTTTTATAGTCCAAATAATTGTAATGAAACTGTCTCAAATCAACAATAGGATGTTAAAACAGAATCAATTAAAATACAATATGAGGCTATATGCACTCGATTCATCCTGGAAAAACACCATTTACAAGCCTTATTAGTTATCTATGGAGTCAACATAAGAATCAAGATAGCTTTATCCACAGAAGCACCACGTAAGGTGGCATTGTGTTAAGTATAGAGCAATTTTTACTTTTACTGTATCTTGGTGCCATTCGTAGGACAAAACTTCTGAAATATTACGGTACCTTTAAGATTTTGGTTTCCTATGTGACCCTCAACAACACACTTCAGTAATCGTCTTTTTCCAAGGTCCGGGACTAAGAGCAGACATTGACAAGGCATTGCATCTCAAGTGGCTAAATAGAAATAAAAGAGGTTTGTGGGAAGACACCAGCAGAAGCTGCAAGAAAATTACCAAGCTGACCATTTTTATGAATGGATGGAATTGGCAGCAAAATAAACTCAATGGGACTTTCACGAGAACTTCATGTTGCAGCAGTTAACTAATGTTAAAAAGTTTTTAATTCAGATAGTAATTAAATGTATTAGTTAGGCAGTTGTAATTATTACCTTTCAATTGTAAATGTTCATTTGTCCCTATTGGTTCTTACTCCCCTGGTTACAGTTCCCCCATTGGTTGTTCGATCCCTGTTTTTCTATTGGCTGGCCAGTGGTGCAGTGCAGCACCACCTTATAAGGCTGGTCACACCCAGTTTCCCCATATTTGTGTTAGTCCCTCCTTTCCTTCCCCATGTTTGTCGCGCTCTGCCCTAACTCCTCCCAGTTTCCAGAACCCTCCACACCAGACCTTATATAAGTCCCATGCGCCCTAATAAATTGTTCCAGTCCTTTTCACCCCATCTCGACTGTGGACCTCTCCTTCTTTGTCCCAGCGGAACGCGTCAGAGGTTCCAGGACTTAAGGAATACAGTGAAAGAGATCTGGAAGAATTTAAAAAAGTGTTTCCTACCTATACTAAGTTACAGTAGATGCCCTAGGTTTCCATTAAAAAGAGCAAGTAGGTTATAGAGAGAAAGAAATTATTAGTTTAAGGTGCCAGAAAGAGTCCTATTCCTAGAAGATGCAAATTTTCTTAATTATTTTTTTTTTTAACTTTTCTTCTTTTCAAACTCTGGGAAAAAACTCCATGGTAGTTTAATTCAGTCTCTTTCATATCACTTGCAGCAAGTACTTTCCTTCTTTTCTCCCACACCTCACATCCATTTATCACTTACTCCTTTTACATGAAACCTGCATATTTCCATGCATGTGATATCACTTTGTGGTTAAGGGCCCATAATCTCATGAGTGGGTGCCAAAAACTAATGACATCCTCAACTCCGTTTAGTCACCTTGCTTTTGAAGCAGGTCAACATCCTCTCTAAATTATCCATGAGTTTTTGAAGGATTTTTGTGCAATTTACGTGCACAATATGGCGATGTCATTATTTAAATGGTATTTAGCCATTTTCAAATACATGCACCTTTGAGGTGAGGTTACTGTGCATTAGTTAGGTAAAAATTCATTTATTATTACAAAAATGTCTAAACCAACATGTTCTAGTGTACTCATATTCTAAGCCTCTTTCCTCTATTCTCATCCTGCCTTCTCACAAGAATATAAGAATTTTTTTCTTTGTATTTCCATGTCTTATTTGCAAACATTCAGTTGTTAATTTGAACATATTCTCTTAAGTTTCCCAGTAAATAATTGATATTTCTAGGAATAATTGAGCACATTTATAATTATTGCAAATGACTTTTAGTTAAGCAAACTGTACTGCTAATTTGAACCATTCCATACTAGTTGGCAAAATACACACTAATAAATATTCATTTTCAAATATTGTGTGATTGAACTTGATAATCAAGTATCTATTGAGTATCAATTCATTCCAAACCCGCAAACAGGGAAATGCTCTTAAAGGATTATTTTGGAATACAGAACTATTACTGCATTAAGTGTTCTTACGGCCTAGTAAAGCAAACACAAACAATACCAACAAATTACTCAGAGAAATAATAGTATCCCTCCAGAATACACATTACAAGGAACAAAATTAAACAACTTAACAGAAGACATACAACAAGTGATTTCTCTAAGTCCCCTGGAATTTCTGAAATCAGTCTGTCTCAAATTGCAACTCAAACCCCCCCAAAACACACCCAGGAACCCTCCGTCCCTCTGAACTGTCTCCTCTTTCCTTGGGCTTCACTTTTAGTTTGTTTTCTCACTTTCTCTGTTTATTCATTTCCTCTGCCCATTTGGCTTTTATTGCTTCAATAAACCTCTTTTTCTGCCCCAAACTACTCTATTAGTTTTTTCATTGTTCTTCTATACTCTCTTGGGTAGGCATTTTAGCATCAAAAACCTACTGCTTTCAACCAAGAATGGGCAGGGCCTAAGAAAAAAGTTGATATATAATTTATGTATTATCTTTTCATCAAGAGTTAATTTAGGCTATTCAGAATAGGTGAGATGGTTTTTCTTTTCCATGGTTCTTCCTATTCACTCAGTTCATTTTTTAACAAAGTTCAATTATTTGCATGTTATAATTTTTTCATTTCATTCATAATTTCTTTATGTAGTGATACAAATAAACGTCAAGTTATACTAAACAAAAATCAGTAGACACAATGAGTGCATGTGCCACATCCATACTCATCCGCTTCATCTCTTAGAACATCATACCTTCCTGTGATGAATTTTGTTTTGGTAGTAAAGACATAGAACAAATGTGAGGAAAGAAAATCACTTCAGCAATTCTCAAAAAAAAAAAAAAAAAAGCATAATACAAAATTTAAGCTTCCTAAAAAGATCACCATTTCATTAAAAAAAAAAAAAAAAAAGAAAAAGAAAAACAAACAAAAAAATCCTCCAGCAATGTTTTTGTCAGTTCAACCAAACTAACCTACTGCAAGAACAAGGAATGATTTAAAGACTACTTGAATACAGAGAATACACTGAAATAGGCCAGATATAAGAAATTACAATGATCCAGTACCTCCATTATCCTTACAAAATGAGGAAGACTTGAGATACTTAATAAAAGATTCAGAGCATTCATCTTCAGAAGATTACTTTACTCTAAACAGAATCCTATTAGCCAAGAACAGCAACAGAGGTAAGAAGGAAACGTTCCCTGAAATCTCGGCAGCAGAAACTGAGCACTTATACACTAAGTGCCAGATTTACATCTCTGAAAACAGTGATGAATTTTGATCTAGCTCAGTGTAGGATTGCATATGAGCTATTAAGATGCATCCATATACAAAGCTGTAGTTGTAAACAGTGAAACTTGTCTTGCCATGCTAGGATGCCCAAGCTGCCTACAGACCCATTAACAAATACCCTCAATGCTTTACACACAAGATGTATTACAGCAAATCAACTTTCTTGTGCTGTTTTCAGAAACACAAGTTACTGGAAAACTCTTTTGTAGAACAACATAGTGAGATGCATTAGGACGTTTGTTGATGATGCATTTCATGTTGCAAAATGTTATTAAGTTCCAGCCATGGATAGATTGCATATCGTGTTGTCACACCTTTATTCTGCTGCTCTGCAGGAAGCAGGTCCTCAGACAGTTCGGGAGACACCAGCTGATGAACTATACAGCAACTGGAATGTGAATGACTTAAAACTATCACTATAACCACTGTCACATCTGTTGTGGCATAACTACGGCATGAATTACTTCAAAGGACAAAGACCTAGTTAAAGTGAAATTTGTAACTTTTTGATTTCTTTGAAATAAAAGACAAAGATATTTACCTACTTTCCTGTCAAACGTATATGTTAGGCTAATAAATGTCAGCCTACTCGCTGGGTCTTTACCTTTAGTCAATTGCTCTCATTTTCACCAAGTTAAAAATGAAGTGTCACAAAGCCAAGTAGAATCATGTATGATGCCAGCCTGGCCTGAAATTTCCTCTTAACCAACATCAGGTTTTACAAAAGGTGCTCCAAATTAGGAATTTTGAAAAGTTTTTCATTTGGTAAATAACTTTCTGATAACAAATTTACAAGATAAAATAATGTTGATAAAATAGAACGGTTTATGTACTGTATAGGTACTTGTAGACCCTGACAGTCCTTCTCAGGATTAATCCACTTATGGATTTTCAGAATGCAAAAGAGTAAATATGCATACACAGTCAGGAATGTATTTTCAGTTCAGACACCCCCCCCCCCTCCCCCCCCCAAATTATCACAGGATGATTTTGATCACCTAAAGTCTCTGCATGGACATAAGAGTTTTCTCCTACCTTTTTTTTTTTATTATTCCAGTTCTAATGTGTAATTCCACTTCACTATCACTATCCTCAAGCTAGCTCTCTGATTATATTTTTCAAGTGTCCTTTCCCATTTGAAATTCTTTTAAAACTTCATCACAGTTTTAGGTGGGGTTTTTTTTGATGAATCTATTTATTCTAAACCCTTTTGACAAAGAACAATGCTTGTTTCCAATGATGCACCCTCTGTCTTGTAGTTTCTTTCTTTCCACAATTACCTAAGTATAACCCACCATCTTTTTACTCTAGAGGTAGGAAAAAATTACAATAAAATTTAACAGTCCTACTTTTTGCTAGCAGTCAACTTTGTATTAATTGAATACACTGTACTTTCACTATATTTGAAAAAATCTACAAAAATATTTGAAAAAAACAATGATCAGTTTAAAGCAAACATTCTTCACATACTCATTCAGAATAGTATTTACAAAACAGATGAGGCTGAAGAAATTATCTGAGGGGACAAAGAGCTTTGGAGGAATGGATTTTAGTTTTGAACTCTACATTTTGGAGAAGACTGAATGCAAATATTGGGGGAATCATCCCATAGAATATTAAAAGGGTGAAAAAGAAATGCCATTTTCTGTCTTGAAGTGCCTGGAGTTAGTATGTAGTTCCAAAGGGAGATTACATTTCATAAGCTTAAAATCAAAATACCTTTCAGATGTTAATGACATTGTTAGCTTAAAATTTTTCTTAATCTGAAAAGTCTGAAAAGTTATTGGATTGAATAACACCACATAGAAAGGGATGATAATTAAAAGTGAATGTAGGGTTAAAGAGGATTTTTAAGTGAAATGCTAATGAATTGGAAGAAGCTTAAATGTTACATAAAAGAAATACAATTTAATGGAAGTCCACAGATTATTTTCATCTGCAAGAAATGTGATTTATGTTTATATTGTACTGTATTCCATTTAGTAATGTGAAAAAAAAATAAACTCTGTGTTACGCGGTTTGACTTATTACATACTCTAATGAACAAGCGGGTAGGGTGGGAATAGATATTTATGTTTCTGTATTTCAGAGGAGGCAATATGAAAGAAAGAATTCTGTTCTTGTGCAATTATTCTGTATTTATAGGGTTGTGCACATACATATAAATACACATATACACACACACACATATATATGTATGTGTGTGCTGTATTTATGTAGCTATGTAGCTGAGAACAGGTTTTAGACTTGTGTTTACCTCCTGAAGTACTCCCTTCAGATAACATATTTCAATACTTTAGACTGAAAAAAAATCCTATTCTTCACTATTAATAACTGCCTACAGGATTATGTTCCTTTATTAAAAAATACAGAACAAAACTTTTTTTTTTTTAACCCAGTGATTTATAGCAACTTTTGTAAGTTGGAGAACTGATAAAAATTAAAAAAAGTAAAATAAGGTAAAAAGAACTGGATTGTAAATATAGCCTTTAAAGCATTGATAACAAATACTAAGGACTTCATCTTGCCTAGCTGTAGTTGTTTAGGGGGATTTTTTGCTTTCCCTCTCCCCCTACCCACCATCCTTTTCTCTATTGCATTTTCAGGTTTATCTTCAGAAACTTCAGCATTCAGAGGAACAAGAGTGTAGCAAGTAGAGTAGTAATATCAAACTGCAATATATAAAGCAAATAATGTAAATTGCAATGTAAGACACAAATAGAGTAGTAATATGAATGCTGCCAGAGTTTGATGAGGGTGGGAATGGGAGCATGCGCTGGCAGACTGAGGTGAGTGACTAAGAGGAAGCAAAAAACCAACATATAGAAGAGAAAGTATCCCAAAGGGAGCCAATGAGAATTACAGAAGGTACCTTATAGAAACAGGCACACATTTTGTATTTTTTGTGGTGAATGACTGGGGAGAGTGCTGATTTAGCAAACAGAGGTTTTATAGCTGGTGAAGGATGAGCTAAGTCAGCTTGGCTTAACAGCTTTTTGTTGGAGCAGGGAATGCAGTGTCCCATAATAATTAAAATGAGTGGAAGGACTGAGCAACGGGGATCTTAACACTGAAGCTCATTCAGCAAGTGACTGGAACCTGAGAGAAAAAGGAACAACATTCCTTAAGGAGAGTACACCAGAAGGGAAGAGATTTATTACTAAGAGATAATCAGCTACAACAAACCAAAAAAAAAAACAACAAAAAAAAAACCAAACCAAACCAAGATGACTAGAGAATTATTTTCAGAGTTCATCATTTTTATATTTTGTCACTCAGACTTTCAGAACAACATGCAATAATGCAAGCTCTTAGGTTTGGGAAGAAACAGTACTAAAATTTACATCTGCTTTTGTCTGTTCCAGAAACCAAGGACACTAACTGGACACATAATCAAAAGCCAATACTTGGGATCCTATGGAGGAGGAAAACTAAAAGAGAGAAAAAAGAGAATGATACTCCTATATTAATTCTTAAAAAGCTAGCTAATGCTTTCTTTCATGGCAAGTTGAAATGTGGCCATGAACAGAAACTGATTTCAAATAGCGAGATAGATATGCAGCTACAGTCCACATGTAAAGAACAGGAACAGGTGCTAGACTTCTGTTTTCACAAATCTTGTCCTACAATAAAAAAATATATGCAAACAAACTAAAACCAGGTCAAATTGAACCAATTGCAGCCTTTTGCATCAATGGAAGACCTTTACCAAAGATAATGCACCACTACGGGGGTGGGGGGAAAGTGGTGAAAATAAAGATGACCAATAGTAAGGTAATTAGTGATTAATGTTAACGTCTCATTCAAACATAAGCCATAGGAAGAAAAATATTGAAAATCAAAAGTATATATGTTTCTCTGCATTATATAAGAATTGTTATATTTTTGGTAAATATTGAGGGACATCTAAAGCAACGTTGAAGGAAGAAGGGAGAAAAGACAAACTGTCTGGACTTAAATCTGAATCCAAAGAAGCTGACTTAAATTGTCATATTTCATTCATCTTCACCTTGATCAATACTATTCTATCACTTTTTACAATTGCTTCATATTAACTCTTGGAAGCATTATGGAACCACTGGTACCTTCACACATTATTGTATGAAATCAATGTTATCTGCTGTTCTCTCTAGCATACTTTTATATATTCTAGAATCTAGACCTCAAACAATGTTACTTCGTAATGATACTTAGTTGCAAGATATTTAGGTAGATCAGTGAACTTGGTGGCCATGTTCAATCTTCACATTACCTTTACTGTAATGGATATTACTAATTAAGATGCTGGGTCCCATAAATCCTTAAGTATTTTCAAGTTTGTGCAACATCTTTCATTCTTCTTCCTGTAATACTTTTTTCATCTGTCCTTTCACTTTACCTCCCTACTACACTTGTGTACATTTAAATGATAAGAAAATCACCCAATATTTATTTTTTCTTTTAATAGAGGAGTATATCATGCACAAATTTTTCTGATTTGTGAAGACATATTTTTCCTATGTGTAGCTATAAATTCTCACATACAAAAAATAAAACCCCAAACAAACAAACTAAACCAAAAAAACCAAACAAAACAAAAAACCCCACTGAACACACCTACCCAAGACCTCCAGAATTTTAAGACTTTAGGGGCATGCTCTCTGGAAATGATGATTGTTTTTAACTTCACATTACAAATGAGACAATAGATCTATCTATCCATTACTAATGCATGTGTACCTAGAGCACAAAAATCTAATACTGACAAGTCAGGTACCAGCCCCTACCCATGCGATACTAAGAATTTCACCCTAAAGAAGGAGGATAGGTAGAATAGAGATTTTGTTGTTGAGATTTTTTATTTTAGAAGATTTTATAGTGCGCCCCTGTGCTTGGCTTTAAGCTTTCCAGTTAAATGAAAGGTAAATATGATCATGTTTTATAAAAGATTTGTGTGGAAGACCTGTTGTAGTGCAGGTAAAGAAAAGTGACAGCGATAAACCTTCTGTCATCCCTTTCCTTCCCCCTCAAGATCAAGCACGCTCTAGCTAGAAGAGATGAAATTACAAGAAGGTATGGAGCAATAAAATAAAATAAAATTAAAAACTGCTTAATTCAAACTGCTGTACCAAACTACAGGCTCACTGCTGTGAAAAAAAACAACAAAATGTAATTCGATTCCACCATTTCCTCCTTCCATTAAATTGCATTCTCACAGTGTTTCAGTCATCTAAGTTCGGCACTTTCTTCAGTGACATGGGTTGGCTTATAAAAGTGACAGAAAAGCATTTTCAGAAGGAGACAAATAGCTCATGTTTTTTGGGGGTTTATGGAACAGAGCTGGCTGATCAAGAGGTAATTCAGGCTCCAAAGCCAATGCAGGAATATGGTGAATTACAGGCTGGAATATTTAGCTCAGCCCTTTGTACAGCACTGAGTTTGGCTCAGTTACTTCAAACATCTCTCAGAATGAAATCTGAAGGCTTGTCCTCTACCTTTAGCCAGTTGGCCTGCTATTGATGCTCTCCTGACATTGTCTCAGCATTTGTCTTTCTTATAGTGGGAACATATTGCTTGGTTGCATCCACTAGAAAAATCACCACCTATCACAACATATTTCATTGCTTTCCTTCCTTTCTGAGTGCTTCCAGGGGCTATGAATTGTCTTACTAAGTGTCATCATTCCTCTTCTTCAGAAAATTGTTTGCCTTTACTTTAAAAGACTCGTTCAAATTGTTTTAACACAAACAGAATCATCTACATTGAAATTGCAAAATCATCTGTTTAAAAACTGACAAGCTCAGGTGCTTGGCTGCCTAATCAACAATTTCCCCTTTCTACCTTTCAACTGATAAGTCATCCTGATAAAACAGTTCAATTTGGAGTGAAGCAACTCCATCTACTGAACTTTCTGTAAATCTAAAAATTAAAAAACGTAGTTGATACTAATACCCGTGGGATTACCCTGTGCATTATTTAAGCACCACTGAAATAATAAATTATGCTAAGTGAGAGCTGGAAAGATAGGAGCTTAATAACTCACACTGATATTGCCTAAAAATACCAAAGTAGATACATTTTATGAAATTCAATTGTGAAATACTTCCCCAATCATGTTCCTTGCCACTGTATTGCAGCTTCTTTCTTCACTGAGAAAACTACTAGAGAGAGCATTTGATGGAACATCACACATTCTGCCCTTTGTCTCATGCTCACACACTGAGAACACCAGTAAGGGTTATGTGGCCACTGTAGTAGAAACAGGCTGGTAAAGGCTCACAGCCTTGGTTGCCCGATTTAACAGGCTTATAAGCAATTTCCACCAGGATAAGCACCTTCACTTACTATTATTGGCAAAAGAAACTCAAGTGCTTGGCAAAGCAATAGTCACTGACAATCACTGCTGCACAGAGACTCATTCTTGCATGACAAGGCAGAATCAAAATTCTCATTAGCATTCTTGAACAATCCAGAGAGTGTTTTGTGGTGAGAGCTTCCTCTGTTCTTACTTAAGGAACTGTATTGGTGAATATAAAATTCTAGGGGAAAAGAAGAAGTAGGACAAAATCCTCATCTCCTTGAGGCAATGCAAAATTGTCTAGTTCTCTTTTCCTATTGAGCTGTTTGCATTCTATTTATAGAGAATAGTTCTTTTGTTAGAGAAAGAGCATAAGTTCAATATCATGTTGGGAGAATGTGGAAATTGCATGAATTAAAATTACAAAACCTGAGCTTGCTAAAACCAGCCTTTCAGGAACACCCTTAGTGCCATGTAATACTTACATATTAGGTACAGGTCTCAATTCTTTCATTGTACTCAAAGTTCACCAGAAACTCCCCTGGTCTGGCCTCTTCTTGGAATACACACACAAAAGCACATCAGTTGAAAACTGGCTTCCAAGAGTACGAGTCTGGAACACACTTGATACAGAATTGCTTAAGAAGTAGCACTTACTCAGATATATTTTAATTCACTTAAACTAAGGAATTGTCCCAGCTCAGATTGCAACATCCTCCTTCTGAAATTAGTTCTGCTTGAGTATTTGGTGAGTGATGCGCTCATCAATGTGAATTCAGGTACAATGATGATATTACATGCTGCCATGGCTACTTTTTCAGTATCTTGTCACCAGACTATAAGAAAAAGGCAGGAAAGTGGCACTAGTGATGTTCTAACAAAATACTGCCTGAAGTGATGCCAGGCAGATGAATGAAGTAGTCATCTGCAGCAACCAGAAGCCAACTATTCACTGTAATGTAATAAAAAATAAGGTACTTGAACTATTTATCTTTTTGTTCCAAATATAAGTTAGAGGTGATTAGGTTTAATGTTTATAAACCTCCCCCCCCAAAAAATTGTGTTCATAGAGTATTTGTGGGTAATTTACAGTTACTGTTGATTTAACTTATTTATAGCCAGTGAATATGATTTGTCCTCTGTCTGACTTTCCCCTGAGACTCGCATCGGTGGCAAAATAAACTTTACACTGACAAACTAAATAGTATCATTTTTGCTAGCACAGCTTTTCAGCACTGTAGCAGAGGCACTCTGCAGGACCCTGGCTGCTCCTAAGATTTCCTATTATTGCTTGACAAGTTAAAGTTAATAACAATACTTAAACATTTGGGGTCACAGATTTGTAGCCCCAACCTCAGCAACTTAGTTCTCAAAGTATATATGGGTAACAAATCATGTTATTAGAGTTTTCCCCTAGGCTTCTGCACCCACACTTCTGATCTTCCTTAAGTGAAAAATAGCTTCTGGTATTGAAGATTAGTTTACATTTAACATTTCATTAAAAGCAACACGACATCTTCTATCTCTACTCATAAAAACCTTTAAAAAGGTGTACTTCAATTATTACCGTGCTTAGAGCTAACACTGCCTGTAGAATATCTCTTGGCTGTCCAAGAAACACTGTTCTTACTGAAGAAGCCCGTTAAATATGATTAGTCCAAGCACTGTGTGAAGTGCAGAGCCTTCACTGAAGTCAGGAGACAGCCTCTTCCAGGGTCTGGCTCTGAGCCTTTGTCCTCACCAGAGACAAAATAAGATAAACCCTGCAGGCATGGGAGCTAATCAGAAAGCAGTTTGCTCTCCAAATCCCTTTGTGGTGCCATCACGCTGTTGGAGTACTTCCGAATTCCCAGATGGCTAGATTTGTGTTTAATTTGCATGTTGGAATTTGCATCTTTAGGGTATTGTTTTTCACTGTAAAAAAATAAAATAAAAAATAAATGACCTTAAGTTCCTTCAACAACTGTGTACTCATTTTAACTGTCCTACTGTATCCCTCTTACATTCAGAATCCTTCCTGATTTTAAACTCTCTTTGAAATTAAACCTATTACTTTATGTCCATGTTAAAAACAAACAACAACAACACAAAAACCAAACACAACTGAGGTTTGAATGCATAGTTAAGTACCTTTTTCTGTGCTGATCTGAACACATATCAGGAAATTTATCATTTACATCTATACCATTAAGACCTTCAGGAGTTTCCTTGTATAATTTAAGCTTTCTATGCCTCCATCACAGGGGAATCATTGTTTAGTCCTTCATATCTATCTTTTTTCTTCTTTTTTCTTTTTTTTTTTTTTCTCCAGAAAGGACTAAATTCTTAGGCAACATTGAACATTATTACTCAGCTCTTGAAGGCTCTTGAAGTCAATGATGTGTACCAGTAAAAAAACCCACCCCAAGTATGCTAATGAAGTCTAAAATGTATGCACAAATTGATTGCCAAGAGGTGTTAAGCTTGGATTGGAATTGAATTACTCTAAGTCAGACAACTGTCCTTACTGAACATGAGACATCGGGATGTATTTAACTGCTTGCCATAGCACTGTATTTATTATCTTGATATGTTTGACCTAGATAACTAAGTTATTTTAAATTGTTATTATATGTGTGGCTGCCCTACTCTCCCCTTGTTGTTGTTTCCTTGACAAATTAGTAGTTTTATAGACTATCATCCCTGAACTACATTTTACAGTTCAGGCTTCTTTGGAATCCACACCAGCTGTTGTGTATCTTGTAACTGGCACAACTCTCTCCTACCTGTTACCATCTCGTGGTAGAACTTCAGCAATCATTTTTTACTAAAAGCAGTTAAAGGCAAGACAGCAAAATCTGCATTTCCAACTTTGCTATTTGTTTTCAACCATTTTGCCTGAACTACTATCTCTCTCACCTCAAGTTAGAAACTCAAGTTTCACCAAAATAAATTCCATTTCAACAAGTTTGAACAAGGGGAAACTCATATCACATTTCCAGAGAAATATGACAACCGGCCATGTATAAACAAGCAAGTGACCAGCATTTAGCTCTGGTTTTGCAAATCAGTCCTATTCTCTGCACACATCAAGCCTGCTGGGAAATCTGTAAGCAAGATCTGCTGGCCTAGCAATAGGAGTGTTTCTTTACTTGATCTAGGAACAAATAGCTGGAAGTGACAAAGTTCTAAATTATAAGTTGAATTTATCCTCCCAGAACGGCTTAAGAACAATCAGCTATAAGAAAAAACTAAGTCCTTGAATAGCCTTGGAAAATAAATTTTTCTTTCATCCCAATTCAAGTAAAAATCGGAATCTATAAGTGTGTTTTCTTGTTCACTTTTTTCTTGGTTTGCAAAGTTATCATGTGTACAGAAGGTAAAGTGAAGATGCTCTCGCCTCTCAGAAGTGAGAGGTAGCCAGATGCCAACAGTAAGAAAAAAACAGAAAGAGAAACAACAGACCTCTAGTTCATCAGAATGTGTATTGCAATCAAGCAGTTGTACTTGGAAGAGTCAAACAAAGAAAATACTTATCTCCCCTAAACATAATTAGTACTATAACCAACCCTGGAGAAAAAAACCCCAAACATAAAACCAAAATGGGTAAAGGCCATATCACTAAGATCATCATTGATACCCTATATAAAACAAAGCATCTCTGGGATCATATGACTTTATTTCTTCCCAAGGAAAGTTAGCAGTTAGCTAACTGAATAAACTGAATAGGCATGTGTCTTACAAGTATTTTCATAATTTCAAGTGCTGTCAAAAATTGTTGATCTCTCTATCATGGAAATGTTTCTTTTCCTTGTTTGTCTTGCTGACAAAAAGAAATCTCTGATCTTCAATAGTTTTTCTGACAAACATGTTAGTTTTTTCTTCCTACATTTCTAACAGCAAAGAAAAACAAGACAAAATTGTGTCAGATACAAAAAAAAAAAATATATACTTAATAATAGGTGCAGATTTTCTTAAATACAACCCCCCCCAGCTTATGAGGCTAAGACATTTTAGGGTGCTTTGGTCTGAATAACTTTGCAGGTGTGTGCAAACGTGCACCTGAAAAAAACCCTAACATTAACACATAAGCATACAGAAAAAAGCCTCAGGTATTGCTGGAGTGAGAAATGAGGAAATCTGTTCCAAAGTTATTAAAAATGCACTTTCAGAGTTCAGCACTAACTGTTTCATAGGGGTTCACTTAACAGTGAACAAAAATCCAAATCCCACTGCCAGTGCTTCAGAATGAGTAGACAGAGCAGCTGAACAGAACCGCTGCAAACGTAATTTTTATAATATCAGGATACCCAACTAAAGAAAAGCATTCAACCAGTCTTTTGACTTCACATCTATTGGAGCGGAAAGCAAAAGAATAAATAAAACTTCATGGGGCAAATTCTAATCCCCCCATCCTTAACAGCCTCTCAGATTTTCCCATTGAAGTATATAAACCTTTTTTTATTATCATAATGCTAAAACTGTGATTGCTGTACATGATTATTCAAAATACCACCAAGGAAGAGAATAACAATGCTAAGTGTTTTTATAGCAATGGTTTAATTAAAAAGTTGGTAATACATGTTAATATATGTCTGTATCTTCATATTTGTCCACTGAAAGGTAGAATGTAATAGCAAGATTTTTATCTCTTGCTTTGCTTTCTTGTGTGAGTTGGAGACTGAGCACAGTAAGGGTGGATGGGCAGCGGCAGACAAGTAATATGCCTGTACATAAGAATTAATTCTTTAGTGTAAGGTTGCCTCTAATCTGTTTGATCATTTAATGTAGGGCTGGCTTTCTAGCCACTCTTCATTTTACTGAACTTTTAATGAGTTTTTATTCAGTTACGCTTCTGTTTGGGACTGAAAAAGAGAAAAACAACAACAAGAAGCAAACAAACAAAAAAACTACATACAGGAATTGCAGTTCCTCTGACTCCTCAGACACCATTAAGGTGATACTTAGATGTTAGTAGACTATTGCATGCTTATGTATTTGCACTCACAGTTGATGCAAGCCCAAGTATTAAAATTGATTTTCATGGTTTTGGTCATTCAAATTAGAAACAAGATCTCATTAACCTGAGCAGAACTAGATTGGATGTATTACTCATGACAAAAATCATTTTAAAAGGATTAGGTTAACACTCTTGCCTACAACACCAATGCAAACACTTCAAGGTCTCAAACATTATATAGACTGTGATGGTTGATGAACCTTTCAATGAACTGGTTCAGAATAGAGTATCAAAATAATAAAAAAATCATCTTTCCAAATATTCCAGAGATTAGCCTGAACTGAGATTGTAGGATTTTTTGCACAGCTCAGTATCCAAATTGTGATGTGCTATGATGCATCACTTATAATGCATTTGAAGCTCCAAAGGCTCTTCTTTTTCCTGCATGATGTAGCTTTGTTACCTCACTGAGGCAGAAGGATATGCTATTACAGTGCCTTATTCATATGCTTGGAGCAGGGATAACCCTTCCAGAAGGCCCTTGCAAGGATTCTGAAATTAAGAATGGTTAGCTAGAATACTTAGAATAGTTAGAACCTAGAACTCACACCATCCTAGCTCAAAACAGTTGGCTTGGAAGAGGTAATATGGTCTTGTACTGCCATGTCACACAGAAAAGGTTACTTTTTATAGTAATACATACGATTTTCACCAATCTATTACTCCTTGCCCTGTCACGCAGGCTGACATGCTGTCACTATAATCACATATATGTAGTGGCACAGAGCAGAAAGAGTATTTTTAATAGTGTTTATCAGAACCTAGAAAGATGAAAGGAAAAGCATAATATGCTCCTGTCACAAAGCGAAAGCACTTGTCAGTGTAACTGATGGGCTAATGAGGGGTCAACCTCCAAAGATACCTTATCTTCTCAGCATCTTAAAGTATCCATGTTTTTTTTCCTCAAAGCCCTGTCTGGTGTTTTGATGTCTAGTATTTAGCCCATTTGCCTATTTCATTCCTTTTTTTAATTTTCTTCTCTAAAGCTAGAAATTCAGCAGATGTCCTTGCAAATTAAGAAGGAAGCATATATATTTCTCCTTCCTGATTGGGCTTTCTGCCGGCTATTGAAAAGCAATAACCTTCAAAAGGTGACTGTCAGCCAGATTATTGGCAAACAACATCCTTGTAATTCCAAACAGCAAAGTGTAAGAGACAAGGACAACTCTGTCTTTTTTACTTCCCAATATAGCAACCTGCTTTTATTTTTACACAATGGCCATTACTTCCATTAAGGACATACTTTGAAAAGTTCTTCACCATCAAAGATTAAAACTGACAAAGCAGGTTCAAGAATTGCTCCGGAATGTAATATTTAGAAATTACAAGCCAAACTCTGCCATTAGACATTGGTCACATTTTACAATAACACTGATAATAGGAGCGATGGCAGCCACCCACACACATACAAAAGCAGCCCCTCTGGAGAGGGGCAACCAGGAGATACGGCCTCTGAGCTCATGGAAAGGATGTGGTGACCCAGACAAAACTTCCATGAATACATGCAGCTGCCCAGGCAGTAGGCTGCAGTGAGGGCCAGAGCCTGTCACTGGTATCAGAGGCCACCAGAGACAGCAGCAACCAGGTGGACAATCTGCTCAGCCTGGTGGCAGAGCTAAGGGAGGCATTAGAAATGTCAAGGAGCCTCAGGGAATCTGAGGAGGAGACAGACTGGTGGAGGTGTACTCTACTATCCCTGAGACAATGGCACGAGCTGGCTGCAGCACCAGAAATAAAGGATCCCCTACCGTCTCACCACCAGGCAGAAGGAGACCCAGGAGACAGAGGTAATGAAAACAGGTTTCTGCTTGGGGCAGCAGGCAAGTCCTCTCCCATCTACCCAGGTGCCCTCATACAATAGGTATGAGGCTCTGGAACTCAAGGACCAGGCAATAAACAAATGACACAGGTCCATCCAGGCTGGAGGAATTGCCCAGGGCAAGTCCAATCTATGTCCTACATCATGACCACCTCAGTTAAGAAAAAAAGGAGGGCAGTTGTCATCAGTGACTTCCTTCTGAGAGGAGCTAAGGGCCCAGTAGGACAGCCAGGCCCAACCCATAGGGAAGCTCCTCCTTGAGGCCCAGGTAAGAAACATTACGAAGAAACTCAGACAAATATCCATTACTGGTTTTCAGATGGGGAGGCATGAAGCCCCAGCAAGAACTCTGAGAGCAATCAGAAGGGATTTCAGGGCCTTGGGACAACTGGTTGAGGGGGTCTGGAGCACAAGTTGTGTTTTCTTCTATCCTGTCAGCTGCTGGGAATAATGGGAGTAGAAGCAGTAAAATCATACAGATCAATACCTGGCTCTGAGCCTGGTGTCCTTAAAATAAACTTTACCGCTTCCCCCCTCCCATATTGTAACTTACTTCACTCAACTTACTCAGTCTGTTTTCTGGATGACCCTAAAATTCTAGGCAAAACTTGGGAAAGAGATTGATGAGAGATATGAACAAAGTGCCACAGCAACATTTTTTGGTCTAAGTACAAACTCCAGCACAAAGAAGCATAAACACAGTAAATTTGACTAAAAGTGATGTGTTTTGAGTGTATGTTTTCTTTAGCATGCAAATAACTTACCTATTGAGATCAAGCTTTCTTTTTTTCTCCTTAGTTTAGCAAAGCATAGGCATGTTTTTAAACAAAAACTTCATTCTTAGGCTTAAGTATCAGCAGTTTGACTAGGCTATGACACATCAAAAAGCATATTGTAACGTACTGTAAAGAGAGCACTGTTGCCAGATGTTATTCAGGGTTTTTTGAGTCGAATTCTGAACTGTTTTTGAAGATGCTTAAAAAAAACTTGTAGTGTCATTAACAATAATAGGACTTTCACCCTGTTAGTCCTCCAAATACCATAGCAAAGTGTTAAACTTTTAAATCTGCCATCACACTGAAAAAGAGGTCTCTATACTGTCCAGGAAAGCAACCATCTTTCCCAGAAGTGCAGATACAGCATACAGGAAGAGCAATGAACACAGCCCTAAGACTATAGAATCCACTTCAATGATACTCATTTATCAAGGAAACTACACTTTTTCTTCGAAGACAAATGTGGGGCCAAAGAGCCCCAGGTATCTTGAGAGTTTACATAAGTGAATGCCAAGTACTTGATCTGAAGGATGTTAACACTTTTTGCTATTAGTACCAAAAAGCAGTCCAATTACACAGCTAAACTAAATCTGGGCACAGATGTATCTCTCAGTCCTTCAGTATGCATTTACAGTGCAGTAACAAAGTCACTGCAAGACTGGCTGTAATTGGCACCCTCAGGGCATCTCATCTAGGGATTGCTGAAGTCCACCTCTTCTCTGATATATAAGAAACTGCTTAGAAAGTCCCAGTCTGCTCCACACCATTCAATACCACTGATAATGGGGAAGTTGACTCAATGTGTGACAAGAAGTGGTGATGATCAAGCATTTCTGTGACCGCAGCTTTATGCCATAGGGTAATGTTTCAGACAGAAAATGGGGGGAAAAGAAATTACTTTTGTAGTCATTTCTCTATACACGTCACACACCTTCCCCAGAGGACTAAGCATCGATAGACTCATACAAGTTGTCTTACAAAGTGATTATTTTGACTTTACAAAAATACAGGAGATGTGTAAAATACAAGTAAAAATACAAGAGATGTGTTTGAAAGACAGTTAAAACTGGGGTTGGTTCTTTTTTAAAAAAAAAAAAAAAACAAACCAACAAACAAATCAGTTTAATTTCCTAACTTGTCATAGACAACACTTTCTCTTTTGTTATGTATGTGCAATTGTATGCACAATATTCTTAATCTACATAGGAGAGAAACAAATGGCTTGTCTGCCTGTCCTGCCTTTCTCAGAGTGCCAGACAGTTTCAGGTATTATAGACCTTGAGCCATCATCAGCACCATTTTTAGGGTGACAGATGGAAACTGTCATTATTTCTATAGATATTTAAAGGAGCTTAAACAATTTCTTCTTAAGTAATTCACTTTCTCAGTTGACTGTAATGACCAAAGAAGGTAAAATAAGAACTCAGCATCCTTTATGACATTATTTCCAAACAGGAAGCTGCTGCAGTTCTTTTTTCCTATGTGCTATGTTTTAATTATTCATATGTAAACTCACACAGTGATATATTTACCACCAGAAGGTTTTACACTAGGAAGCTTAGCACAGTTTCAGTGATACACCGTAAAGCAAGTTTAGTCTTTCCTGGGCTAAAGGCTTGTCATCTCTGAAGTTATGCTACATGTAGAAGTGGGGTTTGGAAGCTGCACAGAATCTGTAATGATCTTTCATTATATCAGAAGACAGAAGGCTAAAACCACCTGGACAAATTAAATACCCATATGGCAGGTTCAAATAATGTGATGTGACCCAGTGGCCACATGCCCATGCTGCTGTGGAACAAGCTGCAGCTATTTCAGAAAACAGAATTTGACATTCCCTGATACCATAGCACCAAGGTCAGAGCATGCATTCCATATGGGTCAGGGTATATGATGTTTATGTGTTCACTACATATTTATTCAGCAACATTTCTACAGCAGCTGTTTAAGATAGACTCAGGTGACATCTGTTTAAGAGACCCTTAAAAAAAGACGGAAAGGCAACTTCTAAACCTGGGATGGCTTTGTGTCTAGCTTAAAGAACAGTCTTCCAGTTTGTATGGAGGCAGCTTCTTTAAGCCTTTAAAACCACATCAATGCATAGTTGAAATAAGAGCAGGGGGAATCATAGGTTTGTCCTGAAGTAGCCTGCTTGATCTCTGAAGAAAGGAAAAGTATTTCTCTTTGGGGCAGTCTAGAACTAAGGGCTAGCTGATTACACCTCTATAAACAGTGTATCTTGAAGTTATAGATATAGCCAATAAGATACAGTTTGCATTGCCTAGGAAAAAAGGTAACTCTTGAGTCTCCTGTTTGGTAGCCTCCAGTTTCCAAGTTCTTTGCTGACTTTATTGGCTAGGTACTGTAGACAGAAACCCTGCAGCAACCATATCTGGCCCTAGCACGGTTACCTGAGATGCAGGGAAGAGGTTACATAACAAGTATCTTCAGCAGAATAACAAACTACAGAAACAGTCCCTCAAGGGGTTTTGTACATGGCATACAAAACAGTTAACAGAAGGAAAATACTCTCTAATAATTACCAAAATATATAACTCCTCTCAAGTGAAAGACATCTACTGGTTAATTGAACCTATCCCTCCCCGAGCCAGCACAGGAAAGCCATGTTAATACAAGACATCCAGAAGCTGAGGGGGGTGAAAACAGAAGTTCTTCACATTTTCTAATTTCCTATTTATCACTGGATTAGCTGAGCCACGACATCAGCTACTACTGTGGCATACATTTTCCAGTAGGTTATAACTCAATGTTTGGAATAGATTAACTCCTTAACAAGACAACAAGAATAAGTCAGCTGTTGCCAGCAAACACTGTAAAAACAATGTAAAAAAGTGGGGAAGTGAACCAGGCCATTGTGTACCACTGCTACCAGGGTAACTTGGATGAGCCAAGCACTCACTGCACCGCTCTGAGAAGAGACATGACCAACAGCTTCCTTTCATCATCTACTTTATCAGCTCTACTATTACTGATTTATACAATCACACTTAAACATGACAATGCATGTTCAAGGGAAAAAAGGATTGTCATTATTTAGGCATTTTTTTTTCTTTCACACAGGGTCCTGAAGTCACTGTCTTTCCAGCTTCTGATCCGTTCTGCAAACACCTGCATTTTCTGAAGACTTCAGTGTTTGTCACACATACTCATCACATCAAAAGTTCTTTTCAAGTACCCTTCATAGCAAAAGTTGCTGGCAGCAGAGATGATTTCCCAATTATTTATCTATCAGATGACTATGTTGACACATCATGGAGCAGATTTAGGGATCTCACTAGCAGTCAGTTCCTCAAGTTTTCATACACCATCTCATTGCTTATCACTGATAAGCCTGATTTGTGTCCATTTCCCCCTTTCAAACTAGACTAAAGAGTCCTGCTAAAACCTTTTTTTTGCCTCCGAGTAAAGTGCATCCCATCAGGTGTCAACAGACCTTCATGAAGAAGGATGCCAAAGAAGCAATCTATGGGCATGTGTGTTGGTGTAACATTTTTGTCTTCGGAGTTTCTTATGTTCCTCCAGTCAAAACAAACAACAGTCACTAGAATATACTTCCAAGAATTGCAAAATGAAAAAAAGCAATCAGCAGGTTGTTCCATCTGGAATTTCCTTTACTGAGTATACATAAATGCCTCTTAATATAAGCCTTAAATGCCCATATTCTAATAGAATTAGAAGGTTAATTACATTAGAAGGGGTAGCATGAGAAAATTAAATTTATAAATGAATTTTTAATCACTTTTGTCAGAGTATAATGATAATTTGCTCAAACAAAACGGTCCACTCAGTCGAGATGTCCTAATATACCATGTCTAGCATCTAGCTGTTGATTTGAAGGAGCACAAGTCTTGATTTTTACTTTTATTTTTTTGCCTTCTTTTCTTGTATACATCCATGACCAGAGCTGCTAGGGCCAGTCAGACACTTGGTACTTTAGGTACTTTGAACAAGCAAAAATGGCAAATGGTCCAAATAGAGAGTGGGACAGCAAAAGAACTGAAATTCCATGAAACACTGAAGCAATTTAACAAAGCAGTCACTGAAATAAGATAACAAGGTCTTGAGATGACTATCACATAACAGCTAAGAAATAGAGGTAAGATACCAGCAATTTAAGGAAACTAAATTTATCTATAGAAATACCTGCTAGAAAGTAAAAGGGCAAGTAGTCTCTGAGCTGACAGCTCAGCCTTAGATGACAGTGTCAAGATGACAGAGTCAGAGTCACTGGTCACTGAGGCAATGCTGCATTCTGAGAACTACAATATTAAGTCCTTTTTCGAGGCTTAACCTGAAAGGGTTTGTTAGATTGTTTCAAAGAGATACACCAGATTCTAGTTCTGAAATTTGTCTTTGTAGTCTGGCTTTCAATTCAGAAACCTGAAAGTAATGTCAGAATTGCCAAAGTCCCAGTGGAGTTAATTTGGATTTACAAAAGGGCACCAGTTACTCTGCACGATTTGTTGCCTTTTCTATTCTATCAGCTTTCCCACCAGTCATAAACTGAAAGAACTTTCACTGCAAGACAAAATTTTTATTTTGTTTTCATTACTTCTCTTACAGAGTATAAGCTTTTTGAGAAACAGTGTGGGTCAATAACTAGCAGTGCCATCTCCCAGTCCACACAAATTGCATTATCACAGCAATACATTGCAGTGTTACGGTTCCAAGATTCAAGCTCTTAGTCTTACAGGTAGATTGCTCCCGCTATTTATTACACTTCTCTCATACCTTTAAGCATCAGACAAACAGTGACAGTATTCACATGGTTGAACTAACACTGCATTTTGTGGACTACTTCTTCCTTGGCTTTATGTAGAGATGTGTAACCATAGAAACTAATAAAGAAACTTATTTACTCATATGCGCCTTATCTGATGCTTCTCTAGTTCATACTGTTTTAACCTTTGGCGCGGCTAAGACGCTGAGGTGCCTTAGCTCCTCTTAATGTAATGGAGTGAAATAGGAAGGCAAAGGAAATTCCAGTTAGGTTCCTTTGTTGGCTTCAGTGCTTTTCTGTTTGCTCTTAAGGAATAGTTTTAACTTCTTTTCCTCCTTCTCCAAGGTCCTACCATAGTATTTTTTTTCTTATCTATTTTAGTCTGTTTAAAAACTCTATTTATAAAATAATCAAATAGACAGGTGAGGAATTGTGTATTTGCAGCAAGAAAGCAAAATGGCTTCAAGAAAGTATAGTAAGAGTAGATCCACAAGGGTTCACCTATAAAATTTTAAATTAGATTTTGAATATATGTGTGTGCATGTCCATGCATTAGAGCAGATCACAAATTTGGGTATTTTTACTTGGTTCTTAGAGATCAAGAATCTGTGTCCTGAAGCTATTATAGCCTGAAAAAAGAGAGACAGGCCAAAACTAGGAGCAGTAACACAGATGAAATAACTACCACAGGATTACACACCTAGTTCTCATCAGAATTAGGAACACATATTCACACAATCTTAATTTGTAGTCAGAGTTCTCTCCACTAAGCCAGGCTAAGTAACAGAAGAAGTACCTCATTGACTTTAGTAGGCACTAGTCATGTTTCAAAATGAAAATCAGTTTAATAGAAGGAAAAACGTGACAGGTATGAATAATAGGCCCATAACAAACTAATGAACTAAACAGAATCCAGTGTTACTTAATGGGTGAAAAAATACTGAACCCCACAGCATAATCATTTCCACATAACAAATATTTCACAGTGCTAAAGTGTAGGAATAAAAGTACTTACCGCTGCACTTTTTCAACTGGTTTATTGCAGCATCTTTTGTGCAGTCATCTTGACTTTCTACATTTGAATCAAGTAAAGAGCTTAAAGTACTACAGTCTTAAAAGAAACAAAAAAGAAAAAACCTCACATAACCCAGATCACGCTGTTCACAAGCCTCTGCATTATCTGCCCACAAAATACACTTTCATTACTTTTTTTTTTTTTCTCTACTGTTACTTGACCAAAACCACTAATACCAACAATGGTAAAAACTTCCCACTGCCCTCTTAAGACAGGGTACTTATCTCACGACCTGGCAATTAAATCAAGCACAGGTGAAACTTGGTTCTTAAAGTCCTCAGTGTCTTCTTAAGGGGTCAGAATAACTTAGAATATAGATAGGAATTTTTAATAAAGTATAAAACAAAATAGGAGAAGATGAACAATGGGAAGTATGAAAGGGAGAACGGATTAAAAGAACCGAAGTAATTTAGAGCAGAACCTGTATCTAGCCAGTGTTGCAAACATGAGTGCACATCTGTGTTGTGCAGCAGTGTAAAGGTAGATGCTGATTCCTCTGAACTACTGCTCTGCACAAGATCAGGTTCCTTGAAACATTGCTGCATATAGATTTAAGTACATTTGCAAATATTTTAACTTGCACTGAGTCAACTTGCATAATATTTGATGCCTAGAAAAAGTATTTCACGTTTGTCATTAAAAGAAATGAAGTCAAGCAGCTATGCTGATTATTATTGGTTTTCCAACACTTAAAAAAAATCTCAGGGATCAATTTCCTTTCATTTCATATTACTGAAACGATGAATTAAGGCTTAGTTCATTCTGTTATATGTGGCTTTCTGAAGCAGCAACAGTCATATTACCTTTAAGAGTTATTACAACATAAAATATTATTAGTAATAGTGTAAACAAACCAACTGAGTAATTACTTTGCTCTCAGATGTATAGTGTTTCACTCTGAGTAATCAGTAGCTTTTGAAGTATTTCTGTGATAGGGAATAAATTTCTGTCATTTCATAAAAGACAAGAACACTTTACAGGGAAGTAAAGAAACATATATAATGTAACCATGAAAAAATTGTCAGGCACTTTATCACAATACAAAGACTAAGCTATCCATCATTTTGGACACACTCGAAGTTCATAGAAGTGATGTTATGTGGGGCATTTTCCGTAGCTCCCAAGCACTTTGTATAACCTCTGCTAATTTCAAAAAATGTTCCATTTTCCAGTACTTGCATCTAATTTGATGTTTCTTTAGCTTCATTTAGTAGGAGACTGATAATAGAGTAATTTAAATTCACAGAAAAATACCAGATTAAAAACTATTCTTCTATTTCATTTTTCCTTGAAATATATATATATATAACTATATATATACATACATACATATATATATAAAGTCAAATAGCCTATTAAGCTTCACATTCCTGCCAGGGACCAAAAGGCTAGAATGAATTACTATAAACAGCCCTGAAATGGAGCAGATATTCAACAGAGCAGTTTTCAACAGTGTATAGTAACAGGAAGAAACAGCTTAGAGTGGGACATATATTTTAAACAGTGTTACTGAAAGAGTAGGAGACATCTAAGTACTGTGAAATGAACTACCGTCATTTCTAGACACAGAATTGGAAGCTGAGCTGAGGCTTTCAAAGCTGGGACTGAAAATGGTATACTGCTGGTGCTGCAAACAACGCCCGGCCCCCCCAACACCCCCCCCCCCCCAAAAAAAAATAAACCTGTTAGTCTGAGAATGCAGCCCATAGGAATTATTTACATGCAGGAATAAGCTGAAATAGAATTCAGTTATGACACAAATCAGCAACCACTTTGGTCTTCATACTCATTATTATACTACTGTTAGTGGTGACAAATATTTTGTAGCCTTACAAATGTGGAATTTTGCTTACTTCTATATTTGAATCAAAGTAGTATTAATGATTTTGGCCTTTGAAGGTTAAGACGTTCATTTAGATATGCTATTGGGAAAATGAAGCAAAGTGGAAGAGTGTTTTATAACATCCTTACTTGAAACACTGGAATGGATAGCACACAAAATCTAAGCAAAAGAATACAGCAGAACAAGACACTAAAGAGAAGAAAACCAAAACCAAGACCTAATTTTAATTATGGAAATTACTATTTTCACACTAAGAACAAGTGAGAAGTGAAGTAGTGAACTGAGGAATGTTGTGTATGCAAAATTATTTGGATACCCAGGAAATAGTGTAATAAGGAATTTGCAAAATACCAAGGCAGAATGGATTTTCTTTTCCTGCAATACAGTAGGATTTTTGTATTTAACCTTTTGATTGTGTTCTGAACAGGTGTTTGTACTTTATTATTAGCACAGTATCAAATAGCTTCAACCTATAATTCTCATTAAGTGATTAAAGAACCTCAGACAAAATAGGATAAGTCTTTTGATTGTGACAGTATGCTAACAGCATTGCCAAAAAACAGTTTGTGTTTATTAAAGTACAAGATGTATTTCTCAACAAAACTATGAAGACAAGTCAAAGAAATGCAAGCTTTTTCAAAGACAAACGCAACACAGGCTCATCATTGAACACAGGATTTTTATTAACCAATTATCTTTTGGCAGAATGAAAAGAAAAACTGTAAGAGCCCTTTATGTTCATTTTAAATAGGGATATATATGAACGTGCACCTCTATGATAAAGTTTAAAATTAAATATAAATATTCAAAAATAATATATAATTTTTTCCATCAAACATAGAAGGAAAAATAGCCAACTAGAAATAGAACAAACAACCAACCGTTAAATAATACCAAGAGAATCTCATAGTAGTGTTTTACAAACTGCCATAACTCTCCAAAGCAATCCACAGAAATTATTTACCCAGTAATCTGAATAAAAAACCCAACAGAACGTTGCTTGATATTCTTCAGAGATAAAAGTGTTTTTATCTAAAGGCTATGTATCTTTTTTCAGTCAGCAGACAAAGACTGAATTTGAAACAATCAGATTCTTATTGCACAGAAGTTATAAAACCTCAAAACAATTAAAAAAAAACCACAAAAGAAAAAATAGAGCATGTGGGGTAAAATTAAATGTTAAGGTTATGCCTTTAATATTCTTAAATATTACCTAATATTTGCCTGTTAAATAACAATAAGAATTTAACTAATTTATGGCTTTGTAGAGCAAGACCACTAAAATCACCAATGAATTTATCCAATCAAAAATCAGATACATTTTACAGCTTTCTTTTCAGACCATACCTTGGGGCAAATACCTTCAGTATTGTAAATTCTACTCAAATTTGATTTTTTAAGTTGCCTTTTTAAGTGTTAACTCCCAGGAAAAAATATTCTCATTTCTTTCTTTTTAAATCGAATTTACCACCATCAAAGTGATCCTGGGCTGACTAGAGTAGGTTCAGTGAAAAAGCTTTTCATTGTCTCACACAGAACTGTACTCTTCAATAGTCTTCAACAGTGCATTACTTATACTTAACCTTCAAGTTAATAGTTTTCACCTTTTCTTATCTTTGTTATTCTTTTAAAGCCTCTAATTCAAGTAATCCACCTGATATTGCCAATTACATTTTAAAAAATTATTTCAATAGTATATAGCAACAAGCCTTGCAGCGTACTATTATTAAAATTAAATGGATGTTTAATAGCATACAATACAAAATTCAATGTCTTAATAGTCCTTCAATTTTTATAGTGGTCAGGAGTTTAAAAAAAATACCATCCTGAACAGCAAGATACTCATAAACAAGTTCACAATGAGAAAATGATCAGGCAAAATGTCCAGTTTTAATACATGAATCAGAACACTTTCATTAATAGAAAAATGTCCAAAGTGCTCTAATGGCCGTTGGCAACACTAAAGAACATGTATCATTTTCAAAAATAGTCAGAGTGGGGTTTTTTAATCAAAATTTTAATTTTCCCCAAATCAGTTTAAAACTCACATAGCCAAACTGTTTGTGGAGATGTTTCTGTAAAGGTTTTCTCACAAGTATCTTGGTCCTTTATGGGAAAGGAAGCCCAAAACCGTGACCCTGTTAAATGAATGCAGCCCTTGACGTAGGGTACTAGTCCTGACTCTCTTCAATGTTAACTTACTGTTTAGAGCATACTGATACCCAGCATAAGGGCATTGCCATGGCTGCATGGAACACAATTACATAAACCTACTGCAGACAGTTAGAAAAGATGGTACAAAGTGCAAGGCTTTAGGGATAGAACAGTTGGGGGGGGAGGGTTATGCTTGAATTGTTTCTATGTTATAATGTAATTGCATTGTCCTGCTTACACTTATCCTTCAGATAATGATAATACCCTCATAATAAAAAGATGTAAATTCACTCAGATGCTGTTTGATCAAATTATGGAAGTACCCTTAGCCATGCTTTGTGGTGTTATGCGATCATTTTATCTCATTCCTTGTTATTCTAATAGATTTACTTTATAAACATTGCTTCAGTGTATTTCACAGCAAATGGCTATGCGCGACCAGCCCTTGAACAGAAAGACAGTTATTAATCGGTCAGCCTTTACCCTTCCATTAGATTTTTCTGAGCAACAAAACATCTGTTCTCCTCTTACATAGATTTTTAAGTACTGATCCTCTTGCTTAAACATAGATGCATCACTCATTAAAGGCTTTGATTGCTTATTTTTTCCTTGTAATATTGATCATCTCTATTCAGAATCTGCAGAGCATGTACAAAAACATATTATTTTTTTTTGCACTCTTAACCATGGGAAAGAAATAGATTTTCTATTTTTTTTTTTTAAAAACTAATGATTTGGCAAACAAACCCCTATGGTATAACAGGACAAGTGACTGTAGTACAAAGGCAGTTTCTTATCTTTTCTACTTATCTGGGTGTTTTGAAGAGCAGTTATATGCAGATATAAGTAAAAATATTTTTTATACTTCATGCTTTTCAAACAATAATTATGAATGCAATTGCTTATGCTAGAAAAAGTATTATTTATTTGTGTGTTACCTTTCCAAAGAAGTGGTATTTGATGGTTCTATGGGATTGCTTATATACTTAAATTTAAGTAGAGAATTCTGAACCCTGTTGAAATCAAGTTTAGGTACGAGAAAGAATACAAGTTAATGTGAAGTTCACATTAAACCCTCATATAAAGTGCATTGACACAGTGGAAAATTAAATTAAAATTCTACTGCTACTGTTGATATCCATACATTTAAAAACTAACCTATCGGGGCCTTTTCAAGGTGACAAAACCAGGCTCAAATCTGGCAATGCTTAAGTAATTTGACAGTTTTTGGGTAGATGTAAATCAACTGTAACCACAACTCACCGACAGAGTTGAGCCTTCATAGTTAGGAAGGGGACATTTGCTGTGAATGTACTTACTACTATATCAGCAGCACAACAGTTCTGGGAGAAAATATTAAACAATTTAATGATATTATAAAAAAAAATCCAGTGAAGCCTTCTTAAAACAGAAAAACACAGAGTTGTAACCTGTCTACCTAGTCATCACAAGTCCATACCTAAAAGAAATGTTTCTGCAATCCAGAGACACACAGAAAGGGTCACAATACAGAATATAAGGAGATGTAATTTGTGTACTAGAAAAATCTCACTGCAGTATTTTCTGGTTTATAACATTTGTGTGGATTTAGATAACCAACAGATACAGTACTTGTCACATCCATCAGATGCTCGCAAATCTTTCATAGTTAAGATCAATCAGAGTATGTTTTCCATCCCCAGGAAACACACAGAGACCTTTAGTGAAGTTTATTACTGTCCTGCTTTCGTAGGACCAGGATGACTTCTGCAGAAATCCTCAACAGTCCTCTCTGTGTGTTTCAAATACAGGATTGAGGGCAAAAATCCCCTAGACTAGGGCAATGATCCGCACAATAAATGGGAAGTCCAAAAATATTTCACAGCTGTGCAGAATGCATGGGACAGCATTGGCTAGTGAGGATCTCAGATTAATAGGAATTTTTTAATAAAAATTACTTTTTTCTTTTTTTTTCCTCTTCTCTTTAGATATAGGGATATATTTTAAGTATATTTTAAAATAAAATTAGCTACAAAATATTTCACTAAGGAAGTTCCTTTAACTTTGCAACAACAGGAGAGCCTTGAAGAAGTTGATTAAATCCTGACAGTTCTCCTACACTGAAAATACACTGCAAATCTCAAGCTCTTTAGAGAGGAGAGATATCCAGTGTCTTTATACAGGAAGAATTTAGTATCATATGCATCTCAGAACCCAGATAGTGAGAAAGCAAGACCCAAACAGCACATGACATTTTTATCTTCAAAACAATAAATACCACCAAGGTATGTTCTATAGCTGATGAAATTTCCAAATAATTTTAAAAGTGTCTTCCACAGGACATATAGAAGAAAACTCTATTTAAAGGCAGTCACGGTCTGCATGATTTGAGTATGTTCACCTGAGGAATCTCTGTCAACTTCCTTCTGACTGGAGAACACTAAAAGCACATCCTGAAAACGATGCTGCGTTTCTCCAAGCTGGCAGAAGACCTCCACCATTACTTTCAATATCCTTTCTCACACTGTATTGCCTACCGCATCTAGAACAAGCTTCAAACAGAAAATTCTCCTCCTGAAAAAAATTATCAGTAGTGACAGTGGTAGAAGCCATAGAAAATATTTCATTAACGCACTCAGAACTTATGCTTTTGAATCACTACAAACATCTCTAAGAGGACTCCCCTGGATTTTTTTTCTCCAAGTATTTATTTCAACATTTTGTTAGATGTTACTCTACTTCATTTATGACCTATGTATATATACAAAGGGTTTTACAGGGATTTTTTGCTTTTGAATCTGAAGGGGGGAAGAGAGTGCATTCACTATAGATCGTGCTCTGGCATTTTTGCTAGCTCAAATCTTTTCTTGTCTTTTTGTGTGAACCAGAGAAGATTTCCAAATTCAGAGGTCGCCTATGCGTAAACTGAGACTACTTGGATTAAAGGCCACAATCATCAGGTGACTTAACTCAGCATAGTCGAATCAAAGTCAATGTCATACCAATCAAACCAGTGGAGATATCACACAAGTGTTATGGCATATAAATTACAGTACTGATTTGCAAATATTTTTATTAGTTTGCAGTGCATTTAACAGTATAAAGTGAATCAGCACAGACAGAGATCACTAGTTCCATACTGGCTTTTAGGAAAAATACCAATTTTTAGGTAGTGACTGTAATCTTTCAAATGCTTAGCTAAACATCACGTGAACATCTTAGTCTGGATATACACTCTCACAGTTTCCAGAAAACAAGTCACATAAGGAAAGCCCTTCTAACATCTATGTGGATGTGTGTAGTTTGGAACTAAAAGCAGTAAGAGTCTGGATTGAAGAAAAGGAATCAATTCTAGCTGTTTCATTTTACATATAGAGCACTGTCCTGCCTTGAAAGGCAGCAGAAATTCATATTGCTGGATGATTTCATATGCTGCGAAATAGCCTAAATACAGGATAGGTTTGTGGTGAGCCTTCTCTTTCCAGTACGCACAAACACACAGCTTGAACTTTATTCCCACACACAAGGTATACCAAAGAACCCTTTCCACTGCTCCAAAAGCCAAATCTAAAACCAGTAGATTAAAAAATAAAATATATAAATAAAACCAAGTGTTTTTATTTCATCTCAATAATTTATGACCAGGGCTGGCCCTACCTGGTGTGCTATTGTACCATATAAACATGTCCCAGAGAAGCACTCTAGTAAGGGAAGTAAGGGCAAGTCTAGAGATGATTAGCCATTTCAGGTGTGGCTCTATTAAATTACTAAAATAAAATATTTAGGGCACAGATCTAAAGTTCCTTTTGCCAAGTGATTTTTTCAAAAAATGGAACAGACATTGCTTCAAATGGAAACAATATTTCTTTGGGGATTTCTTCCTCCTTAAATTGCCCTCTATCACACCAAGAGACATGGAACTAACAAGAAGTAATTTTAAACAGAAAGTTTGCAGTTATGCTTTGTTGTACAGAAACAGAAAATAAAAAAGGGAAAAGAGATACATCCGTGGTAAAAAATAATAAATGCCTTTTCCCCCTGGTGTCATGTCTTTGGATATGTACAGCCTTGGAGAAATGTATAAATCATTTTATACATGGAACTCTTAAAAAACTAGAGATTTTTAGTACAAAGGAATCAATTCACTGCAAGAATGTTCACATGCTGTTGCTTTATGATTTACTATATACACGAGAGGATCAAAGAAAGGACCTCTGTTTTACAGTTACTGCTGTACTGTACATTAACATGTGGCTAATAGCCTTCTCTGGGTGAGGTTTACACTTAGTATTACAAATAACATAGCAATGCTGAAAATACTGATACAAAACAGCTTCAAGATGATATTTTAAAAATATCCCTCACTTTCATTGAACTGTTTTCTCCAGTTTTTTTACGTTTCAGCTCTATAAAAGATTCTCCAAGAAAATAGAAGCATTTAAAATGTTATTTTTGAAATTTATAGATGGATTTTTTTCTTTTAATAAAGTGTAATCCGAAAGTCCATTTTTCCAGGAAAAAAACAACTATATATATAGTACATTAGCTAAAATTGAAGAGGGTATTGGTTTGTTTGTTTTTGTTGTTGGGTTTTCTTGTGGTGTTTGTTTTGTTCTGTTTTGTTGTGTTCTGCTTTTCTTAATGTAGTATAGTACATTTGTATCCTGGAAAAAAATTTCCTCGATTACAGTGTATGTTTAATTTATTTACAGATCTGAAATATAATTGCATACATCAGCTTTTGAGATGAGTAAGACTGAAATGAATTGTTAGTAAGGATCAACTGTCCTCTGAATCTACCATGACATTAAGAGATTGCTCAGAAGAAAGTGCGATTCTGATTAGTAAAGTTCTCATACTACTACTAACTTTTTAGGTAGACTTTAAATTATGAGTTTCAGTGCAGGATTGGCAGTCTTGAATACCCATAGTTAATTCGGTCAAGCTGTGTTTGCAATTTTTGCACATTCTGTTTTGGCAGTAGCAATGTACATATGAACACAAAGAATTTTGGCAAATGTTTGTCTTCATTCCTATGTATCTCTCTCTGGATACCCCAAAATATATAATACAGAATATTTAGACAAAACCTGCTCTCTTCAACATCAGATAATATAATAAAATGTGCTTTAACCACAACAAAATCCTCAATAAACAGAAGCCTGAAATTTCAGGCTGCTGAAATTGTTTTGTAGAACATCTGCCAAGGTCATAGTCTATTTTTTTCTTAATCTAACCAATCTTTGTGTTTACCCAAATATTAAGTAGTGAGGCAGATATATTTGACACTAGTTAAATGTTATTATTAATTCATTTTATATGCTTTATGTGACATGTTTTAAAAATTACAGATTTTTAGTGGCTATAGAAGCTTTGTTTTCACTATATGCTATTTCTCTTAAGTCACACTGGCCTGTTTCTTTGTGTGAGAATGTGCTGCACTCTTAATTAATCACCAGCTAAAGAGAGAGGTGACTTGTCTCAGATCTGCCTCAATTGTACTTAAATGTGCCAGATTATTTATAACCTACTAACTGTATGTCCTACTATAATTCAGATTACTCCTATCAGAGAGGTTGTAAACTAAGTGTCATGTTTAGTATATGCCACGTGTTTAGAGTAACTTGACTCAGATGCCAGTTTTCAAGCCTTCAGAGAGGGGAAAACCAGATCTTTTGCTACTAACAAGTCTCCAAGTTTTATGACGAGATCAAGATGATTTCATACCCCTGCAAGACGACGCATTAAATCAATCTCACTTGTGTGTCATTTGTCAAGACTAGCAAACCCACTGGGTTGGTATAAACCAGGTCCTTAGGTGCAGATGACACAGGCTACGGAAATTTTGACTTATGCAGGTAATTTGGCCTGGGTAATAAGACTTTTCTTTAGTCTTTCACCTGGTTTTGGTTTGGGAAGTGAAATGAAATTATAGAATGGATTACATAGCAGAATGCCACATTGCATCATGAGTGACACAGTGCCTGTAAAGCATAAAGATCACCACAACTTGACATGTCCTCACGGAACAGAAACACTTGAAGAAATGTCATTAAATAAAGGTGGAAGAGGGAAGGGAAGGTTGAGGAAACAAGGTGACATTCTCAGTTTGGGACCCAATTACAGACTCAAATACCTGGTGAGTCTCTATGAACCTTGCTGTTAGAGGAAAATCAGTCACGTCCTCTACTTGTGGCATGAGGCACTCATAGATCACACACATAAGGAAATGGCAACACAGCTCTACAAGTGAGTAAATTTCACTGTATTAAAAAAAAGTGTGAAAAGAGCAACCTTAAAGATTTCTGACACCTTATTTCCCTAGCCTCTATGAAATTCAAGAGGGTTTACTAATTACTTATCTATCCATTCCTCACATCTACTTTAACAGTAATAATATTAAACATACATGATATTATTTAAGACTACCTTCTAGAACTTCAGGGAATGATGGTGACTTATAGAGGGGAAAAAAAAATATTTAGCCAACATTGGACAAGCAGTGCCAGTCAAATGGTCCCATTTATTATAGCCATGGTGACTTCTGCATGACAAATCAGCCTAGTTGTTTAACAATCTAGTTCATCCTTTTGCCTTTTTCAGGAAAGTATGAAACCTGCAGACAATGTTAAATTTTTACTTTATTTTTATCACATAAAAGTAGCAACAGATGAGAAGTGAAGTCTGAGCTCTAGGCAAGCTTATGTTCCTCTTTAATTAACCCTCCTTCCATGGCAAGAATATAAGCACCTTGTTAGCCATCTTGTTGACCTAAAGTCTGTAGCTCTGCTGTGTGTAAATTGTGGTGGAGGAAAACATTTTTTCTGCTATACATGTGTAAAGAGATGGGTCCCCTCGGAGGCTGCCCAAGTCTCCCTGTGAAGGTGGTATGCTGCCGAGGTACAGCAATTTGGTCTTTTGGAGCCCCTGAGAACATTGGGTAGCTGTCTGCCTTGGATATTGGCTTTTCTGTACTTGGTGCCGTGACAGCCAAACCATTCTGGGTGACCTCTGAAGCGAGGGTTTCATACGTGCCTCTAGTATGCTTGATGACTTCCACGATCTCCTTCTCCTTTAGGAGGTTGCTCAGACACAAATTAGACAGCTGACAGCTCTTGCTTTCATAGGCTGCTGTTTGGTTGCCTGATGGGTGTCTAAAAGGGTCCTCGGTGGGAGTATGCGCTGACTTTCTGTCCCTTGTGCTGAGATTTTGGCTCACCATTCTGATTGGATATGTAGTCTGGGGAAACAAAACAAAACAAAAGTGTCAGTAAAGAACACAGTAGAAAAATGGTGTAAAGTACATAAAAAACTCCTCACTACACATATCTGCAGACCCTGCACATGGGTCTGGCAGACTAAAATGAAAGATGACTCCCAACTGCTGGTAAAACTTCTAAGGCACTGCTGGCATTTAAAGAAGTATTGTTCATTCATATTTGACAGCACTAATATTTGAAAAATTCTTACTATAGGTAAAGATTTGGGCATTTTCTTAAAAAAAGAGTTTAAATCAAAGGAGGACTTTTTTTTTCAGAACATAATACATGAATAAAAAGTTTGCATGGACTGTAAATGGTGCTGAGACAATGAGAATTTTGACTGCATATGGTTCACCACTTAATACTCTCAAATACTCGCAAAATCTAAAGAATATATTCTGTAAATATCTTCATGCCTTGGTTAAGTTGAGAACATGCTCAATTTTCATTGTCCCTTGAATCCAAGTGTTTTGTTGTGTACTTACAAGTCAAATACATGCCAAAACTCTCTGCCACAGCAGTGCAAGAAGGATTCCAGCACGTTACCAACTTCTGATGCTGTGCAAGCATGCATGCATGTGATTTTGTTTAAATGATGGTAATCTATATATATATGGCAAATCACATCACTGCATATTTTCAGTGTGTAACTAGTGTGATGCTTCATGTTGTCCACAGCACACCTGTTTAGGGAGGAGATGATAGCACACTTTCCCAGGTGCTAGTTAAAGCAACTACTTAATCTGCAACAAAAGTCCAGTTTGACTCCATATAGGTTTTCTTCAACAAGAAAGAACAAGAACTCTAAAAGGACATAGTAGGATTCTTGACATTTACATTGATATATGGGCTCTGACACTGCAGAACAAACCTGAGAGAATAAAAAATCTTCCAAGTCTTACAACAATATTTTGCTAAAAATATTTCAGGATGTTTCCCTGACCTCATAGGAAACTTGGACATATTGTTTCAGATTGAATTCTATCACTTCATATGCATTTCTATTCTAAGCAATGCAGAAGAATGTTACAGTCGATATTGATATTGTTAAAAAACAGATATTTTTTAGTGGAGGCAGGCTAATGGTCATGATTCCACACAGAGTCATAGGCAGTTTGGATACAAGGATTGCAGTGCATTTTAGGCATCACAGATGATAATTTAAAAAAATTAGTACTGGAGCATAAATTTTTTTCTAGATTATTCACTGTTGATTGCATCCAGATTGATAAATGGGAATAGAGCACTTCTGGAAAACATTACTTCAATTTTTATGCCTACAGCACATAGATGATGAAATGAAAATCCATTTAATTCCTAGGGAATCATTCTTGGGGGGACCTGTCCGTAAGTCCAACCTCTTTTTATTACTGAATTAATTCATTAATATGTATCATTATGTATCTTTTATGTCTTTAATATCAATATGTATCTATTTATTTTTATGTCAGTAAATAAAATCCTCCTACTGGGACAAAAGAGACAAATTTAATGCCCTGCCAAAAATCCCTGCATTTATTGTAATGGAGTATTTCTGGAGTTACCATGTCATCTTCTGCCCTTTGACAACATAAGGATTGATACAGAATCCTAGAGGAACTCATGGTGGGACTTCTAGTCTATTTTCTGTCTTCAAATCTATTCCTTATGTCTCATCCTGCCATAGAAATGAAGAAAGAATTGCTGTTTGATCTTGAATACCTGTTTATGCCTTCAAAGAAGGCTGTCAAGCAACCCCTTAATCTTCTCTGCTCTAGAATGAAAAAATACCACATTGATCTTTTCTCATAGGGCTCATCTGCTAGACTATGAGTCGTTCACACTTCTGTTCTCTACAGACTCCCTTCAGGAATTCCACAATTTTTTTCCTTGAAGTAGAGGGTCCAAGAGTACAGTAATCAAGGTAATCCCCCACAATTATTAAGCAGAAGAAGCATTATTAATCCTATGAAGTACTTCTTTACCTGCTTCTTTTTAATTACTCCAGTATTGGCAACTGCATGAAACTGTTCACTGATGTTCATCTGGTTGTCCACGAGAGTTCCACGATTCTCTTCTACAAAATTATTTCTAAATTCAGCTGAGTATTGTCACTTAGACATAATACCTGCTGATTTGTCTATGTTGAATTCCATAATTTTTCCTTTGCTCTTTAATGTAACTAGATAATTCTGAATTCCAGTTTCATCTATTAACATGTTTTCCACACCACCCAGCTTTGCGTAAGCTATAAATTTAATTAGAATAACCTCTAGTCCATCATCCTGGTAGTGAACAAACAGTATCAAACACTATAAACCCATGCTTAGAATAGCCTTCTCTTTTAACAATGGGCTATTGGCAAGTAATTTCCAAGGACAGTTTTCCAATTTATGGAAATCATAATCTTCTCCCAAAACTCACACAAAACAGACATTGATACTGCAGCCTGATCAGTATATATCCGTTTCAATAAAAACACGTCAAAGCTTGCCCTGGTGGTATACACTACTCAGTGAAAGGGCTAGGAATTAAGAACCATTTCTCTTACAGCTGTTACTGATGTGCCACCAAAAGCATGTAATTGATCTGTTTAATCAGTAAATATACTTGCTCTTGTCTTCCTTCAGTAAGATTACTCAGTCATAAGCAGCATGACATGTGAATAACCATGACCATTGTTAAATGTCTTAGATACAAGTTGTCTTATAATCTTAAGAATGGCTTAGCAGTTACTTTTGCCTCTTGAAACAGAATAAAAAATAAAAACGTGCGGGGAAAAATTTATTATGAAAGGTTTCAAGTAAATAGAGAAGAGCCAACTGCTATTGAAAATGAGAACTGAGGAAGATGTTCAAAGCAAGGCACACTGTTGAAACTGGGTACCAGTAAAAGGTCAAGGCATGATTACATGATTTTTTTAATGCAGCTTTTAAACTTGATCTTGATGAAATGCTCTTATGAATATCTGGCACTGTGATGTTTCTTTCCTCTTCCTTATCAAGGTTATATTTCACATAAATTATTTTCAATTTAGAAAATAAATGCTGGTTTGCAGGTCTAAAAAATACTTGCTTCTGGTTCTTGACCAATGGGGGGAGACAATATGTGTGTATGTATCAATAAATACTTAATAATATATATGTGGTTAGGAAAGGTCGTAGTTTTGTGAAGCTGTAATTTGCTGTAATTTCCCTTCTATTGAATAATTAAACAAATACAAGGTGGGGACAAATTAAGAGCTAATTTACCTAGATTTTAAAATATCAAAAGAAATTCAGAATATGCCATCAGTATTCTAAGAAATTGGTTTGGCCCTATCCCCAGCAATAAGATAATAGGATGGTTAACAAGGAAAGACAGACTCATTGTATCCCATGCATAGTTAGATATCAAATGAGCAGAGATTTTAACAGAAACACTGCCAAACCCCAATACTACTGTTGCTATCTATGACAAATTACTGAAGAATAGCTCCTAATTAGGAAAAGAGAGAACAGTGGTCAGATGGGAATAAAAATCAACAAAAAAATCCTGCCCCCGCTCCTCACCCCAATAACATTTAACATTATTCTTCCTCCAAAATATGGTCAGTAAAATATCCAGTGCCATTTTCATTTTCATGGAAGTTATCTTTTGCTATAATTTTAACATTTTTATAAGAATCACAGCATACAGAATTAAAATTAGTTGTATAATGTTCTTCTTTTGATGAATTCAGATAATTCAGCTTGAAAGAATATAAACAAATTGGGTTTTCTTGCTGGTCCATTTTACAGTTATTTAGGATCCTTATGACCTGATCAGAACGAGAAAAATGTCCCAGCATGAAATGCACAAAAGTAAAAACCACACATACCATACCAACAAGAAAAATACTTTCAACAAACTTAAACATTTATGTTTAACCTATTTCTCCTTATCTTCCTGTAAATGTCTAACGCAAAATTTTCTGCAATGGACTTTTAGGTACCAATTGCATTCTACGAGCATTAGACATGAGTGAGCAAAGCCACAATCCCAGTGCATCTGTTTGCCAATTTGAAGGCTGAGTCCTTGTCCAAAGCTGAAGGTGGCTTCATGCCAGTCGTGCTCCAGCGTAGCCTAGAGCAGCTGCAGGGCTGCTGTAAACTGCTGCTTGGCTGTGCTCCAAGGAGCTGATCTGCCAGCTGGTGACAGCTCAAGCAAAAAATCCATTCATCTCTTTCCCTTTTATTTTTCAGTAGCTCAGCTAGAACCAACAACTTCTCTGCCCCAGAAATCCCCAATGCCACTCTATAGTCTGCCTCACTGTGGACCCAGGAAATGGGTTGCAATTAGGATGCAAATGGGGCTCTGAAACGTCTTTCAAAAGTAGCCCATTTTAAATACATGCAGAGGAAAAAAAATGCCTCTTTTGTTGTGTCAAATATGTCTTAATCTTTAAGAAAACATCTAGATTTGAATTTCCTGACCATACTAAACATACAAAAAAAGTGCATGCTTTTGTGCTTGAATCTGTTTCTCAAAAAGAAAAGAATTTTATTAAAATATGATTGGGTGTAAAATTTTGAGAGGTCTGTATCATGATCACTTAAATATATTAATATAAATATATTTTAAGGTACATAAATGTGAGAAAGATCAAAATATTTTAGGTTTGATTATTCCACACTGCTTCTAAGTTCATTAAGATTAAACCAAAACGGGAACTTAATATTCTTAAAATACCTTTTCCATACATCTTTTTTTTTTTGAGGGTTTCTCTTTGTAATTGTCATTCTGGCAACCCATTCTTAAATTAAGAAAAAAACCCAAGCCCCTTTCTCAATGATCCACCATAAAGTAATGAAAATGTACTACACTTAGAGAAAGCTCCAGAAAGAGACATGTTATAAACAAAACACTAGTCATTCATCACTTTCCATTTTCAAACCCAATGACTGAAATATGACAAGAGTTAACAACAAGACAATACTGCTGCAGGACATTCCAAAATAAATATTGTTTCTGGCTGTCTTGTGACAAAGTACTAACAAAAAATGACAGGAAAAGACATGAATTACAAAAACACCCCAAAAAGGGTGCAAATTTTTAAGATGTCTATGCCCAGAGGCACCTGGGAGTCTTAGATGCCTATAATGTAATTCTTCCAAGTAGAGCAGCTTTCTTAAATACATCATTGTGACAGCAGGCAAAGAGAATAAAATCCAAACAAAATACTCCCTCATCAGCTTACCCACTGCACCCTAACAACCAAACAATGGTGTATTCGAAGAACATGGTTGTACCACCCCAAAGGATTTTTGCTTTCAGAGGTGTTAATGGAAGCACACTCTAGAGAGCAATTATTCTGACAGAAGCCTGAAGACTTTTTGGATTCTGTCATGTTTTCTACTGCTTAATTATTTTGTGTTTGCAGATATGCGAGAAATGTAAAATGTGTTCTTCAATGTAATACTAACTATGAAACCCAGCATGGCTCACTTGGCCTTTGTCAAGCCTCAGCTGCACTGCAGTACCTTCTGCAGAACTGTCTCCATTTGCAGCCTATCCCAGAATGCACAAAACATAAAATGTCCAGAAACAACAAAAAAAAAAGTGCTATAGCTCTATATTTCTTTGTGGGACAAAAAGGATGAAGCCCTGCACTTTTGAATTTATATGCCTTCAGATGCCTCTCGCAGTTCTGACAGTTTATAAAAGTGCGGATCTAATTTACCAAAACACAGGTTAACTCAGTACTTTGGTATGCGACATCCGTCACTAAGACACCTCCTTAATTTCTACACCTCCTCACTTTTGTGCTTGCCAGCTCCCAGCCCAGAGATGATCCAATACAAAATGTAATTTAGCTGCTGCAGGTAATTGTTCTTTATTCAGGTCTCTTAAAAAGCACTCACTCTTATTGATTTCAGTGGCATGTGAACTGAGAGAGCGGCTTTTGCAATCCAGACCTGCATATATTGAACAACTGATGCTGCCTTCTGGCAACATGTGACACATGAAAGAGAGAAATCCCAGCACGACAAAATAAGGCATGGACAAGTATCAACAGGTCATGGGTAAGAATCAGCTGCTGATCAATACGCCAGCTCTGCTGTCCTCCATTATAAAGAGAATGCAGTCAACACAAACCAGAAACATTTCTCCTTCTGCCTTTCAAACACCTTCATTAACTTACTGAAAGCAAAAACTCTGGCATGCTAAAATGCATATCGCTTTACCATAAGGCCATTTAAACACACAAGCAAATTGAATAAAAACTAACTATAGTGACCTAATGTCCTCAAATAATTTTAAGGCAGTGGGGATACGGTGTGATACCGTAAGTAATTGACTGAGGGCTTAAATAAGATATTTATCTTCTCACAACATAGAATTATCCTTGAAACATTTTATTTATGTAATAATGCACAGTTAGGGCAACAAGGTGTAAAAGGCTGTAATGCTGTTTTATAAAGCAGGAAGAAAACAGTGAAGACTTTCCCATTAATTTCTAGTAACTTACAGTAAATCACTAATCTGCATTCTGAAGACTGCATTTCAAGGGTTAACTACAATATTGTTCTCATTAGTAAATCTAAGAGAAAATTTTGCATTTTACAGCTGTTTGCCCATGCCTTCCAAATAAAACAATTGGAACTTTGGAGCTGTTCATTATGGTCTTCAAAAATGCTACAAAATTCATTTAGATGATACCAAATACACCTTATTATACCCTATGGTTTAAAATTCTAAATAACTGTAAGGATACTTATGAAAATGAACGCTTCTAAATCATGTGGATCTTTCTCATGTTACTCAGTGTGTTTCTAAGTCTTCCCCAAGATCAGACAGTCAGTCCAGAAAAGGTAATGAACTTTTATTATGTTGTACCTGGAGAAAACGTGGAAAAAAAAGATGCAATGGACTTTTACACACATTTGAAAATTCTGTTAAATCCCTAATCTTGGAAACATCCTGTGTTTAGCAACGACCAGCTTCCCCATCTCCAGTAATTCTCGTAACAGATCTGCCTCTACGGAATCCTTCAGCATCTCTTTGTACTGATTGTCTGTCCCCTCAGCTTCTTTGGGCAGACACAGCTATGGCAGCCAATGATGAAGAAAATCTCTTCATTAAGCTCTTTTTATGCACAGGCTCCACCTTTCTCTACAGGCAACAGGGTCTAGAATAAGAAGCCCAAGTCAAACTTGCCCATGGACCTCCCATGCTCCATTCAAGGAGACTGGATAGGCCATATGTTCACACAGCACTTTGGGTCTTGCTATCTCTGTGCAACCCAAGAAATTACAGCCACTTTTAGCCATGCTTTTAGCTCCAGTCATATAGAAAGTCATAGGTGTCTGCACTTAAGGTCCTCTTTTGCATAACTGATGCAAAATGAACTAATAGAAAATGGAGAAGTGGATCCATGTAAACACCAGGGTCACTTCAAAACACCACAGTTCGTGCCGTGCAGGCAGTGAAATATGACACAAAGGTCCTGAGGAAACACTAAGGGAGTTTGCTCTGGAATTACAAGCAGGAAAACAGCACAAGTGCTAATTAGCCCTTCTGAAAGAGTGTGCTATTCAGCTGACATTTATTGCTATGCTAACACAGGTGTTCTGGCTTTGCAAGCCAAACTAGTATTTCTATACAGCATTTTATGTGTCATGTAGACATAATAAGTTGTTCAAGGATCTCTGCCTTATGCCTTACCTATTTGATTGATGACCAAGTGCCTGAAAGCTATGAAGTCCATTTCTATCCTCAGGCCTGACATGTGGTCACCAAAACCTGATTATGTGTAGATCATTGGAATTAAAACTGACTTGTAGGTGGCAATTACCTTTGACAGCTACTAATATACACAAGCTTAGTTTTTACCAAGTTCCTAACTAAACAGTTAATTGTTTTCCTACCCTAATAACACCTAACATAATTTCCTATAGAACCAAAAATTCAATATATAAAATGAAATATAATGATGAATTCCTTTAGGTAACATACCAGGAGACAGCAGGTTTAGAAGTTGTAATCTCAGAAAGATTTTAATATGAAATGTAAAATTGTTAATATGCTATACAGCATTATATCTGAAAAAAACTTTTAGGAAAAGAAAGAAAAATTTAGGTATTATGCTTACAGATGTTATGTTTATGTTTATGTTATGTTATGTTTAGGATAAGAATCTTAGATAGTCTGGCGTATGAGGCTTTTGCTTTAGCAGCTGGACAAACAGGGTCTCATATCTCTATTGTGTCTCTGTATATTTTTTGTATCTTACTTGCTATGATGAAAATAATCACCTGTACTTATCTTTGCGTTCAGGACTTTCATGTCTCTCTTTCAAGTAGTGAATGTCACAAAACCCTCAGATTTCTAATGAATGTATGTTTCCTGAAATATACTGCACTGCTTGCTTTTTCCTACAAGAACACACAACTCCCCCCAATGAATTGTATTTAGAGAACACTCATCTTTTTTCATTACATTATTTAATAATAAAAAAATCCTCATATTAATTTCTCATCAAAATTTAGTTATCATAAATGAATTGCATAAACTAGCATCCTTGCTGTTGAAAGCAATAAGGGCTGAACTTCTAAGTACAGTGGGGGAAATTGCATACATTGGCAAATGATGATCGGCTACTGTCATATTTATCAGTGACACTATCCCTCAGCTCAATACACAGTCTGCAAAGGACAAATCAACAAACTAATAAAACGGGCAAATTTTATCCTGATAACATGAAAAGAAATCCTAACTGCCCTCTAATTCACTTGAATTTTTATTTTTATTATGAGATTACTGATACCAGGATATTCTTGAAGAGAAATAGAAAATACTTGTTTTATTTTAATATCTTTATACAAGGACACCTGTTTTAGGAATGAAATATCACAGAGGAGTCAGACTTTTTTATCTTTAAAGTAAATTTCCATAATTAAGCCTTTCTTTGTGGTTAAATCAAAAAATTATAAGATAACTACAATCAATCCCTAGCCTTAACTGGTCGGATTCAGTGTGTTCAACAACATGAAGAAATAGACTCCTATGACAGAATGAAGCATTATTATTCCAGACAGATAGTGACTCCCTGCTGTAAGATCTAGCCAGAAAAAAACCCCTGTGTGAACTTTGCACCACAGGACAACTCTCAGTGAATTAGACTTCATTCATAAAAGAAAAATTTCCCTTAAAATATTTTTTTCTAAGATCTTACTATCTATGATGGTTACAAATCTGTACTGAGTGAATCATTCCATGGCTAGGCTTTTTTTAGTCATTGACAAACTTAGAAATAGGAAAAGAATAAATAGCATTGTCTTGGAGAAGGGAATATCTCTACTTTTTTCTTTTGTGTTTTTCTCTTAAACCAACGACCCAAGAAGGTTTGGGCTTTTTCAGTATGGAATTGGTTCATACAAATTCTGTTTTCTGATCTCCGTCAATATCAAAATATATTTACAGTAAGAAAATCTTGTCAGGGAGACAAAAGGGATGCCCAGACAAGAAGTATAAGTAGTTGTAAAGGAAATATGATCTCCACAAGGAATGCATACAATGGACTTACATGAAAGAGATGTTGCTTTAACAAAACAGTGTTTGCAGTTGAATGATGTAATCATAGAACCATAGAATGGTTTGGTTTGGAAGGGACCTTAAAGATCATCTAGTTTCAACCCCCCTGCCATGGCCGGAGGCACCTTCCCTAGACCAGTCTGCTCAAAGCCCCATCCAACCTGGCCCTCAACACTTACAGGGATGGAGCATCCCTGGCTTCTCTGGGCCACTTGTTCCTGTGCCTGACTACCCTCTGAGTGAAGAATTTCTTCCTAATATCAAATCTAAATCTTTCCTCTTTTAGTTTAAAACCATTCCGCCTTTCCCTGTCACTCTTCAACCGTGAAAAAACTTCCTCCCACTCTTTTTTCTAAGCCCCCTTTAGATACCGGAATGTGCTGTAAGGTCTTCCCAGTGTGTTCCCTTCTTCAGGCTGAATAATTCCAGCTCTCTCAGCCTGTCTTCATAGGAAAGGTGCTCCCGCCCTCTGATCATCTTTGAGTCCCTTCACTGGACTTGCTCCAGCAGGTCCAATCCTTCCTCTGCTGGGGACCCCAGAGCTGGATGCAGTACTCCAAGTGGGGTCCCACAAGAGCAGAAGGGCAGAATCAACCCCCTCAACCTGCTGGCCACTGCTTTTGATGTAGCACAGCACATGGTTGGTTTCTGAGCTGGTACATTGCCAGGTCATGTCACACTCCTCGTTCACCAGCATGCCCAGGTCCTTCTCCTCTGGGCTGCTCTCAAACAATCCTCCTCCAAGCCTGTATTGATACTGGGGAGGACACATGTGCGGAACTTTGCATTTGGCTTTGTTGTACTTCATTAGGTTTTATGGGTCCACCATGGGTCCACCTCTCAAGTCTGTCCAGGTCCCTCTGGATGGCATCCCTTCCCTCCAGCAAGTCAATCTCACCACATAGCGTGGTGTCACCAGCAAACTTTCTGAGGTGTGCTCAGTCCTGGTATCCATGTCACCCACAAAGATGTTAAACAGCATCAGTTCCAAGACCAACCTCTGAGGAACACCACCCATTGAGCTGTTGACTGCAACTCTTTGAGCGCAACCTTAAGGCCAACTCCTTATCCACTGAGCAGTCCATCCATGAAATCCATATCTCTCCAGTTCAGAGACAAGGATGTCATGTGTCAGATACATTGCACAACCCCAGGTAGATTATGTCAGTTGCTCATTCTTTATCGACTAACGCTGTAACCCTGCCATAGAAGGCCACCAGATTAGTCAGGCACAATTTGCCCTTAGTGAAGCCATGCTGGCTGTCATCAATCCCTTATGTTCCAAAAATAACCCAAACCCCCATCTTCTTACAGTTCAAAACTGTGTGTAGTTGGTAGTGATAGAAAATTTCCCTTACTGTGTAATTTCAAACAAACCTAGTTTCACATAGATAAGATAACCCATCAGATAAGTACATAAAATAACCTCTTTCTGCCTATGCCAGCATCTTACACAAAAGAAGAAAAATATTTCATAGCATCTTTATTGTACCTCTATAAGGATACGTTCAGTTCAGCTCTCTTTAAACCAGCTAAGGCAGGACAGTGTTCATTACAAGACATACTATTTAGTGTTCAGAAAAATTAATCTAACAAGGTAAAACTATTTCATATATTTCATGTATTTTAAGACCAGAAAAACCAGTTAAAATCATCCTGTCTGACCCTCCAAAGGAGGGAGCACAATTACAGCATAATTTAGAAGACTTAAACGTAAGAGAATGCATTTCATTTCTTCTTCATCCACTAAAATATTTTTATAGTAATGCTATCCAGGTCCTTACTGGAAACGTTGTTATATTCTGGTAATAAATCCTAAATTAGTAGGTGAACAAGAAAAACTAGGCATACTGATGCTGACAAAACTGCTGCTAGGAGATAGTGTCTCTACTGAGCAGAACGGACTAGCGTCTCAGATATTTATGAATACACAACTATTGAAGAAAGTGCTGGTTGAATTTGGAACTGTTCTGGTTTGGAGAAAGTTTTGGTCTTTTAAGTAGTTATATGTATGATATGAGGGTCCTATTCTCTTACGTAAATGATTACACAGGATGCATGAGCATGAGGAGTCCGGTACACAAGGTGAGAAAAGAGCCCAACACTTCACAGGAGCCTCATAGTACCGAGATCCCGTTACTTAGAAAAGTACACCTTTCTTTCCATCTTACTTCCCTGGACACATGCAAAAAAACCCAAACAAACAAAAAAACCCAACCAACCAACCAACCAACCAAACCAAAACCAAACAAAAAAACCCCCAAAAATCCCAACTATTTCAAAATATTCAGCATATTACTCCTTATTTCCTTCAGCAAAACTGTATTACACAAACTTAGCAAGGGAAAATGAACAAAAGAAAACAAAACCATAAGTAAGCGTCCACTGAAATTTCTTATTTTGCCTTTCCTTCTAGGAGAACCCACATCAAAAAATTTGGCAAGAATACTGAAATACTTTTATTGGTTTCTGCTTCTCTATTCCTGTGCCTAGCCTAGGGAAGGTTAGCAAGATTACATTTCATATTATACGTACAATTTTCTGTAATAAAGCACACAGGAAGGCATTTACCTACTGCCTGTTGCAGCATCCCCTTTCTCTGTAAAAATATAAGTTTACATTTTCTTTTCTTTACAGTCCAAACTGTGGGTTTCTCAATTGGAGAAAAAAAAAGTGATGGCAGATGATTTGTTCACTTGGGCTTATGGGCTCAGGGGGATCTCACTAATCTGTACGAACATCAGAAGGGAAGGGGCAAAGACAACATAACCAGGCTCTTTCCAGTGCTGCCTTGTGACAGGACCGGAGGCAATGGGCACAAAATGAAACACAGGAGGCTTCCTCTGAACATCAGGATATGCTTTTTCCATGTGAGGGTAACTGAGCACTGGCACAGGTTGCCCAGGGAGGTTTTGGAGTCTCCATCCTTGGAAAAACCTGACAAAAGCCATCTGGACAGGATCCTGAGCAACCAGCTCTAGGTGGCCCTGCTTGAGCAGGGGATTTCGAGAGGATGATCTGCCAACCTCAGCCACCCTATGATTATGTATTTGTGAGCCTGAGATCAGAGTACAAGCACAGGTAAGAAGCAAAATACTGAACAGAATAAGGTTTAGGAAGTTACAAACACATGAAATCTGTAACTCATGTTTTTGTTTTGCTTTTTGTTTATACCCTACCATCAGGGCTGAAGCTCTGAGGTATGCTGGTCCTGAATAAGACCAGAAGATCTTACAGCTAAATCTGGCAAGGAACACAGTTTTTCCCAAAATGTCAGCCCTTTGACCAGCTTAACTGGCAGGACCTGCATAGCTTGAAGTCATGGCACTCGAGCAACAAACAGCTCTTGAGACACTCAAGACCTCTGACCTGACCATCTGATTTTGAGCTGTAAACTGAAATCCCTATGAAGCCAAATTCCTCTACTTTGTAGCGTTACAAGTGTTGCAGATATTTGTAGCATCCTTAGATATTCTTAGAGTTTTCCATCATCAACCAAAACAGCACTATTTTAAAACTGTCATTTATCTAAAAAGGATCCATTTAACCTAATCAGGAGATTTAATGTAAACAGGTAATAAACCTGCCTTTTCATTAAGAGGTACCAACACTTAAAACTGGCTAAAAATTTAGCCAATGTAACTAAAAAGGCACATGCTTCAACTCAGGAAAGTTAGGAGCATCGTAACAAAACTTTGCTCACAGACAACAAAGCTGTGAAAGGCAACATTCCAGATACTCCAATTAACTGTACACTGAAAGATAAAGGATGAGCAATATTTGAAATTCATGAAGGAGGACAATGTGCATGCACACACTCACACATACCCTGAGGATTGATAAAAGATAGTCTCACATTTGACTGACATCCACCAACTCCTAAAAGCCCATAAAGCACACACAAACAACTCCCTAGAATATTCCAAGAGCACACCCGAAGCAGGCTGTGTAGGCTGTGCTTACAATGCACAGGTGATCATTATTTAGGAGGGGATATCTTACAAGCTGCCTATCTCACCTCTGGGTTTCTGCCTCTCAGCTATTGGCAAATTGCTCCCCTCACTTTTGCAAACCTTGCAGGAAACAGGGAATACTCTATAATTCAGGACACATACCCACTCTGCTGCCTCCAGGTGTTCTGCTAGTGCATGTCATCTACCTTTCAGTCTCAAACACAACCTCTGCTGTTATCTGGAAGATGCTTAGGCACTAGTTTGGCAGTTCTTTGCTCTGCCAAAAAGAAAGGTAAAACCCTTCCTCAATTGTGAAAAGAGAGATTAAGCAGGGTGTTCTAGAGTAAAAACAACTGTACTGATGCTATTAGGTACGCTGAAAGAGCACCCTTGTCTCATTAGGAATATCAAGTAGAAATTTGGAAAACCCCGGTTCACCAACATTTTCCTATCAGCCGGAAGTAAATATGATGAATCAAGTAGTTTTTGGGCATTGAAGCACATCAAAACACAACTCAGCATATTTGTCCTAACATATACCTAACCTACTGCTGCTAGGGTAGCCCTGAAATTACATTTCCCTGCAACTGCCTGAGCAATTGCATGGGGAGCCACTAGTAACCTCAGGAAGCCTGGCAAACAGGAGTACACCCACCAACTGCTACCTGCCACATGCAATAAGCAGCACAAAGCCACCCTGTCACAGCAGTCTCAAGAGTTCACATCCCCGGGCCAAGCAGGTTAACAGCTGACTCCTGGCTTTTCGTGTAGGAATAATTACACACTTCTCAGCAGATCAACTCGCATGCTGACATCTGCCTGCATAAGGCTAGGGAGGGAAATGAAATGCAGAAGCTCTACACCAAGCCTGATCACCCCAAACCTGCAACACAGGCTTCTTTTTTTTTTTTTTTTTATTTCCACCCC
>JAWWMP010000132.1:19798923-19976525 GCA_035047865.1 Dendrocincla tyrannina | reverse complement strand
TGGGGTGGTTTTTGGGTTTTTTTTTTTTTTTTTTTTTTTTTTTTTTTTTTTTTGTAAATATCTACGGTGCATTCTGTCAATACTAATTCAAACATATGACACAGGAAAGTGAACCCAAATAAAATTCATCAAAAGGTCTCTTTTTGTTAGCCTAGACCAAGGAAGATCAAGCAATAGCTTTCTCACTAACAGAGACAATAATTCTCATGTTGCTCTGGCAGCTTCTCATTCCAATGAGGCGTTTTTGATCCTCTACGAAAAAATAAACTTGCTAACCAGAGCCACATCATAGATTATTTTTAATTCTATCTTGAAGACAAAGAAACAGCAGCAGCATCGCAATTTATCATTGCAGGTTCTAATAGTCTCGTGTTAAGTCTCATCACAATATCTAATACACTTCCCATTACAACACCTAACCATATAATGTGCATGGAAAATAAAGCTAAATTTGCCACAAATATAGTAAAGTTATTTTGCATTAGTTTGACACATTTGATTTTAACAAACAGTTTTTGTATGATTCTATGGGGCTTCATAATCACTTAAATAGCACATTCTCAAGAAGTTTTATTAAATAATGGCAGAGCTAGACAGATTTTTAAGGCAAACTTTTGCTAATTTAATTCAGTACAGCAGGATCATAAGCAAATACAGATTATTTCTGATCTTATGAGGGTCTGATACACTAAGTAGTGATGTAATACGACTTGACACTGAAAACATATGTGTGAATCAGGGCTGTCTCAAAGCTTCTAACTCCATGGTTACTATTAGGAAACCATTCCAGTATTCACATAGACTAACATTATAACTTTACATATGTTCTACATGTATATCTATGTATGTACTGCACACTGAAAATCAGTACATAACTAAATTTGATTGTTTCTTTATCGCCCCCTCCAGTTCCTTTTCATTTTACAGCATTCTTACAGTTGATAAGGTGATACAAAACCTCTTACTTGTTTATTGCCTGCATGAGACCCACAACAGAATACATGTGCATGTATCTATCTGTCCATGTCCATGGATCTGTCACTTTCGTGTTTAATGCATAGAGATGTCAGACTATAAAACTCTAGTGCGGAAGCATAATTTAAAATTCCACCAGTACAATTCTTAGCAATTCCCACAATTTAAGAACTGAGCATTGTAATTCATTGGTTGAAAACAGGGACCCTACTTTTTCATGGTATATGTCTGCCATTTTAAATGACCTTTTAACCTAGGAATGACATTAACCTGCCAAATTTTAATGAAGGCTATGCTATAGAGCAATATTAGTCAATTATCATCAATATTGAGATATCTTCTAAAAACACAAGCAATTCGAAGTGATAAGAAGAGTTGTTTCAGTGTTTAGTTTCTGTAACAGATTAGAGGGTTCATAAAGATCTTTGTCATAAATTGAGAAAATCAAATGATGCAATTTTTTAGAGCTGAATAAAAGGAGACAAAGTAATAAAAGAATAACATGCAACATTTTCTAGAGGAAAAGGTTATTTAGTTCCTAACTTCTCAAAATATATATTTCCTCTGAATACTGTTGACTTTTTGAATATACAACTTTGATAATAGCAATCTCCTTATAGAAGTGAGATCTGTCATTTTTGCTGAAAGACTTCTGCTTAGCAAAACTGAATTTTCACCTTCAAGGGCAATGTGAAATATTGCCATAGAGACCACCTATTTTTAGAAGGAACTATCAAACGTGCATCTAGAGCTCTGCTCTTGCTTTTTCTTGCATAATGTTGACAACACTATTTTGGAAGTCAGAAGGGAAGTAGTGTTGATATTGAGCACTGACAGAAAAACAAAGAAAAAAATCAAAGTGGGAAGGGAGGAGGGTGTAGAAAGCAGGAAAGAGCAGAATGGAAAAGAGGCTTGAGTTTCATTGGGTTTTAATTTTAGCGGCAAGCTTTTGCCTTCTCACCAGTCTGAAAAATGTGACTTTTCCTCATGTGCTGAATTCTGATGTGTGTAATTAAAGTTCAGCTCATTGTAATTACATAACTTGCAATCACTCCCTTGAAGGAGATGAATACCAATACTACTCCTTGTATGTTTGAATAGTACATCAGTGAAATATTTGCCATAATTTTTTGCTTTTGTTTACTAATTTATTTCTGGTTTAGTATGTAATTCCTTTACTACAGATCCATGAGTTTTTCTGGCACCTATTCCACCAGGGGTTGGTGCAGGAAAGCCACTAAAGACTTGGCAAGGGTTGAAAAGCAAACCTGTAGTGCTTGCAACCCCTGCAGTCTTAAACTAGCACAGCAAAGTTAATAGAAACAGTAGGGCATGGCCCCACCTATATTGTCCTGGTTGGGTTAGCTCTCTGATATAAGGATTTGCTGTGGCTGAAAATCTCCTTTAAGCTGATCTGCGTAACTACACTAGTTTTCTTTTTTAGAAGAAAAGTGATTTCCCACAACCTATGCCATAAAAGTATAGCTTCATATACTTCACCTTCTCCTGTAAACCAAGAACAACAATAAAGCCAAAAACAAATAGTGCACATGATAGAAAGGAAAGAAAAACCTGAGAAATTTCTTTTCAGATTTTGTTCAACTCACAGAACTATGACTTTTATTAGATACCAGCTATGCCTTATGATTGGTCTGAAGACTAAAAGCTTTTTAGAGATTCATGGAATAATGAATCAAATCCATCTGTTGTATCATAAATGTCTAGTCAAGAAAAGTCAAACCCTCCCCTTTCAAATTTTAGATTTTTATCACTTACATATGTGGCATATTAACATATATTTCTTACTGGAGATAAATAAATAAAAAGATAAGACTCCTTTAGTGGCCCATAACAGCATAGACATGAATTACTACTAATGTGACTTATTGTTTGTGGCCCAAAATAAGTTCTAAATTATTATATTCAAAGCTGTCTTCAGTTACTGGTTTTAACCACCATCATCTGAATTACCTTTTATTCTTTGAGATCATTCACAGACCAATAACACTTTTATTATACCTATACTTGCTTATGTAAAAGTCCTTTTTATAGTAACTTCTTTACTGTTTCAATGAGTGTTATTAAGTTCAATGAGACCACATATTCAGTAAGGTATTATTTAATGTAAATAGAATATTAGACTCCAGCCTGAGATTTTCCTCATTTCTCCATATCTACTGTGTTCACCAACTGATTCTTATCTTTTTGTTCATTTTCTCCTCCCCTGTTCTCACAAATCCTTATCCAATGGAAACTGTTTTAAAACCAGAAAAATTATAGGGCATGTTTATAATAGTAAGCAATCTCACTGGAATAAACAGTCTGTAAAGAACAGGAACAGCATTAAGAACAGGAAGACTGATTTATTTCAGATGACATTTCATTTGCCAAAATTACTAAGCATTCATCTTTTTTTGTTGTTTCTTTGTCTTTCAATAGTATTTGATTTGCTCTGCCATGCTAGGGATCCCATATGGAACAGGCAGCGAACTTCACACCAGGTGCTGGTTCTGGTTGCCTGTGCCCACACAGAGGGAACAAGGGGGACCCGGTCTTGGCACTGCAAACAGCTCTTGTGGGCAAAATCAGATGCAGCTACACCAGCAGGAAAATCAGCTCAAACAAACCCTCAGACGTTCACATCAAGGCTCAGAGGTAAAACCCAGACACTCAAGGTGGAACTGTCACTGCAGGACGAAACTCTTTGGAACACGCTTTGGGGTCACTTCACCTTAGTGCCAGGCGTATGACATGGTCTAGTTCTAAAAATTGTTAGAATTCTGCTTTTTCAATGCCACAAGTGGAAATGGGGCACCTGGAACAGTTTTTCTACTGTTTCTCAGAATTTTCTCTCTGAGTTTCTAATGCTGAAATGATTCATCCAATTCAACTGTCAATGTGCATCAGCTACAAAATTTCCTTAATAAAGTGACACAGCATGTAGACTTTTCTACACTATCTGTTTCTATGGGGGAAAAGTAAGTCCCACATTCAATAATAAAGTCACAGGGAAGTTGGGAAGTAACTTTTTTTTTCTTTTTCCTTTCTTCCTTTTCCTTTAAAAAAAAATATGATCATATCATTAGATAAGAAATTACCCTGGAAAATACATAACACATCAAGAGCTGTGGCAACATCATTTATAAACCAAAACTCTAGAAGAGAAAATAGTATTGCATTAGCATGCAGTACCAGCATCTTTATACTGATATACAAAATAAGCTCATTAATAAGAGATCATGAAATATGTTATTTGGAAATAGAGCTGATGACATTTGCATTGCAGAATGCATTACAAGAATTCATAGGACAAAAAGAGAAAGCAATGACTAAACAAATTATTGACAAATTATTTTTGATCTATGGATAAATGTGCTGATTCATACTTTTGGAAGGGTGAAAGAAAAGAGAATCTATCATATATAAAATTCTTCAGCGTTTCATCTGAAACACTACATTATTCTCCCACAAAAAACCCTGAAAACCAGGATTCTGCAAAGGCTGATTACAGCAACTCACACAAATGTCCATGGTTTTTCTGCTCAATGCTGTTCTGAGTCACAACCGTGTGAAAAAGTTCCAAAGGCACGGAACTGTAAAATCAGAAACACTTGTGAATCCAGAGATAAAAAACTAGCAAGGCTTTCTGCAGGGTGACAGAAAGGTACAAACTCAGAACCTGCTGAAAGAGCTTCTCAAGTGAAAACACATCATATTCATAACAATACAGAAATAATGCTACAGATAAGAAAACCTGAAAGAAATTATTCTTTTCTATTTAACACAAAGCTGCGGAACAAGAGACTCTTAAAAATTTTATGCACTGAAAACAATAACCTGTAAGGTCAATGTGACAGAGCAGTAAAATTCTTTATATTCAGTAGAATTAGAAATCATTTCTTATATTTTAGTGCGTGGCTTTCATACCTAAATTCAAGACAATATCTTGAATACAAGTATACACTTTATTATTGGAGAGATTATTAAAAATCTGTATTTAAGGGTAACCTCTTCAGTAATGATATTGTATGTAATGTAATATTTATTTGGGGAGATTACACCTTAAGTTTATATGAGGCTAAGCTGAAATATATGGGGCTGGACTGGGCAGGATGAACACACTTCCAAATTCTAACCCTTTATGGGGAAAATGAGACAAACCCAGCAGACTGGGGTTTTACCTATGGCAAATAATCATTTATCACAAAGGAGTTTTGTGAAAAATGATCCTTCAGTTTGCATTAGTGCACATGGATATGGAGTACTCCACGCTTTCCAAATGCACTCAGGTTAGCGGTAAGGCTTGCACCAAAATGATCACTTCTTTCTCTTTCAGCATTTCTCCCTGCATTCATTGTTCTGTGATTAGCTACCAGAACAAATACAATTTAAATCATACCAATTCCAGGGCATGAAGGATGCTGTACAATAAAAACATAACATGAGAGAAAAGAGGAATGGCAGGACTTTGAGAAGCTACATTGATCTGTGTGCCTAGAAAGGTCCACTGGTACTTAACTCATACTCAATAATGCTGATTTTTTTAATTAAAGCTCTCAGTAGACCTCCTGCCACATGTTGGTAGGAATTTACTAGTATAGCGAACATGTATTCTTGTTGCTGGGAGTATTCAGAATTTGGAAGCACCATGTTTTTACTGAAAGCTTCTCTGGATAAATGTTTTCTTTCTTGCCTTCCAGAATATCCACAAAGTTTTCACTTAAAACATTTTATCTCAATAAGATGCTGCCACTACAGCTGTCCACAAGAAGTTTTTCTTGTGCCTTTGTTAGCCCACAGTTAATAGTAACAACCAAATTTTCCAGTCTTTGGAAGTAATGTGACGGGAAGACATTACCCTTATTCTGTATCATATTCTTCTTGGGGAAGAAGAGCATAACATGCTCTTCTTCCCCAATACCTGAAGCTTTTATACTGTTTGCTTAGGCATATAACAAAGGGACTATCTACTTCTCTTTTTAAATACAAAACCTGAATAATTCATTTCTTTTGTGACTGAGGTCAATTATGAAGGCACCAGAAAGCAAATTAGTATGTTCTCAGGCTTCAGATATAAAAAAACCCAAAGTAATTTAACCATCTCATGTTTGAAAACGAATAACATTCAACTATTCAATTCTGCCTTCACGAGAAATCTCTGGACTAGTAATATTTTCTAATGAAATTGTTATTTTCATTTTTCAATCTATTTAAAAGTTTTAGAAGAAGAAATAGTCTCATATAGCTCCATTCTGAGCTGAATTCATCCATAGCTGAATTCAGAATGTTCCATAAAAGGTACACAGAGGAGAATCCATCTGAGACACCATTATTTGGTAGCATTTATTAAAGTTGTAAGACCAAAGCATATGAAAATTTCTAATAATTCAAAAATTTTATCAGGCTTCAAAAATCATATTCAGTTAGATACCATCTGGCTTTTGATAATGTACACATTATGAGGAAGGACGTTATTTATGTATGCTATCTGTCACATCAGAAGGCCTTGAATAAAGGCCCTTCTCAGTAGCCAGTAACAAGCAGTATGGCTACATAAACATTTTTATTTTACAAAAATACTAATGTTCACTCTTACCTATTGACCACCATCTGTTCAAATACTAGGACTTACATCTACAGAATTTCTTTCCTTTACACTGATGGAATAAGTAATTGGCCTCCAGGAAGAAATAATGATCTTCAAAGCAAATTCTGAAGAAAAATATTCCCTGCAAGAAGGTAGAATTTTGTCTCAATTTACTAATTAATCCTGTAATGAAGACCTCAGACAGGAATCACCCGGAGCAAAGTTTTCTGTACTAAAATTCTGTACATGGCACAAATGCAGGATGTGACCCCACAAAAATATATACTACCAGCAGAAAGAGGTGGGGGGAGGGGGAAAGAAAAAAGAAGCAATAGTTGTTTGAGAACTGAAACACGATTTTCCAGTGACACTTTCAGTTGACATCTATGGAAAAACCCTTGAATTTCTACTCCACACTTCATACCTAGCCAGCTGCGATCACCCACAGCTGCAATTAAATATGCCACCTTAACAAATCAAACAAGAAATACAATGCTAGAAGATTAATACTATCCATACAGGCCACCATGCTAAAATATGAATTAGTTTTACTCACTGACTCTATTAGTCTAAATGTTGCTGTAGTTCTCTTGATTTGTACTAAATTGTTCTTCTTTTAATATCCTACCTAATATTATTGACAAACAAGTCAGTCACTGACATGGTGATTTGTACTGGGTTATAAAAATGAAGGTTCCCTCCTTAATTCTCTCTTTTTGGATTTGTTCTTGTTTCAGAGTTCTGTGCAAGACGCATGCTTACACAGAACAATGTGTGTTCCCTCCTTAATACGGATACACTCCTGTAATCATGCTAGCAGCTGACTAAGGCCCAAAGGCTCCACAAATGGGGATGTCACATACAACCTGATACATTTTATGGGATGAAAACAGAAAATAATATAGTAAAGGTGCTCAGGCTACGTCAGTTCTTCAAATGTCATGAACATTTCTGTACTTCCGCTGGTAAGATTGTTAACAATTCTCTGATAATTCTTTTTCTCAAACATTCCCAGTAACAACTTTCTCTCCCTCACTACCGTATGTTTAGTTGTTTATTTATTGTTACTGCTAAACAAACAAACAAAAAAGAGAATGCTAACTGAAAAAGGGCTATAATCTTTGATATTAAGCACTGCAAACAGGGAGTTATCCCACTAGGCTGGTGTTGAAACGGCACATTTCAGAAGCAACCATGAGAACAAGCTGACAAACTGCAGTAGTCCTACATATAAGAACAAAAATACACTGATCAAAATGTGATTTTCATATGTTTATGCATGTGTACATGTGTATATATATACATGCAAGAGAGACCTTATTCACAGTAATTATCACAGCTCTGGAAATAATCACTGTATGATGTTACGGTACTTGCTCAAAGAAGTGCTAGATTTCTTCCTGTTTATTCTTACAAAGAATATTTTCACTTAAAAAATCCTAGAGTTTTACCAGGCAGACTGCACACCAGTCCCTCATTTTTACGTGTACATTGAAGCTTCCTTTTGCTAGAAACCTTTGGTAAAAATTCTTTCTGTAGGCATTTCCAAAAAACACTAGTGACTGTCTTCTGGCCACGGAGATCTGTGACCTCTGACAACCAAGCAGCTTCAGTGACACTGCCATGACTCGGGCTCTGTTTCACAGCAAGCTCCAGCATGCTGCTTGCAGGCAGCTTGATGGTGAAGCTGTTTGCAGATGTGATTTTGTTGTTGTTTGTTTCTTTTCTTTGAAACTAAAGCAAGATTTTTCACTTTCACCTCCCCCGAAAATGGTTGACACACATTTGAACAACCACCTTATAAAAACTTGAATTAGTAGTAGATATCAGAAAAGCCAAAATGGAATGAATTGATTTTCAGAAGGGTGGCATAAATGGGAGGGCTCAGTTGAGGATGCAAATTCATATAGCGTGTGTGATGAGTGCAAATTAAAAGCAACAGGAATATATTTAAGAAGATGAGACATGCAGAAAGTAAGGGATTGGTCAGGAGAGTGAAAAGCAATTGGGTATTTTACGTTGGCATTTGTACAGTGCATCTACAATGTAGGAATATAATGCTAAGACAGCAGCCATGGAGAGGAACACATGAAGAAATACCTGGGGACATCATAATGGACTTAAGCAAGAGGAGATGATCTTGCATTGCCAATAATGAAAAAGCAAATTAATATAAACAGGAACAGAAGCAAGACAAGACAATCACAGCTTCAAGATAAAGAGCTGAGCTTTTACAATCATAAATGTTATTTTGAGGAAAACTTTAAAAATCACTCCACTAGCTAGAATCAAGTACTACGAATAATGCATTGGTGCAGCTAAGGTGTTCAGAGACTACATGTGATTTTAAATTAAAATCTTTTGTACTGTAAGAAAAGGATTGCATCTGCATTGCGTACCAGAAACTGCAATTATGCAGATAGCACAATTCAGTCCGTTATCCTTAAAGCTCTTCATATGGAGTTTGGAATAGAGAGCTTATCTGTGAACATCAATGTGACAGCAAGTTATCACCAGATACGCTGCATGGTACATCAAATTGTACAGTACAAATACTGTGTTTTTCAGAAATAGTAAAAGCTGCATTTTGTTCTTAAAATGCCCTGGCAAATGCCCATTGCTGTTGCAAAGTGCTGCTTAGAAATTCACAGGTATATTTTTTTCTTGTACTGTCCTTTATAATGTGTAAACTTGAGACAAACATCAGTGGATGCTGAGCCTCCTATACAGCTAATCTGCGTGATTACAAGATGTTGTTTATTTTAAAGGGACTCCGTGACTCAGAGAAGACTCCAGCAGAATGTCACGTACATGAGTTATTAAATAGACACTAACATGAAGGAAATAAATGCGGGAGAAAACTCAGAACTTTTAAAGAGTGATAATTTGAAGTTTGCAGTGCAACTAGGATTAAAGATGAGATTGTGTTTATAACAGATTTTTAGTGAAAATTGTATTCCGTGTTAGAGGTTTTACATGTAAATCCTCATTTCAACTCTAAGCTTCAACACAAATCTAGTTCTGCTCTCCAAACAGGTTGTGTTAAAAGACAGAAACTGGATTCATCAACTCAAAGGCAGTGTTTTGTTGCAGTCATGGCTGTCAGGGAATGAGTTTTCAGAAGAAAAGCAATGGACTGTAACAAAGGCCTAGCACACTGCCTTGGCAGCTTGATTTGCCATGAGATCTAGAGCCATAATCAACTGCTGCTTTTTTATTGATTCCTATTAGTACCCTGTCCAGCTTCCAGCCTCACTCAAAACTAATAGGATGCAAATTTACCTGTTACTTCGTATGGGTAATTATAATTGCACAAAACATATTTCCCTTTACCTTTTTTAATTGTATTAGAAGATTAAACTTCTATGCTATCTTCAATTCCATGTAGGTTTATGCATGAGCAGAAATGTATCAATCTGTGAATTAAGCAAATGCTTGAACACCTAATTGAATAACCTAGGGGAAAAGAGAGACAGGACAATGAAAGAGGGGTTCTCTTCTCAGAGAACTGGTATGAAGAGCTAACTTCTAACTGAATGAAGAGCTAAGTTCATCCAACCAGATCAGTCTTGCTCCAAAATAACAGAGGTAAATGACTGGAAAAACAAGATCAGGAGTACTGTAGCTTGAGATTGGCAATTAGAAGTAAATGCCACCTGAGCTGGTGGTCAAACAAATTGCTTGATTTTCAAATCTGATTTAGTCTGCAAATTAGGAGGAAGACACTTCTGGTACATTAGAAACAGTGAAAAATTACTTTGGGAAAGTGAATACTGACTATTCACTGGAAAGATGGAAGCCTTTAGCACAGAGGAAAAATTTCTGGCAAATATTTCTTGCTGTTCATTTGTCCAAATGTTTGGCAGGTCTTACTGCTGTTATCCTAAATTCTTCATCTTTTCCTACTCTTTCCTTCTCCAGGAAAGTATAAATTTTTTAACTTACAAGTGTATTAGGGATGCCCAAGATTTTAGTACCTTTACACTAAGGAAAGCTACAATTGCTTTTTGCCCAGTTTTCAAAATTCAGTTCTCCTTTAATTCCTATGTGATATAAATTTTTTTTAAATGCAAAGTCAAGCCATTGTCTGCTTACCATCTTTGCTAATGTACTTTCCCTATTAGGAGTTATCAAAAATAGTTTATAAAGGAAAATGAAAACACACATTTATGATTTCAAAACACCAGGTCACCACTGCTTCTGAATGTCACCTGGAAAACGTGAAGGGCATAAACTGTGCTAGGGATATGTTTCTGGACAAAGATTACTGCAAACAGGTGAGGAAGTGAAAACAGCACACAACTTAGACATAAAGGAGGTGTGTTAGCACTCGTAATTACACTTGTAATGCTAAGGCACCAACAAACTATTTCTAAAGAAAATTAACATGACATAATAAGCCATCTGCTTAATGGGAATTCTAAATGGAGTCTTTCACCATTTGAAACAAAAACATTATAAGCAAGGTGAAAGAGCAGGCAACCTCCTGGCAGCAAATCAAAATCGGTAGAGTGTGCAAATAAACACAATTTATAATTAGACAGAAAAAGCCAGTTAAGTCCATAGATTTTATGCAGATACCCATATACATAACTGTAATGTTCATATTTACAGTTATCTCACACATCTTATAAAAATTATCTTTTCAAAGGTAATAAACACTGAAAACATGAAAAAGGGATCAGCTTTCTTCTAGGGAATAAAAAGACCATTAAGTAATTAAATACTGACACGGGTATAACTGTGGTTTTATAAACTATTCTACGATCATCCAATCCTCGGACTAAAAGCAGCATTTGGAAAGCAGGGAAGAAACCACATCTGCAGACTATGTAAGAGAGAAGGTCACAACATTTATAAATGGAATATATCTTCTTAGTTGGAGAAAAGAAAAAAAAAGCCAAAAGCCAAAATATTGATCATGTAGAAGGACAGTGTATGCATTATGTTTGGCATAGCAAGATCAGGGTTTCACAGCGGGACTGTGACCACGCACACCATGCACACTCACGAAGTATATGCAGTTTTGTAGTTCAACCTACTGTTCCAATACATCTTTTTACAAAGAGAAGGGGACTGGCAGAGTTAAAAATGTGATATATATTTGTTCCAGGTTTCAATATCTGAAATTTAACAGCTGCAAAATAATCTGTCTCAGAGAATAATTCTGAATCTTTGAGGAAAAAAAGCTTTGTGTTTCCTTTTAATTTATGATATATTACTGTCTTTTAGAACACACTCATTAGACCTGCCCTAATCCATTTATTTCTCATGTGCAGAGGGCAACAAAAGACAGAAAAAAAGTGCTAACTTAGCTTTTTTTTTTTTTTTTTAATTAAACACTCCCCTTGTTTTCTACTTAATTTTTAAATAAAATACCAAGTGGAATAATTTTATTGGCATACGATGGTGACTTTTCTCCTTGATCTCAATGCATTCATTGAGTTTGATCTAACTTCATGAACTGAACATTTGCTGAACCTTTTCAGTGACATTTTGTCAAGTTCTACTTCTTACAGGGCCTTTATATTAAGTTGGATCATTTGTTGAGAAAGTAGCATGGTTCTTGCAGCATTTTCTGATCCTTCCTTCCCCAAAGAAATCCCCAGTTCTGTCAAGATGTTAAGTTGCACCACATTTGCTACTATTACTCAAAGTCTTTTACTAAGTATTTTTATAATAACTTTTATAAAGTCAGCCCATTTTCCCCAAGCTGCTGTGCATTATAGGTTACACATGCCTCTTTTAGGTTCTTTTTTTTTAAAAAAAAAAAAAGACAAGAAAAACCTACCATTTGCCTAGGAGTTATCTCTGTGCTGAACCACTGCTATTGCCATGCTACAGGGTTCAGCTCTTCCTAAATTAAACTTCTGTCAGTGACAGCTCATAAAGGAGGCAATATCCTTTGATTCCTCTGTAATACAGGAAAAGAAACCTGAAATACGCTGTCCTTCGTATTGCTAATTCTTTAAGCTGTTTGTATAAATTGACTGAGTTCCATGTTAGGTAAGTCAGCTGAAAAACAGGGCAAATCAAAAGCACTAAAACTCTTTGTTAACATTTACTTGTATAATGAACCATTTACTTATCATGCCAGAACAGTTCACCTATGGCTTTTACCATTTCTTGTACATTTATTGGTCTGCATGTAGATTATGTAGGAGTATTTTCGTGTCCTATTCACAAGAGGACAATATACTGTAGCAATTTCGGTATCTAATGATTGCAGTAGGTGTACCATTATTATGCCCTTGGTACCCAAGCCTCCCTCTGGCATTTTTAAAAGTGGCTGTTGCTAGTAAGCAAAACTCTCTAATGCATTACGGGAAAGGAATCATGAAAAAAGTCAAGATAGATTTTTTTAAATGTTGCTGCAAAGTGAAAGAAAGCTCAAAGGAAAATAGCAAACTATGAGAATCCAAGCCATTAACAGCCAAATAATTTTCAGCAAAAAGGTAGTGGAAGTCTGCAAAAACAATGGGGTATCTTGCTCAAAGAGTTATTTTTAAGGGAGTTTAGTTAGTTTGAGCACAGTTTTAACTTACTTGTTTCAACTTCAGTGGCACAGCATTCATTTATGGCATAACTTTTTTGAGCAGAATGGCTCCAAATGACATGGCAAAATGTGCTCTCACAGAGAGACACAGACATTTCAGACCAGAGCTCCTCCCATGGTGAACCTGTTACCCTTTCAAAGTCTAGGAGCACCAGCTCAAGCAGATAGCTAAGATGCCTGCTTAAAACAGACAGGGGAACTGAAAACTATACTCTGCAATTGAAAAGCTCATTACTGTACCCAGAAATGCCTTAACATTTTTTAAAGTATCCCCACTACAACCTGGACTACGGGTGACAGATTTATATATTATAGAGCTTGTGCCAGTCTCCCTTCTCTCCTTGCAAACAGAATCCTTGTCATTATTTAAAGAGGCACCAAATGAATAAGAGAACAATAAACGAGTATAAAAATTAACTTATCAGCGAATGATATTTGGAAAAGGGCAGAATGTGTTTTTGCAGTGAAAGGAAATTACTTAATGCATTAATTGTGATAGATGTTTGAGTGGAAGGGCTCCACTGATCACAGCCATTGTGGCAAATCAAACTGCCTCCAAAACACCAAAGAAAAGGCAAAGGTATTACTGCACTGCTAAAGAGTCACTGTAGAGTAACAGCTAAAGAGTAACACACCATCCTGCTTAGTGTGTTGTATTTTCTCCTTCCTCATGCATTAAAAATGTATTTGTCAGAGTTTCCCATGACTTCAAGAAAATATAGTTTCACTTTTCACTATCATTTTGTAACAAAGAAGCAAGCAGAAAGGGGACAAATTTATTAGTTAATATACAGAAATATTTAAACTATAAACCTGTCATGATTCAGATATGTAAATTGACTCTTTCCAATATCCTCCCATTTCCTCCACAATCCATAGCTTTTCTGAGCTTGTCAAATTATCCTTTTGTCCTCTAAAGTATTCTGGAACAATATCTTCTGATGACAGTGACATTTAGTGATGACAGTGAAGCTGATAAACTGATCATTGGGTTGCTATCATTTCCTATTCTCCTCCTCTGCTTTTATAAAGCTGGAATAAAAAAAATAAAACCTGTGCTGCATTAAGTAGTTCTTTTAGCCTTTCCCATAATATTAGTCTCAGTAAAACTGATCCATCTGCAGACTGAAGATAAATGATGCTAGCATGTTTCTTGTCCCTATAAAAGTACACTCATGTCTACACTGTATCAAGGATAACATTGTCCTACCAATATTATGTTTAATGAGCAAGAGATTCAAAGCTGACTCTGCTATTTAAAATGTAGATGTTGTTTACCTTGGTTGTCAAGGAAGAGACCCCTTTAATGTTGCAACTTCATTTGAATGGAATAGAACAGAAGGGAACAGAACAGAACAGGGCACCAGAGAGAAGAGCTCAGCACCTCCCTCTCCACTTCCTCTCCTCAGGAAGCTCCAGAAAGCAGGTCTGAGATCCCCCCTCAGACTCCTTCTCTCCAAACTAGATAAACCCAGGGTCCTCAGTCGCCCCTCACAGGACATGCTGCCAGCCCCTTCACCAGCTCATCTGTCCTCCTCTGGGCACATTCAAGTAACTTTACATCCTTCTTAAATTGTGGGGCCCAGAACAGCACACAGCAGCCAAGGGGAGGCTGCACCAACACTGAATACAGCAGGATAATCACCTCTTTTGACAGGCCGGTGATGCTGTGTTTGATGCACCCCAGGACGCAGCTGATCCATATTGACCTTGCTGTCAACCAGCACCTCCCCATCCCTTTCTGCAGTGCTGCTTTCCAGCCACTCCTCTCCCATTTTATTCTTGTGGCTGACGTACTTTCCACTAGCTAGACTTTCCTTCAAAATCCTTCTGTGTACCAGCTGAAAACTAAAAGCCCTTGTACATTTTTGCAACTGCTTATCTTCATATCTTTGACAAGTATTCTTAAAACAGATAAAGCAATATGCAAGCCAACTACAAATGATTTCTGCCTGAAGACTGTTAACCTCATATTTGCAAATGCCCCTTTTTTTTCTATTAAGCTTAAGTTTCATTCCGTTCATAGTGAATTAAGTACAGTAGGCTGCAATCTGAGTTTTAAAGTCAAGTAAAAATGTGGCATATTTTAGATATCATGTTTCTGATAACTGTATAAATGTTACTTACTCATCACTAGGGAAATGCAGGCAGAAGGGGAATCCAACACAGAGTAGCCTGCAAGTCACTAGATCATCTAGGAACAGAACGAATTAATCCTAACTCCCCGTTGTTTCCAGTCTACTCCATAATGTGCTGGTTAGCTGTACTTTCAAAGTGCTTGATTAATGAGTGCATATGCAGGAGGAGGCTTAATCAAATCTTCCCTTTGCTCCATCTAGGTGAAGGCACTCAGGCTTTGGCTAAGTGAACTTTCCTCCTAATTGGTATTTTCCTCTCACTCATCAGAAGACAGTGTTTCTAGAAGTCTGACTCCACAGTCTTCTCGGTCAGTGCATACCTGTGCTTGCTAATGAAAGCACATCAATTTCTATCAGCTACTAGTCCAGTCCACGAGTTTAAATAGAAAAAAAAAGGTCTTCTATGCCTGCTCATGGAAAGAATAATAATTGATATATGATAGCTCTGTGTATGTATCGGGATGTCAGTTACGGACTCACAAAAGCTAAAAAACTACATTTATTGTCTTCTGTGAAGGCAGATCAAGACCTGCATTAAAAAAGAACATAATATTTTTCTATTTGATACCTTCAGCTCTTGTATACCTCTCTGTATCACTATTAGCTTCAGAAGAATAAGATACAGCTAAACGTAAGTCAGGATATTAAATCTGCTTCTTATTTAATATATCTCAGAGATGTTCTAGCTACACACGTTAGCAACTCCTCTATTTCAAAAATGCTGTAAAATTTTATGATGCCATTTTGATCAATTTTGCACTTAGGAAATGACAGCAAATGTTCTACTTCTTTCTCAGTAGAACAAAACCAGAAAAATAACATGTGCTTCCCCTGCCAGAGGTGAACCATTAGGATGTGTCCATCTGAGTGAGCATTGGACAGTCAACACTAAATAGCTTTTAATATAAACTCCAGGCTTTGCAAAAAATGGAGACAGTATTCCATTCCTGTAGACTTCTTTCCTGTGTGCACAGTGTCCTGCCATGTCACTTCAGCTTTCTGGAATTCACCTCACTTTCCATTTCCAACTTGCAAGTTTTCTTTTGCATAATAAAGGTATCAATGATGATAACTTTTTCCCCAAGATTCTTTCCTCTTGAAAAAAGAACAGAACATACTCTGTTTGTCAAAACTTTGATCTGTGTGTCAGTAAAACCCCCACATCTTCAAGCTCTATTCCTGTCATTATAAAACATGAAAGATACAAACACAAAAACTTGAGTGAAACCCTAAACTACTTTTTACTACTACTTTTACACATCCATGAAAATGCAAAAATCTTCCTCCTGTTTTTATTATACTTCACCACTCCCCAAGTACCTTCTTCCCTTCCCTTGTACCTGCACAATTTTTCAGCAGTTTTTAGTATTCCACATTTCATAACCAGATATATAGAATTTTGCTCTCTGAGAATTGTGCTGTTCCTTGAGTGAATCCCACTAAGATTCTAATGACTGAAAGATCCTCCATTACTTCTAAATTTGATGTTTTCTACCTACTTTACATCCTCCAACCAAATCAGCATTACTCTGAACGAGAAGTGTTCTGTTTTTCCTTCCCTCTCTACCTAATAAATTGAGACATATAAATGACAAGCAGTGTGATGCTTGCAACGGTGCAAAATAAAATTCACATATGTACTGCCAGACATACTACTGTATGGCAAAAAAAAAAAGGTTATTAGAGTCAAAACAGCTTTTTGGGTGGTATTTGCAGCCCTTTTGAATGTAATTCTTTACAGCATTCTTTCACAGCATCAGACACTAGGCTAAGACCTCAAAATTTATCTCTAGACAACCCAACCCATTTTTAACAGCACTTCAATATAACAAAAATAAGATCTGACACAGCACAGAGACTAAAGGGGTCTAAGAATTCAACTAAATTACAGTCCAATAACATTGTTTTACCACAACCAATACCCAACTCTTCAAAGATGTTTGAATAAGGGAAAGCATCCTGAAAAGGGTAGATGTATCATTCCTGTTTAGAGAACAGATAGAGAAGCTGAACAAAAAAGAAAATCAGATTCTTCATCCAGCAGCTGTTTGCTATGTGACCCTGACATCTGAAAGTTGAACAAATTGCAAAGTGACTGGATATGGAGACTTTCTGAAGCTGAAGCTGAAGAACCAACAGCTGAGACTGGAGTGGCTGGGGAAGAAAAGGCCGATGAATCTCTTTTTCACACGTGTTTGAACACCATGTACCTTCTCACTAATATCACAGTGTATGAATCACTGTTCTGGTACTCTGAGATGACTGAATTCACAGCTAAGGAAGCAAGTAGCCTTCTGCATGCCCACCTCAATTCAGCATTACTCGGTACCACTCATTCTTGCAGAAAAGGGTTTATATTGGTAGCCTAAATGTTGAATGATTATGCTTCCATGGAAAAGTTGAATGCATTGACCTAAATGATCTGCAGAAAAAAAAGCGTCAATGCAAGCCAAAAAATCAAACCAAAACCAACCAAAAAATGAAACAAAAGCAAGCAAACAAGCAATCAAAAAAAATTGAAGACTTGCAAGTAAAAGATTAATTAATATACAGAAGGCCATGTACTGGGTACGCTTTGTGGATATTCAATTAGCACTTTTCTCAAATACACAGGGAACTAAGGTGCTCCAGAAGGCCTAGGGTAGGTTTTCTTATTACAGATAAATTCGCACTGTCAGAAGAAACAGCAATTAAAAGTAAATGTTTTAATTAAGTAAAATATTTCCCCTGAATACAGCAGTTATTTCTGAATTGCAAATTTTACTCCTATCTTACAGTATAATATCTTGACAGAGCTGCCAAATAGACTGGTAGACATACTGAAAAAGGACATCTCCTTAGCAGGAGCCCTGAGACATCCCTGATAAGCTCTGCTGACCCCTTCTTGATAGGGAGTAGTTGGCAGGACAAAGAAACCTTGATAGGCATAAGACAGAAACCTTGATGGGTGCAGCATAAAGAAACAGTGATAAGGAACTGACCTTTCAGGAAAACAGGAGACAGCAGCTATTATTTGGGAACTGATGTCATACACTCAGTTACACCAGAAGTGATAGTAAACTGCAATCTACCTGAAAAGAGCCTCTCTGCACAAGATCTGGAGTTTGGATCCTGGCTGGGGACCACATGGTTGACTCTGAATACCATGACATGGGTCATGTGTGAAGTGAGACTTTCCTGTTAGTGATTTGCCCACTGCTGGGAGTGATTTGCTGAATATCACAGTGGTAACACCTCACATAATATATTTATAGGTGCACACAGGTTCATAACTATATACTTGTTTAACTAGTCTTTGTCTTTGTCTTTGTCTTTGTGTATTGCAGAATCCTGAGACCCCCACTTTCACATTCTTTACACACCTGTGGGTCAGGTAACTCTCAAAAGCTGTGCCACTACAGGGCTGAGAAACTTTCCAAAAGAAACTAGTCATCCATTTATATCTTGTATAGGGCCAATATTTGAGCTTGTACTGACTTATCAATATCCTCTCCTGGAAACACTGTCAGCCTGTCTGGACTAAGCACTTCACTTCAACTGGATGTGGGGGGAGAGGGGAGAGGATCTTTTGTTCACTGTCAAGCCTTTATCATATATTTTACTACCTCTTTGAAAACTTGTAGCAACATAGTGCTAGAATAAGTCCAATTATCATAATTTGCCTCAAAAGAGACTGTGAGAAACGCTGAAGTTAAAAATACACAAGTTGTTAAAGACCAAAATTGTCCAATTATTATGAAAATTAGTTAAGTGAATAAATACATCTTCTTAAAAAGCATAATACCTAAAGAGATATAGACATTACTGTAGATATTGAATATATATTTGTGTGAAGATGTTTATAAAATATGCCACTCTTATTACTCAATATTAAACTAGACATGGCGTAATAATTACCATTACTGCTGACTGTTTGAACTTTTGAGCTTTTACTCTAAGCTGACTGTATTTAAAATAATCCTGCCTCCACGAATTTCTTCCTTCAGAAGTGAAAATAAATGTTGCTTCTGTGTACATTACTTATCCTCTCAAATATTTTCCTTAGCTCATGGACTTGCCTCCATCAAGGAGCTGAGCAAATTTCCAGGAGCTTCTATACTCCTTCCACCTCCAACACAACGATGGCTCTCTCCCACAGGCAAGTTCCCTTCTTGTATCCTTCTTTTCAAAATACTCTTTATTTTATACTCCAATATTACCTACTTTTAAACCGAGAGCTTCTTGGTATATTTTACACTTCCTTTATTTTCTTCTTTTTGAGGCTTCCCTAAGAATGTCTGCTTTCTAAGGTGCAGCAGCAGATCAATTACAGCTTCCTACTTCCCTCAGCACCCCAAACTGCTGCTCTTTCCAAATTTATGCTGTATGCACTGGGAAGGCTCCTATCTGTCCAACAACACAACAGTCCCTTGTGAAGACTTCTGCCATAAACACGTGCTGAGTGTTTTGGTAGTGTTTTACACTGCAGTACCTCATCCATTAAACTCAGTGTGGAATAAGGATTTGAAGAGTCCAAACCAAGGACAGCATGTTGGATTTAAAGCAACGACTGACACATACTCAGTTTTTCTGTCTGTTCATTACTGTCTTCTAATGAGTTTGATACAGGGCACGAATGGAAACCACATTATGAAATTAAAGATAAAAGAGCATTGGTAAGAGAAAACTTTAATTCCCTGAACCACACTGAATACTTCACTTATTTTTGTAAATAACGTTATCTTCTAACACAGAGATGCTCTCTTAGGCATGATGCTGTTACCTGTGTAATGCAGGTAACTTTCCAGATGATCTCCAATCATATTTATCACATGAGCCTGCTTCAGACAAGATGTTAGCGTGCACTCTTCTCACTGGTACATCCACTTTTCTTTAGGGAAACGTGCTTCCTAATTTTGAAAGCATTCAGAACATAGCTTCCATCTTTTTTTTTTTTCAGTGGCTAGTGGATTAGCTTTCACTCGGTCTCCTCCACACTTCCAACCTTATAAGAATATTATTTCTCCTTATCAAGCCAGAGCATGCCTTCTGTATTTCAGGGAGACAAATCTGATACAAACTCCCAAACTAACCATGCTGCATGTATTTAAACCCACAACTAATGGAAACAAGCATCTCTAGTACCAGTGAAAAAGAGAGACATAAGGAAAAGGAACACCCCTCGCAGAAAAGAACAAGGACTTCTGCATTAGTTTATAGAGGATAGAATGTAAATTAAAAAATACCCTGCTATCTATCCCAGAATTTCTATTACTCAGTCAGTCAGCTTAACATTTGGAAGCTTTCTTCTCCTTTAGAAGTAATGTAAGGCTTTCTGGTAAGTGACCGCACATCTCAGCACAGTGGATGCCAGCCCTATGGGACATCACCACAAACTGAATCCATTTAAACTCTCCATGTTCTTTTATTTCCCCAAACACTTGGAAAAAAATTATCTACTTGCCAGGGACAGTATGCGGACCGTATGTAGATAATTTCTTGGGAAAGTGGAACAGGAATAATAACAGTTACTATAACTACAGGGTTGTTTTTTTTTTTTTTTCTCTGGGAAGAATTTAGTTGGGTAAATTGCTATAATGACATGTTTCAGGCACATGAGAAAAGTCTTTATATGCATGCATGTTATCGTTTCTTCCCCCAAACGCATAAGATATAGAAACACTCTTGTAACAGAAAATGATCTGTAGAGTTGAGCAAAAGTGGGTGGGAGTGTGGGGAGAGGTAGAGAAGAAACAATTTATACAATGCTGATTAAGGGAAAGAGGAATTTACATCTTGTTCAAAGACACTCTAAGTTGAGGAAAAAAGTTCAATCAAGGTTAAGAAAACCTTTTTGGCTTCTACAGCTGTGCCTAAAAGAAGTGGGAAAGTTGCTGCATGATAAACGGTGGTGCAGATTATAGAAAGAAAAGTTTTACAACACGGAGATATTTGCATGGTTGTGAAAAGCATGTTTGAATCAACACCTGTCAGAGACCACAGTCTTTTTTTTAGCTATATTCAGCTATTTCTATAGTTATTTCTGTACTCATGCCAGTTGAATACAGTTTGTTTCAATGCTGATAACATGTCAAAGGCTTTTAAAAGTTAGTGAAAGTCTTGCTGCTAAAAAATGTAATTTCTATAATTACTTCCAAGTATTAGTAATAATTGTCTTTACGCTGATGTATATCTGATATGCTTTCAAAGGTAAATATGAATTAAAGTTTTACAAAAATACAGATAATGTAGAAAAGAGCTTTTTTATAATCTAAGAAATATTTTAATATGTTTTCAGTAAGAGTTTCAAAAGAATTTTTCAACAAACCATTAATTTATCTAATTAACAATCAGTTTTTTCTTTATTTTGAAAATAATTGAATGCTTTGTACATTTGATGTGTGAAGATTGGTCCCAAACATGGAAATCATAAATTTTATTTTTAATTACTTTTCTGCATCCTTATTGGTCAGAAGCTTTAGCCATATATTACGGACAAAATTGTTTAAGTTGTATGTATTAAGAAACACCAATTTTTTAAACAATTAAACATAATACTTTTTTTTATAATGTTGGGCTTGTCAAACAAAAAAAATTCTACTCATTATCTGCAATCCAATATTGCCACATGGACAATTAAAAAATGAAGATGTTGATAAACAAGAATTGATTCTTGATTATCATTATTCTGTTTCTTGCAAAAGACTTGCAAAAATAAAACAAATGGATATGAAATCCAGTCAGAACAGTAATACACTCACATGCAGAAAGCTAGTCTGTTTTAATAATGCTGATGCGAAACGTGTGTAAAATTAACTCGGAACTGCCAGGTTTTCCTAAAATGAGCTTTTTTTGTGGGCAGCTTTCGCTAAATGAATAATCTATAAAATATTGGGTAATTTTTATGACAAAGGGAAACAGAAAAATAATAGTCTGACATCTTCTAACTTTTGATGCTTTACCTCATCTTGTATGCTTCCTGAAACCAATGATACAGCTACAATCCTTAATCAGAGACACCAGAATGTGATTCTTAACCATTTTTACTCCAGATGTTTTCTGACACACATACACTTACATTTATCCTTAACAATATTGGTTGTAACAGTCAAAAAATGATTCATTGTCTTTGTAAGAGCTTCCTTAAGGTGTTATTTTAATAAAACAGATGTGAGAGAAAAACAAATGTTCAATTTTGCCTTCCAGCTCCAAATAAATTCCCACTAAGTCAGGTTTTTTTGTTATAAAAAATGAGGCAGGTAGGTGTTAAGTACAGAGAATAACTCGGATGAACAATTTCCTTCTGTGGAAAGTTAAATTAATTGCAATTCAGCAAATTTATTATGCCTATAACAAAGGCAGAGCTACTTAAGCTGACTGGGAAATCCTGTATGTGGAACATAATTTCCTTCCACTATTCCTTTAAAGCTATATAAAATATACATGCCAAATTCATTTATTCTAAATGATGACTTGCTGCAACCTGATAATTCTTCTGACCTGTCATTTAGGCAGTATCTTCCTTTACTCCCAGCAATCTCTCAAAGGCGTGCTGTGCAATGGCCTACATGTAATAACACTTCATCTTAAACATATATTGAATTCAATGTGTGTTTCACTTCCTTGGTACAAACTAAGCTGAAAATTTTATTTCCATATGCAGCACTACTTTCATTGTACATCTGGAGAAAAGAAAACAATATCTACTTCTCATGCTACCACAACACAAAGCTTGCCCCTCTCCCTCCCAAAAAAGGTTTGTCTTTAATGCATTGTCCAAATGTGATCCACTAAAACACAAGTTCTCCAGCTTTACCTATCTAGCCTAAAATCACCTGAAAAAAAGGTATGTTGAGGGTGGGCAAATTGATCCAGTCTCAGATTAATTTTATCCAATTGATAGATTTAATGCTGCTTGTGCGAAAAGCAGTTGTGTACGTCAGTTCTGAGTTCATTTTAGTCCATATTCCCTGCAATGACATGAAAAAAACCTCCCAGGAGCCTATGTACCACTTATATAGCACTTACATAGAAGGGAAGAATAGTCACACAATTAGAGGGCTACATTTTTAGAAGTCAGACAGTACTTTTGATAGAAGACATGGACAAAAAAACCCAGAAAATTTGAAATACGATTTCCATCCCCACCCCCCCTTAATAAAGCATTTTTGTCTTTTTATTACAATGAGCAAAAAATTAAGAATTGTTATGATAAAAACATTCCCTCTTTTTCCTAATCGCAAGACTAACGTTTTTCACCAACTGGATAGAAACCAAAGCTGTTTTCAATTTTTGTTAAGAAATGAAGAAAGAAGTTCGCTGAACTTTATAAATCAAAACAACTATACTCAAGCATTTTACTTAATTTCACAGAAAAGAACAGAAATTGCAACTTGAAGAGAGGGGTTAAAAAAGAAGAGACTGGAGGTGATCCTGCATTGTAGATACACCAAACTGGAAGTAATATAAACTGTTTTTTACTCTGGAAACACATTCAATCCCTATTTCTAAAAGTTACACCACTTACACTCATGCTGCTATCAAACTAAGAGCAGACCCCATCTAGTTTTCTATTTGTGCTAAACACACGTCTTAAGCAGTAACAGCAGGGAAATGAACACAGATAAATGTGGTGCAAGTCAAGCATCAGATATTGCCAATGGTTGCAGAGAAACAGAGAGAATATAGCAAATGTAAACATAACAAAATGAATCATTAAAAAAACCCAAACATGCATGTTTGGTTCTTTAAACCTCCTATCTGAGTTATACAAAAGAAAAGGGCTATTATAAAATCCTAAGGAAACCTGTTTAGACAGAGGTGTTCCCATTCTGTTTGTACACAAGCATATCCTTGGCTCAGCATGAAACATTCATGAAAATACTACACAATAAGCCCGTTCTGAGTCTTGTCAAGCATATATACTCTTCACGGGGCTTAAAATTATGCCTGCTGGTGCAACCATACACAGAATAAGTTTTAATACACAGTAAATATCAAGTGTCAATTCTACTTAGAAATATGTTTTATAAGTAAATCAATCAAAAGCAGTTTCAAACTTGACAGTAGATAGCTATATTTATTTTATGATGTAAACATCTGATGCTACATCTTTGCCACAGAAGATGCTCTTCTTTGAGCTCCAGAAATCTTTTTGTTTAACCAGTCTCTTTTATTTCCACTGTTCCTTAGTACAAAGCCTTTGGAGACTACAGCATGCAATTTGTTCTTAATGGGTGGGCCACAGCTCTGGAGCTAGAACCTTATTAAACAGCTGCAAATATTTACCCCAGTTGTTTTGGAATTGTGACCAAATCACAATTTTGGTGTTGGTAAGACACAGAGGATGTTTTAGTTATTGCTGTGCAGCACTTGCACCGTGTCAAGGCCTCTTTTGGTACTCACATCACCCTACCAGTGAGGGCTGGGGGTGCTCAAGCAGTTGGCAGAGCACACATCTGGGACAACTGATCCCAGGTGAACAGAGGGATATCCTGGACCATATGACATTGTACTCAGCAACAAAAGCTGAGAAGAAAGAGGAGGGGAAGACATTTGGAATTGTGGCATTTGTCCTCCCAAGTCACCATTATGAGTGATGGAACCTTGCTTTCCTGGAGATGGCTGAACACCTGCCCACCTATCAGAAGTAGTCAATTAATTCCTTGTTTTGCTTTTCTTGTGCACACAGAGTTTGCTTTACCTATTAAACTGGCTTTATCTCAACCCACAAGTTTCACCACTTTTACCCTTGGGATTTTCTCCTCCATCCCACTGGTGTGGGGGAGCAAGCAGGTGGGGGTGACTGGGGTTACACCACGACACCAGTTCTACCAGGCTGCAATCAGTCAGCATGACTCATTACAGCAATTTTTAGTATTTATGACATTGGCTGTAGGTGGTGCAGAGTTTTTAATCTTTAAGATTTCTATGAGAACACATAAGAGGAAAGCATAACCTGACTCTACTCAGCATTCTACAGCAAAAATACTGAAATGGTTTATGCCTTAAAGGCCTCATAAACTTGCGTGTTAAAAAAGTGCAACAGCAGAGACCCATGAATTGGAGGATAGCCTGTTAAGTACTGACACCTAAGCAACCCTGTGTCAGATGGCACTTGGTCAATAAAACAGGAACAGAACTGAAGGATGACTCTTTTAAGAATAAATGTGTAGCTTTGTGATTTTTGATGCAGAGAGAAAGATAGGAGAAAGCACTTCTTGTGAAGCTAACCAAATGGAGAAGTCAAGTCCTGTTTGGTTTTACAGCAGAACTGTAGCCACAAAATGAGCTGATGTAACTTCCAAAATTGTTTGAAGTTCATCAATAACTTCCAGCATTTCTGAGCTGTGTGTGCTTAAAGTGTGTGGCCCTGGTTCACTGAAGTCCACAGAGGTACCTGAAAGATGTCCTACGTAAGTATCACAGAGGGAGATATTTGAATGGGTGGCTCTACTCAGCCTTATATTTTCTGTGAGAAATAGTAGTTGGACCATGACTTGAGAGTTACTCTGGTATACCCAGAATGCAAGATGATCTGCATTTCTACTCATGTTATCACCATGAGTTTAGGTCTTCTGAAGAACAGATGATGTTCAAATTCTCACTCTGTTCAATTGTGTTGACTTCCCACTTAAAAACTGCATGGAGTTCTCTCTATCATGTGATGACAAAAACTGTCTGGAAGATATTCAGTATTATATTCCAGAAAATCAGAATATGGATATATGCTACATAGCTATCAACAAAGAAAAAGACAGAGCCTGATTTATCAAGAAAGTCTTAGAATTCCTCAAGAAATGATCAGCAGAGAAATGTGGACAGAAAAGAACCAGTAGGGACAGTGGCTGAAACTGCTTCAGACAGCCAGTTAGTTATAAGGACAGATTGTTGGCCCTATTCTCAGAAGAAAGAGCAACTGGTCTAGGTATTATAATAAAATAGCATTTTAAAAAGTTGAAAAGAGAGCAGTGTAAAATTTAAACTACCCAGAGAAATAGAGCCTAAATTGCATCATTTGAAGTAATAATGCTATTACTATGCTATTACTAATAATGCTATTACTAATGCTAACTATGCTAGACTATCTGAAATGTGACTAAATTCAATGTATATATCAAATTCCATGGGAATAGAAAGAAAATAACAGAATAGGTGTGTTTTAAGGCAGAGAAGAATCTCAACAACACAAATTCTATTAAAAAAGAAGTTAAGTCAGAAAGAAGACACATACTGTCAAGGCTGGGTACTGTTAAGACCATGTGGAAGTAAACAGAATAAGGCAGAAAAGTAAGAGTAAGTGAAAAGAGAGGAATTGAGAATGACTAACTGAACATACAAGACAGTATTGACACTGACTATAGGAGATAGAAAGCAAATAGTACAGTGGTGCAATGCCACAGCTCTGTGACCTTTGCCTGGAAAGGTAGATTGACAAAAGGACTGAGAAAATATCTTACTGGAACGTATGAAGATCAGTGAAGATATACAAACAGTAATTAAATTAGAATCTCAGCATGGATGAGGAGCTATAGAAGCAGGCAGTGAAATAAAAATAGCACAGAAAATAAAGATGAATTGCAGGCAAGTCTTTTAAAAAAAAGGGTATGAGCAGCATGATGAAGAAACAGTAGGACCATTAAGGGACAAAAGTGACATCCTGGTGACAGATGAAATCAAGTTGCTGAGAGATTGAAGTCTCTTCCAATTTTTTAAATAGTGAAAGCTGAAGGTGATCCCCTGAGAGAAATATCTTTCTGATGGAGAAGTGCTTTACTTACTATTTTCATTACCACAAGGTAAGAGAACACTTGAGAATGGGGCATGACTTTAGGCATGGACTAAATATTTAATATCCTGGAATCAATTAAATAGTTCATTGTGCTGGCAACCAAGACCTGAAAGATGCACTGAAACAATTAGAAGGTTACAGGCCCAGGAATTAATGAGGAAGACAGGTAAACCTTTGGCGAGTGGATTTAATCATACAACACTGAACAATCTCCAGAAGATACCCAGTATGTGCAGATATCCCCACAGGTAAGAAAAGAACAACAAGTTGAAGAAATGGTTCTGTCTTCAGCTTTGAGGACACATTAATAAGAGAAAAAGATTATATACAACATGAAGCAAGGCCCAGCCAGCCCACATTCATGAAAAGAGGATCACACCTGTCAGACATGCTTGAGATGCTCCAAGCACACTACTGAACTGGAAAGCAAAAATGTGAAGTAATGGATATGATTTGTCTGAAGTGAGAAACAGTCTCACAGTGTAAGATTCATGCCTGCAGTGAGGTTTGATTGCTTGTGTCAGAGTGTCAGAGCTGAAAAGAATTATTAAATTGAATTAAAGCCTACTTACAGACAAAAAAAATTATTATTAAAAATGGAGGAAGATAAAAGGTGAACTTACCTGTGTCACAAAGCTTAGTTTTCGCTTAGACTTTTATTCTTTACATATGAGCATCCAGGGCGATGAATACTTTCCATGTATAATGGAACAAAGGAAATACTTTCAAGACAGGGACGAAGTATCCTCATTGGCAAGGCATGATTAAGAGGTGAACTCAAAGTCCCTACCTAACTGCAATAATATGCAGATGACAGGGCTCACAAAAAAGCATGCAGTAAAGTGAAAAGTCTAACTACTCTAAGAAAAGAGCAGTGTGCCCCCCTCATGCCATTCTACTTCAGCAAGAGCTGCCAGTGACAGTCATGATGGTCCCACCTGGCTTACATTGAGGACTATAAACCTTGCTCAACAGCTAAGGGCTAGTTGACCATGTGCCAACCAAAACATGATAGTATGCAAATAGGACTATAAGTCAATCATCTTACTCCATAAACAGTGGACAACTCACAGCCCGCTGAACTCTCCTCATGACAGCTGCACACCAGGATCCCTCTTTGAGCAGGGTTGCCTCTCCAGGTTGAGACTTTAAGAGAATCCTTATCGTGTCAGATACTTGGTAAGTGAATTGGGAATAAGTTCACTGAAACTTTGAAACCTTAGCTAAGTGATATAAAGAACTGATTGCATACATTTGATCCTTTACGCCTATATCACTAAGTCTGGATCCAGCCATCCCTAAGCTCTCCTCAGAATAAAATTAAGAATGCAAGGGGGTCCTTTCTGAACCTCATGCCTCAGTGGGAGGGTCTCCCTGAAAGTTTTATCTGACACTGTCCTTTATGCAGTAATTAACAAGAGTACCTTGCTATCTGATCTTGTTAAACCACTGGCACATTTACTATCAAACTTGATTAAATCACTGTTTTATATCAATACATGTATTGCTAATTCTCTCTTAAGAGTGAAATGTGTCACTGCATCCATGACAAAGTGACTTATGTAGAAACAATGAAAGTCCTCTTCAAAAGAAAACATAAATGGCACTGCAAATGAGATTATCTTATTTCTGCCAGTCATAAAACCACATATACATACCTCTACAACTTTCACACCCTGATGATTACTTGCAACCCATAAAAGTGCTATAGAGAATGTGGTTCTTCCTATGGAATTCTTATGGAATGGTCAACTGAAACATTGCACAGAGTGTAGCTTGGTTTAATATATTCAGGGTACCTTTAAATAAGTTAGAACAAGTGTCAGTAGTTACCTAGCCACTATTTTCACTAATTACAATTTGAGCTGCTCTCATCCCACTGATCCAGATTAGAATTATGAACATGGCAATTAAACATGGCTGTGTTCATATCTTAGAGACATGCACAGCCAAGGGCTATTAAGATTCTCCAGACTATTCTTCATCTTGTCCAAAAGTTGGAAAGCACATGTAAGTCAACTTTTATTTCTACCACAGCAAAATTTTCAGGGCTTTATAGCAGGAGAAAAAAAAAAGTATAAAGTAACAGAGAAAACCAAGAGAAAACATCAGCGGCAGAAGATTCTTAATTTCCACTTATTATCCTTCAGTGTTCTGTGAAGAGTTTAAGGAAAAAATGACTAAACTGTTTGCCACTAACCCTCGCTGATTGCTGTAAGAAAGATCAATTCTAGGAACAGAGTAAATCTATAGATAATATAGTAAAAGAAGTGATCTGGCCCTGACAGCTGGGAGGCCTATAGACTAAATAAGCTACTTCTTTTATTGCTGTACTACTGTGCTAAATTTATCTAAAGCACCTTTGAGAAGCATGGATTTCTCAGGCAAAATGGCAAGAGTATTAGGTATGGTTTTTCTTCACTATCCTTTCAGCTAGTTGTAATTTTGTAACAGAGGATTTAGTGTTCAGAAAGTTAAATGCAGTTTCACCTCAAGAAAATGTTTTTAGGGAAATATATTGATTACATGAAATTTTCATCAGAAAAAGTAAAAATAAACTGACTTCCTTCTTCTGCTAATGTAATTTTTTCTAATTCTGATAATTTAAACCATCATCTAGATGTCTTTACAGTAATCAAAAAAGATTATTTAAGTATAACACTGTGATAATTTTAGCATAATATAAATGTGAGAAAAGGTAATAAAATTTAAAAAAATTCGCTTTATATTAAAAGTAGTCAGAAGTTATATTCTGTAGAAAATTTAATCTTATTCTTCCGGTTTGAAATGGAAAGTAAATTTTTCTGCATTTGATATTCCAGGCATATAAAAAGCAGCACTGCTTCCTTGCAAAGAATGCAAATGGTCACATAAATAAGGGCAGGACGAGTAAAAAGTATAGGCAACAGGAATGAGTGCAAATAAATAAAAAGTTATTAACTGAAGCCAGGTATAAGTGAGAAAGAAATAAAGGAGGAAATGAAAAAGAAAGGGCAGGATAAGTTCAGTCTAATGTGAGGTGAGAGAAAAGCAAGTTAAAAAATTGATACAGCCAGCAAGAGCAAAAAACCTTCCTATCTTCATCAATCAATAAAAATCTGAGGCCTAGTCATTTTAAAGAAACTGTGCATCTGCTTTTTGTAAATACAGAGGTAAACACTTTTGTTTCTCTTCATGTTAGTGTAAGTAAGAGAAGAATTTTAAATGCCGGTCTATGGAATGGGATTACCTAACTGAAATCACAGTGCAGAGTTGTAAAAATATAATAGATAAATCTGCATTTATGAAGAGAAAGTTATACTTCATTTACCTGGATTACATCTCCACCTTTATTTTAAAACCTGTATGTGAAGTTTGACATATTTTTGGTCTCAAAACCCCAGTGAACACAAGTATGCTGATTATAAATAGATAAATAGGGAAAAGTGGCCTGATTTGACATTTTTTTGCATGTCCCCCAAGGCAAAAGACACTGAAGAACTTGGATGTGAATAGGCTCACAAAGTGCCTATTTTCTGAAAAGAAATTAAATACTAGTAGCACTTTTACATTAAGTAGATAATTTTGGCATGAGCTAGATTTCTGTTTGAGCTGTATTCCTTTCTTAAGGTCAAAAGGAGTTGACCCTCCCTTAAGGGTAGACTACTTCTCCTTTAGCAATAATAGGCATTCTGCACCTGGGCTGTTCAGCTGGGCATTAAATAACCAAGACTTAACTTTGGCTTGTAAATCACAGTATCCAAGCTACTTGAGCCAGCACAGATTGTTTTGTACTGATGCTGCAGTATATTGGCCCAAAAGTCTTGCTTTCCAAAACCAGGTGAGATGAAAAAGGATATTAATGCCAAATTCCTGTGAATACTCCTAAAGACTATCAATTTAGCTAAATCTGATCTCATATAAAAATGTTATTCATACCTATGAGCTTTGACTAAATACACTCGAGCTGTCTAGAATTGAACCACAAATCTGTGCCCATTTTGTTCAGCAGCAAACCTCTCCCTACATCACTGGCTTTCCTGAATCCATTGTGGCATGCAATCAGCTGATGTGCCTCCTCATGCCATCATGCTGGAAAACATTTAATGTTCAGAGCACCATGAACACTAAAACACTGAAAATACGCAGTATGATGAACAAATCAGGAACACTCTAGTGTTTTCTAATTTATGTGGTACAGTCGCAATAATTAAACCTAATAAACTGTTGTATATTATTTCCCATTCACTGACCCATTATTTCTCATTTCTGACCACGTTACTTGAAAAGAATTCCATTTTATGAAGAGTATCATCAGCTTGAGATCAAGTAAAGCTACATTAATGGCTGACATTCCTTTTAAGAGAAAAACAGCTTGTGTCTATATTGTTCATCATTCCTTGTCTGCACAAGCCTGGAGAGAAGCATCATTTTACAGATTATCACCCTGTTAGCACAAGGAAGGAGAAAATATAATGCAACATAGATTATAAAATATAATTAAAGCTTGCACAGAAGAAACATCATTAAAATTATGTCAGCCTGCTATAAAAAAAAAAAAAGTCGATTAATTATAATGGGGCAGAGGGATGAGAAGAAAGTGGCAAGTAACAAACTTATCTCTAGATGCTCTGATTAATTTCACCCATAAAACTGTCAGTACACCATGGCACATATAAATTCCATAAATACAATTTGGATGACTTTGCAGTGATGGTATTCATGAATAATGTGAACACTAAGTATCCTAGGACTGCATATGAAGATGAAAGCCTAAGGTCACAAGTTATGATTGCAGAGAAAGTACCGAATGTGGTACTCTCATAAACACCAGGATCAATTTTGAGCCACTTGTTAGGAGATGGAAATGACAGAAGATCCCCTGCAACAGCTAAAAATATATTTTCTGGCATAAAAGGTGCTTATGCAAACCATAATATTATATATATATATACACACACACAAATGCATACATACTATATTACAGTATGCCTTATATTACTTATAATCTATTCCTGTATGCCACTGGAATTTAGGTATTTGAACTTGGAGGAGGGTACTAAAAATGTACAGAAGTACATTATGGATGGATGAAGGCACACAGCCAAGATTCCTTTTTTCCAGGAAGCCGAGATCAAACATAATGGAATAATTTGTTTTGAACTAGCTCTAAAAAAGTGCAGCACACAATTTTACAAATATCAAATAACTGCAATAAGCAAAAGAAACACTAAGCTTTAAGAAAATGAAACAGTTTCTAATAGCTTATAGTATTTCTGAGAGAAAATGTTTCAAATATTTATTTTAAATGCTATGCCCCAGAATCTGTCAAAACCTTGTCCCCCTTCACTTTGATTTCCCTTTTTCTACCTAGTTAAACTTATGTTAGGAACTCTTAACTTGTCCCATTCTCCATCAGAATTTCAAAACACACAACAAATTTAGCCATACACTGTGAAATGAGGCTTACATACCGCATAAAATTTTGAACACTGTATGTAGTACTTACTTTTATTTATCTGAGAAACTGCAGTCATGAGAGTCCCTATCAGAGACAACTCTCATCCTTCAACCTTTGAGAATGGGAAAAAAGTGGTTTAAATCTAAAACCAAATAAAACAACGCTACATATCAATTCAGGAGAAGATAACTTTCAGACATTTCTTTTGTTCAGCACAAAGTATTTGTTCAGAGAATAGTGGAGAGTATCAAGTATCTCCAGCTCAAGACAAAACAGATTTGAATCTTTATATTAAAAAGAATGAATGTGAAGTCCCGTATCTGAGCAAGGGTCATAACCACAGAGCTACACAATATTCTGAGATAAGACCATCATTTTTCCTCTGCTATTTCTTCATGAAAAGCTTGAAAATATACTAAAACGGGGACAAAAATACAGGCATTACTTTCCCAAGTGCCCACAGACACCTATATAGCCTATTTTTCCTTCCTCAATTACAAAAAACCCTCCAACATATTTGAAACAAAACACACAAAAAAATCAACAGGAAAGCCTGAAAGTCACTCCATAATACATGATAACTCTGTGTCTAGGATGGGAGACGGAAACTGAGACTTCAGATTCTTCAGTCAAGGAAAAAATTCAATCCAGTTTTTCTCCCAGAGGAGGTAAAAAGAGTTCACTTCAGGCTACAAAGGCAACTGAGAAGGCATTGAAACAATTTCTGAAGTAACTGTAAGGACAAGGTTTTGCAACATAAAAAGATGTATCACTACGGAGATGCATTGGACAAAACAACAAGAGTGCACACAAAAAACATACACAGAAATATGAGATTTTAAATAAACTTTCAGAGGAAGGGAAAACACAGCAAAGTGAAAAAATATTCCCTGTTTTGTAAAGGAGTGAACAATGTAGTATTTCACTTTCAAATCCTAAAACACCAATCTCTACTATACAAACTTTTATCTCAATTTAAAATGTTATTTCTCCAAGTTGTTTCTACAAAGAGCATAAATGGAACTTGAATTGTGATACACAGTGGACTTTTCTGTTCACAATTTCCTATTCCCAAAATCTCAAAATGATCTTAAAAAATCTGCTATTTATTTATTTTTAATGAGGAATATGGAAGTGCTAACGTACGCTCCTTTAAAAGAGTTTAGTCACTTAGGAATCTGCAGGGAGGGAATTAAAATTCTCTCCCCTGGGGTAATACTCAAGATAATATAATCACTGATAGAATAATATAATATTTTGCATAATATAAAGACTAGTTAATAATCACTTCTAGAACAGCATACCATGTAGTTTTATGCTGAATTAAAAAAATCAAAAAAATCAAAAGCTGAATTCTCTCCTATTTACCAGGTTTTAAACAATGTATTCCAGTTCTCCCTGCAGGAGTAGCCCTTCGCATTGTGTTATACGTACTTTTACAATGCTCTCCTCGCAGCAGTATCCATCCATATTTACACTCTGTTTCAGCAACACCCGCTCTTCTGGAAAAAATAGAAGTCATCCCTCTATTCTCTACAGTCTTTCATAAGAGTTAGGTTTCAAGTACTTTAGTCAGGGACAGAAGAGAAGCTCCTACTACTTGAAGATTTCTGCAAGTGCTGATAAAAGCTGGAAACTGAAGTTCAGTACCAGGGTATCAGTGCAGGGATGCAGCCATGTGAAATTCCTTTGCTTTAAGGGAAGGAAATCACAGTGCTTCATCTCCTGACAGCGCCTGTTTTTTCTTGAAGCTCTTATGTGGTCTTCATGGCACTGAGATTTGAGTGGCATACATATGCTGCAAAAATGTGCCTGTCAAAGGATAAATTGTGGCTCAAAAATTAATGTATTTATTCTCATATCCTTTTAAGGAGGTGTGAACTGATAAAGATTGATTGTCTACAGAAAGAGGAGCTGTACCAAGCAGAAAAGAACTTCCCTAACATATATCTGTATTTCTGACATTAGATCAGGGCATGTTAGCAACGCTGTGCACAGATATACCTCCAAAGGACAACACATCCACCAGGGACTTCTCAGTCCCCACCTGTTTATCACTTCAGAGAAGAGCTTTGGCCACATCAGGTGGACTGCATGATGCACAATTTTATACACACAGTACTTGAAGACTTCTGCAAGAGCTAATTAAAAGAGCTCAAAGTAAATCCGTGTTGTGCTTGTACAAACCCTTCTAATTGCACCATAAAACTAAAATGTTAGTGAAGACCATCTCCATTAGGGATGCAAGTAACAGTCTGGCAGCTAGTGATCACATTTTAGGGTTAAGAACTTCTTACAGTCAAACATCTAATAAATCATCAAGTTTTGCTACTATCAGCTCTAACTTCCCAAACAATTCTCAAAAATTGAATGTATTTTCTGGCAGACTTCTGCCTAACTAAAACACTTTTCCTTAAAGCGTAAGTTTCCATGACTTACTCTGAGAGTATGTTCTTAATAATGCTAGAAACTGAATTTTAATTATATTGTTGGGCCTGTATAGCTTTGCAAATAGACTACAGCTAAAAAACATAGTTTAGATCTTTTTACCTGTTTTCATGGGTAGAAGGCATCTTTAATAGAAGTCCTAGTTATGACAATGTTTTGCAAATTTTTTTTCTTTAATAACTGAGAGAAGAACACTGCATACGAAAATGATCAAATTCACTGTAAACAGGATGATGAACCTAATTTTGACTGGTTTTAGATACTCTTAATAGCATTTGTCAATCAACAATATTACATTCAGTCAAAAACTGTAAAAGAATATCTGAATCACAGATCAAGGCAGTTCTGAAACACCCCAACAATAAATGCCAATTTTACAGCAGCTTATCAAGTAGATTTTTAGAATTTTTTTTAAGTCAGAAAAACACATTCAAATCAATTCTTGTAAAAGTTTTCCATCTTCCATTAGATTCAAAGTGCATATTAAAAATATGATTTGCCAAACTGGTGCTTCACCTAATTTCTCTTTGTATTTTTCTGCATTTTGCTCAATCACACAGACAATCTTCCATTTGTCTGGCCCTGTTATTGTTATGCTATGACCTAATACAGTCATCCTCTTCTAATATTGTGAGTCTGACTCTTCTTTCACTTGCATTAATTGACCTAAAAAGAAAGAGTACTAGCTTATTGTTCCTATTACAAATAATCAGTAAGCTGCACCGTATTCTCATAACCTCCCATCTTCCCTTCTTTAAGGACAAAGAGTAAAAAATAATGTTTACTTCAAATACTTGATTCACACTTACTGTGTATTTACTATGTTATGCAGTATCAAGAACAACAGGAAACACTAAATAAAATAAAATATCTTAAAGTTTAAATGAGTTTGTCACATTTTCTGGTGGTTTTTGGAAGACTAGAAGATGATCACCTAAGGGGCTGGTCAGGCTGGGTTTTTGCTGGCTTTATTACTCAGCAGATGGAATGGCAAATGTGTGACATACGGAGAAAGCTATCTAATATGCCAGTTTGTTAAACAGATTGTCTTCATCATCTGACCACTGTTAGTAAGGCAATTGAAAACCACAGGCTTCTAGCTTCTCCATAATGAATGTTAAAAATGCAAATATGGAGCCATTTCTCACCCTTCAAAACAACTGTCAAAACCACACATACAGTTAAAAATTCTATGCAAGCCAAGGTGAACCAGTATCAGCGACAATCCCCATCCCGAAATCCCTCCATGTGACCCAGTGAGAATTTAAATACTAAGAACTGCTTCTTGGTTCTCTTTTCATGGGTATTCAGTAGGAAAAGATTTCGTAAGTCTGACAGTGCACACCCACAATAAACACTGCCATCAACTAAAAAATCATCATCAACAACAACAACAAAAACACAAAAAAACCCCCAAATCAAAAACCAAGTGGAGAATAAGTGGATAAAAGTGCTCTCCATCTCTTGGTCTGCACACAAGACCTCGGTGTATGAAAAACAGGGAGACAATTTCTGTTGTGCTTTATGTGCTGATAATATACTAGTGTACCACACTGCCAGCTTTTATGCACCAAATAGGTATATTAGTTATAGCAATCTTCTTGTTACTTATAATATAGCTAGGTATTATCATGTACATATATGTTCTCTTTTAGTGTGTGTACTTAACACATCATACTGTGGTATGATCAGGTGGTAACTGCAAGTAACATGGCAGTGTACAAGTGGTTAAATACTTTGATGCACTAAACACAGTCTGATTTTCAGTATATTAAAACCATTAGTCTTGCAATCTATTTAGGTTAGAAAACAGGAGAAAGGAGTTTTGGAACTGTCCTCCAAACTGTGCAGCAGGGCAGGAAAATTAATTGTTTAAAGCTGGAACTTGAGAAGCTTATGGGAAGGACAGTGAAAATCTTGAATGAAAATTTTTATTGTGTGATTCATGTAATTTATTTCTGCTGGTTCTGCACAGGAAAACTTGTAAGCGCTAGGAATGAATACCTTTCCCTTTTTTGTGTATAGTTAACCTTCAATTGCTACACCTGCTGCAAGTGAAAACAGGATGTAAAGCAAGGTAAACTAATATGAGTTAGTGGTACTAACATTTCTGAGGTACTCTATATGTATCAGCTTCCACACTTGAGCCAAACCAGTTGCCAGTTTTGGGCACAGCAGGGACTCCTTTGCTGCCATTAGGTCAGTGACATCACTGGGGCTCTGGTAGATGTTGTGGGGTTATGTAAGTCACTTTTACTTAATGCAAATACTGATATTGCACGGAACTTGGATATTAGCAGCATTATTGTCCTCTTACCCAGGGGCATGTTAGAGGTTCTGCTTTGAGTCTTTTACTATAAATTTTGAGATTGCCAGAGACAGCTGCACCTGTCCCGTGTGCAGGGTTGGGACTTTACATATCATCGGCCTTTTTCATGGCACTCTGTTCAATAACAGATATACTAATTTTTCTGTCCTGTATAATGTAATTATGTTAGTGCTGCTGCTGAATATTTATATTCAGACATTTGAAATAGAAATCCTTATCCTCATCAGCAAATTTTGTCTTTAAAGATTCCTTCTTCCCATTAAGCCAAGGCCAGGTAGATGACAAGAAGAAGTCTTGCAAGAATGACAAAACGCACAGGTATGCTCAGGAAGGTACTTGGACATATTATCTTGTAAGAGATGCAAACTTTTCTGGGACCCTGCAGCAATCTCTCTAATGCATATGTTGCTTAGCATGTGAACAGTTGTAAAACATTTTAAATCAAGAGAATAACACTCTCCCTCAGGGAATTTCAAAGGTTAGCACTGTTTCAAACACTTGCAAAGAAGCTACATACAGATCACAGTCACTTGGTTCAGTGCTGAACATAATGCTGGCTTAAGTGTCAGTTGGATGTATTTTACTGAGAAATGCACCATTTCTTTACAGCATCATTAAGCCATGAATGCAAACAATTAGCAGAATTACAACTGCTAGAATCACGCTGTCATACCATTTACATTAACACAGCCCAATGCCATGACACAGATTCAGGCTGTGCTCCCGGAAGGCTTTCATTAATTTCTACCTCTATGCATTTACTTCATTAATGCGCCTCATTATTTTAATTTTTTTTTTTAATTTCAATACCATTCTCACACTGCTTTTTTTGGTACATGCTTTAACTGAGCCTATGCCTTCAGAAAAAAAAAAAAAGAATGGACTAAATATTTTAATTTGTCAGTTTAAACCTTGAGCTTTTTACTTTAGGAAGACATTTAAAAACAAGTTATACTATTTACTACTTTTAAAGGTCCTTCCTTTCAGCTGTTTTCTGATTCTTCACAATACTTTGATACAATTACATCTAACTACCCTGCCTTGAAAGAAGGGGAAGAAAAGACAAAGACTGAGTCTCTTAGGGCATTGTCAATGGGAATGGAGGCATAAGAATGAAGACTAATAAATATCCTGGAAGCTTTTTTTAAATGAAAACTTTGGTTTGATTCTTTTGAAAATTTAAGTATTTGCTTCCTTTGAGTTTTTCTCAGAAGACTGAAAACAAGCAGTTTCTTCTGAAAACATTATGTGTCTTTGGTTTTCAGCTAACTTAATTTTTTTAATGAGGTGGTACAGTTTTCCGCTGTGTTACGAACATGGGCGTGTTTTCTGCCCAGCCATGTTTAGACTTGCAGGTCAACACTCCAGCTTCAACTTCACAAAGTTCGAATTAGAGATGCCTCAGTAAAAGGCACAAACACACCGAACACACAAATACCTTCTCTTTTGAATACTGACCACTGCATTTTCACCTAGATGAATGAATGAAGACACTCTGTTGCAAAAACAATCCATGAGTTTGAGAGCTCAGCAAATGTGACAGGTGAATGAAAAAGTCTACTGAACCCAACAGGAGACTGTCAGGCCTGATGCACACTATGGGAATCTCCTTGAAAATCACAATGTAGAAATTGAAATCATAACCTAAAATCAAAGACAGACATCTTTTAATAGGAAACAAACAAGGAAAAAAATATTGTGTATGCAAGTTTGGACCCCAGCAGCTCAAGCTGGAGAACTACGTAATCACATTATTTTGACTCCTTAGGTTGAACAGCCTTGAATGCTTCTACAGTGTGTACAGCTGTTATAGTCCTCTATCAGGCTCAAGCCAGAAATCCTTAGATTATTACACCAGATTATTGCTCAGGTTTATTTCCACTGAATTAGGATTATTTTGAAGTGAGATATTATGCACCATACATAAAGATCTCATAATCTAAAACATTAAACATCATGAACTCATTCCATTCTATCTTAAGTAGTGTACATTCATAAGCAACAAGAAGCAGCAGAGATCCTCAGGATTTGCTTCAAAAGTCTGAAGGATCTCAAAGACAGGAAGCGAAATTCAGAAGCTAGAACTATCATATCAGGCTAATCTTTGATCCTAAATAAAGAGGAATTTTCAAAGTCACATGTCTCAAAGCTTATCTTTTTTTAAGCCATTTCCCCCCCTTCATATGTATTCTGCTGTCCATGGATTATAAGAGAAGTACTGCTTCCAGGTCACTTAATGGATTTTGTAAACTCCTTGTAAAGACTAGATTTTTAAAGCAGACTGGCGATCAACACATCCAAATCTCAATGAAATAAATGGCATTTACACCAAACTTCCATGACGCTCTTCAAAAACCCTGTCAAAAACCGACACAGTACAGGTCAGAAGACAAAACTTATAAACATTTTGTCTAATGCACTTCAGTGACCCATTACAGTAAATTCCCCTCAGGAGCTGATAGTAGTAGAGATCACTATCACTTCAAAAAACAGAAGTTGAGTCAATTGCTATTTGCATTTAGAGACCAGGCTAGGCATGAGGGGGGATTACAAACAAGCCAAAAAACAAACAAAAAAAAATCAAAGAAACATAAGTAAATGAATAAATTTGTTTTTTCTAGTATACTAACTCAGTAGAGGCTGCAGGAAGAAATATTAATTCCACAAATGCACAAAACTTTTCTAGAGGGAATTAGGTCACACTGTGTAACTTGGTTGGCATACAGTGAAATACATTGATATTTGCCTCTGAGGTAGGTGGGCTTTAATATCTCCAACACTTACTTTTACAGTATTGCCTGGATTTTTAACTGTAAATGAAATGTTTCCATCATAGATGATGACCTCTGACAATTGATGCACTTGCAAGCAAAAACTTTTACTGCTTTGAAGCTGTTAGCATGGGAGGATTTATGCTAGGATGCTGCTCAGAATGCACCCTTGTTTCTAACTGGAATTGTAATCCTTTGCCTCTTTAAAATTATATTCTGTATATTTTTCAATTGTTTAAATTAACTTAAGGAACAAAAAACCCTAACAAAGATCACTGAATTCGTTCATTGATACACAAGCTACCTCCACCCTAAATTGTACATAGAAAACTGAGCAGATCCAACTTAATCTTGAAACATGGTTGGAATTCACAGTGATTTCAGTAGGAGCTGATTTAGGTCAATGCTGAACAAATTTGGAAATGCGACCTCAATTACTCATCATCAGACTCAGTACAAATTGCAACAGATAAGAAAAAGCAAGAAAAAAATCTTCCCAATTTTTATTTTTTTGAACCCCATTGCACCTGCCAATGAATCTTCCTAATTAATAAACATTCATTTCTCTGAATACTGTATCTTCATCAAAGCTTTCATCAAAATGTTAACCTTTAAAATCTGCCCTTCAGTGCAGCTTAAATTACTTTGTTCATTGTTAACCTAAGGAGCTAAATATGACAACTGCTTTAATCACTAAAATTAAAATCAGTAGTTAAGAAAAAAAAAAGTCTTTCTGATTTTTAGATGCTTAGGCTTTCTTCCATGTATGGTTCAACATATCACATGAGAGCTTTTCTCTGTTGCTACTTGTTGGCCACAGTAAAGAACAGATCTGAAAGAGGTAGTTTATAAAGGTCACTTTCTAAACAATGCCCTACGCTACATTGGGCCCAGTGAGAAAAACAGCATTTCTGAAGCAAGTGATACAAAATGGCACGTTTCAAAATTAGTATCACTACTGTAACGCTGTTCCTATGGACAGCATGGATTACCAAGTCACACCAAAAGCGTCATTCCAAACTACAGTGACTGCAGCAGCAGGTCTGCACAGCCTTGCACAGTTGAAAGTGCGTATTGGCTAGTAAACAGGTACTTCTACACACATTGTGTGTGATACTTTCTGGTACGTGTTTCTATCTAGTATGAGGGCCAAAACCCTCATACCAATCTCCCATGGGATTTTATTTGCTTAAAGGCATCAAGTGAGAAACTAAAGCACCTCGTATTGAATCTGCAACAAATTTGCAAGTACCCATCAGAATTTTTTTAATTCAGGAGATTTTTCTTTTAACTTGCACAGTTTACACAGGAAAACATGCAATAGATTTACAGCTCATTCAATGACTTATTGTAACAAGCAAGCAGCTTGTGAGTGGGATGGAGGGTATGAGTCTGATAAATTAATGAGAAATCTTTTTCTCACAGAGTACAGGAGCCAAGTAGGACTCTGATATTCGATCCTTCATTTGTGCCTTGCTTTATATCAAACAACTCCTTCTAGAAGGAAAGATACAGAAATATCTGTAGTGGTGTTCAAATTCCCAGGGCGGGAAGCTTATTATGGGCAGATGCTATCAGGAAACTGATTCACACACCAAGGATTAGATCTGTCTACCTGACTGGTGTGGGGTGAAATCCTTCACATCATGAGACAACAGGTATGACTTGGTCCAACAGGAGAAGGTATCAAATGTCCTGCATCCCAGAGCAGGAACTGGGGACCAAAACCTGAACTATTTTATTGAGTCCAAAGAAAATACTTCAAACTATCTTTGCATGAAAATTATGAAAGACAATCAGGATCCCTGAATGGCTACTGGTTCAGGCTAGAGACTCCCCCTCTGAAACTAAGACAACCAATAAGCTATGAAAAAGGAAAGTAATTGAAAAAGTTCTATTTCTACAGAAATACTATGTATTAAAAAAAAATAGTATGACTAAACACTGTCTTCTTCCTATAGCGGAGAAACTCAGATTCTTAAACTAGGAAGAATAAAATTGAGGTTCGTTTGCATAGGAAAAACATCATCTTTAATGATCATGCCGCAGACTTCCTGGCTACTAGCAAACAGCACAACCTTGTGTGCTCTTTGTTTAACAACGTAGAGGATGCACCAATACTGTTAGCAGTCTATGGACACGTGCATACTGCTACAGGGATGCCACATTGCTAGGTTACTAAAAAATGTGTCTCCCTCATAGTACAGTTCTGCAGTCAGCAGAGTACGGCTATCCACAACCACACACTGGTTAGAGTATGTCAGCTTTACTGAAAGTTACTCTTAGACACCTATACGAAGTTCTGAAGAGAAAAAAAAAAATCAGAAAAGGTTAAACACATGAACACAAATGGAATTCATGCAATCATTTAAGAGCATCACTTTTGACTGCCATCACATCCATATTTGCATTGTTTATTGCAGGCACGTGTTTCCCACCGACACAGGATCAGCTTTAAGGTCAATAATATGACACAAGTCATGAGAAGCAAGGTGATCATTATGATAATGTCACACTCCAAAAAGGTAGTATTATTTGGAGGATAATAATTTTAAACAACTCTTGTTACAGAGATTACATTATGCATCCACTGCTGTCTTCGAACAAAACAAGACTTAAAAGATCAATCACACAAAACCAGTTGTAAAAAACAAAGTAAAAACCTTTCAGATTTCTTTTTATTACTATATCAACTGACTTCCTTTTCTTTCTTCTACCTCTGGAGGAATAAGGAGTGACAGCAAATTAACTATTTATAGTTATAAAAATAGTGACTTCCATCTGCTATAACTTGGAACTGCTGTCCCAACAACTTGCATGCTTGATGAGATATGAACAGCAGAACATAATTGGGTAATGTGAGTGATGTATAGTCACTTCTCACTAAAATACCCTTCGAAAAAAAGAATAGAAATATGCTAGCCTGACAGGATGTGCTAGGTATGCTCAGATAATGAGAAGACTTGAAAAATTTTGGAACAATATCTGGAATATTTTTTCCACTTTGGAGAGCTCTAGGGGACTAATATCTCAGCATTGCCATCCACAAATGAGTATATTACTAAGACAAACAGCAAGCAAGTTTAATAATAGATAATATTTAGACAATGATATTAAGAGTCTGGGGAAAAAATACAAGATGAGAGTACAGCTGTTCTCACTTTTAACCTAGAGTATCTGAGCAACAATTAAAACTTTTTGAAGTGTTCATGTGATATCTCACAGCACCATGTATCTTTATTTTAACGTAACCCTGATTTTTAGAGATCTATATAACAATTTGATTTTCTGCTGCAATGTACAGTAGAGACACTGCTGTCAAATCAAGATCTCACTGAAAATAAAAACTGCCAAACGGAAGCATTCAATCATTTTCAGGAATATTAAACACACGTTACTCCCAAATGAGCACATCTAAACTTTGTGAATAATAAATAATCTTCTCACTTTATCTTTCCCTGCTGAAGCCTTTCCATTTAGGAAACTCCTAAAAACTTATCCCTTGGGACATATTGGGAGAGGTTGCTATGCTGGTATTTAAACATAACTGTACTTCAGAAAAGATTTTTTCCAAGAAGCTTTTGTCAACAATATTTTTTTCATGTGGAAAAGGAACAAAAACTTATATTTAAATGTGCCTTGAAGTCTAGGAAATAATTTAGCAGACAAGGTCTTTCTCACAAATCTGCAGCCATTATGGACTCATCTGCAGCCAGTGGTTTTGCTTCTTTAGGAGAATAAAATCCCTTTGGTTCATCATAGAAGAAAAATATGATTTTAAGTTATACTTTGAGTACTTTATCATATTTTCTCTTAAATCCCTGTTAAGATTTATTTTTCAAAGACAAACAGCACTTTTGAACGGGACATTCTCTTTTTCCCCTGAACAACTCCAATTCTAAGATATTTGTCTCAGAAGATAGTGACTGAGCAAAAGCAGAAATTTTAATTTAAATGCCAACAGATTTTCATCTTCAGAAGAGTCCAGATGATTACTCCACTGAAAGAAATTAATAGCAGGGAAGCTCACAGAAAATAAGTTTTTAAATAATCTCTTCCAGCATAGGAGTAAATTTCTTCTTTATTTAATTATTGCAGGCAATAACTCTTAATAAAAACAGTCATAATTAAGGCAAGGTTAAGTAGTATGATGATAAACATCTCTTACTACCTGCTGAGGACAACAAAACCTTCCATTTGGATTTGTTTCAAATGATTGTGGTTAACCTATCATTTACCTTTCTAGAAGAACTAAATCTGGGGTCGTAATGGAATCTAGATCCTCGAATGTAAGGGTACTCAAGTTCCCCAATGTTTGCGGGATCTGAGGAGAAATCTCTGTCTTCTAGAGAAGGGTGAGAGAGTAGCTAAGACTAAGACTAGCTATAGTAAGACTATCTTGATTACACTGAGGAATGACTCACTTTCACATTATGCTTATTGAAGAAGGCCTCACTTTTCCAATGTGGTCAAGTTCTATGTACTGAAGGTTAAAAACCATTATTTCCCCTGCTGACCCTTTAGCACATAATTATCTTTTACTGAACTAAAGAATATGTGAATGAACAAGTTGAAAAAACTGTTGACAATTAAAGGTAAGGTAGGGTAAGTTCTTTCTATTTTTCACAAGGGAAAAGTTAGAAGCACATGCAGATGATCTACTGATCTGCAGGGTAGGTACCTAAAGTGGAAGGTACCCCATGGAAACTAAGGCTCCTAAATGTGGGGCTTAATGGTTCAGTTTCCCACCATAATATATGCCTTATCTATGTACATACAAAGCACTGTATGTGCTCATGACCTTTAAAGACAGCAACCACTGTGCTCTCTAACTTCACTGTATTTTTGAACTCTCACCCTTACGCTGGTGGACATAGATGCAACACAACTGTGTTTGCCTGATCAAAAAAATGCAAACTCCTTGTAACAATACACTTTACTTTAGGAGGGATGGGATAACCTTACTACATGCACATGAGATTTAATAAAACAATTTGTACAGATATTTTCTTCCTTTCAGTTATTTATTTTTGCTTGTATGTATCTGAGGAAAGGCCAAGCATGAAATTGGAGCTGTAAAGCAAAGCAGTATTTATTGATATGACTCTGCTCTGAGAGCTCTATAGGTGTGCAGCAAAGCAAGAAGGGTAAAGGGGCTGAATTATTCATTGAACCTTTAAGGATCAACAAATAACACCTACAGTGAAGAATGCCTGTTTTGCAGCAGTTGGTGTGAGGTGTACACATAAAAGAAAATAGATTTTACAAAACCCATACTGTAAGACCACTATAGAACTTTTTTCTTATCGGCAATTTTGAGGGAAAATACTAGTAAGTTATCTACAGAAGGTACACAGCACAAATTATTTTTTTGTTTAGAATTTTACTTAGAATAACGTCTTGAATACTGCCTCTACTATAGTCGCTTCAAGGAAAAAATTATAAAAAATTATAAGAGGAAAAGCCTTTCTTATCAAGCAATTACACAACTGGAATAAAACAGCTCTTATTAGCATGAACTTAGTAAAAGAAATGAAAATATGTGAACTACACCTAACAAGATACATATAACAATATAGAACAGATATTATAACACAAGTAAGTTGTTCCTTTTAAGGTCCAGCTTCCATTCCCAATTCCACTTCTGTGATAAATTTCCCTGACAAATCTCTTCAGTCAAAAATTATCTTTGAGCTAAAAAATAATTATCTCTGTATTTCTCAGCTATTCCAATTTTAAAAGCAAAATTTTTTTCTGTATGTCCACGTCTGCAGCCAGATTTATTTTATGGCAAGAGCCATTCAATCAATTGACAAGTGTGAAACATCCTGTTGGTAAAGTCAAGAGGCTGCAAAACTTTCTAACAGTGCAAATGGAAAATTTGCATTACACAAGAAGATGCCATATTGTTTTCAGACTGAATTAACCTTGACCGAAGGCATTTATGTTGCAGTTTTTACTATCTGCTATTTTTTTGACAGATCCAGAAACATCAATATTTCTCATCCTCAACTAGCTTTCAGTGTCCACACTTCTGATACTTTGGTGTTGGGTTTGGTTTGTTTTTTTAATCTGCTGCAGGGTTAATCCTAATGTTTTACCAGCTGCTACATCTTCTGAAGGACCACTTGTCACATCATTTGAGAAAAAAAAAGAAAATAAAATTATATGATTAGTTCTACTTTCACTTTGTAACTCAGCAAATGAAAATATTTTTTTTTTCCTTTTCATTTCCTCTGTGGTTTGCTTCACCATACAAACCTTCCAAGTTTTCTGTCGGCTGCTTATGAACCAGAGAACACAGAAGGCAAAAGTGTGGCGATGCAGCATCCTACCTCTGACTGCAGCCAACAACTAATGCCCAGAGCAAGCAAAAGACCCTGGGCAACCACAGAGGCATAGTTCCCAAATATGTTCCACCAACCTCCAGAAGAAACCACATAGATTTTGACTTTGGTTTTTCTTTGTGATTGTTCAAGAATGTCATGTATAAATGAGTCAATAACTGCTGCTCTTAGGAAGAGCAACAAAGCAAGGCATGGGAATTTTGTTCCCTGCAGACCACATAAAAATGCGACAAAGATGTCTCCCCTAAGTACACTGACCCCGCTTGCCACTGCTGTTAGAAACCAATGGACCTGCAGCAGAAACAAACACGTGCCTTGGGCTCAGCAGCTGCAGCTCATCATTGGGAGCGTAGAAATGACTGTTGGAGGGGACACAGCAGTCTAGACACACATTTCTATCCACTGCTCCTGCTGTGGCACTACTAATTCTTCCACAGAGGGTGGGCAACAAGTCTTGGTAGTCTCAAAACTGCAGCAATCACAGCAGAAGGAATAATGGTGACATTTGACATCACAGTAAGACTATTGCATCACCGAAGGTGGCTCTCGGAAGGAGCCTCTTGGAACCCTATTCTGTCACAGGCAGATCTAGATGGACTGAAACTGAGGGGCAATACTCACGGAGTGTCATTTCTCATATCTCACAAAATAGATCCAATGTTTGAAAGGCATTTAAGACACATACTGCTTTCTGTTTTCCACCAAAAAAAAAAAAAATCATTACTAAAACCATCACCTGTATTTCAGCATGGCAGTTTCCTTCATGTGACAAAAATAATTTCCTTAGTGAGTAATCAACTGTAAACACCCAGTTGCTCTTTACCTATGGCAGGCCCACATACCACCACAAAGTAAAGGAGTTTATAGTTTGAAACTCTCAAAGAGTAAAATTAGACTGTGATGAATTCTCCTCACATTTCTTAATAACATAACTTCTTTCACATAAAAATTATCTCTCTTGTTTTGAAGTCTGTACAAAATAAATAGTGTTTTCAAAGAATGGAATAATTCAATTGCACTTCTACTTTTAATTATCTGCAGCAACTATTTATTATTTTACTGTACTACAAGCTATATATGTATGAAATGAAAGCCAGGTAAAATAAAGCTTTTAATTTAATTCAGTGTTACTCCTTCAGCACAGCTTTTGTAAGCTCCTTGACTGTGAAAAAAAACAGCTGGCTTTTACAGAATGATTCTACAAATGAAAGTAGTACATACATAACTCGAGCAAGATCCGAGTCCTGTTCTCATAAGACTTGTGTAAGTCATGGCAAGGAGCCAATATTACTTGAGTAACTTCCAGTTTGGTAGCCAAGATTACAGAGATACAGAAGTGTAAAAGCAAAGTCATAAAGCAAATCAGAGGCAAAATATTCACAAACAGCTGATTCAACATTGCAGGTGGATGCGCTGCTCTTCTGCTTCTAGTCCTTACTGATAAACGCTGGATTGCTTCTAAAGGACCAGCTCTTCCTAGACATTTGCCAGAACCTCAAGAGAATGGTTTGGGACTGTATTAAGACTGCTTATTACAACAACTAGGAAAACTGGAGCAGAAACTCCAAGGCAGCCAATTCTGCTTTTGCAGAAAGGTGTGAATAACCTACCACCTGCGCACACAGATCGTGGCCACCACACGGGCCCTGCTACATCCCAGAAACCCTTTCAGAATAAACTGAGCTGGAACGAAACTGTAGGAAAAGGTCATGTGAAATTACTACATAACCATCATGCTTTCCCTCTGACTTTTCTATAATAGGTTTGCACTCTGCATAACACTTCAAACATAGGTCTGCTCTGATAGGAAGTAGTCGATCCACAGTCTGCATTAGATCTTATTTTGAACCACCAGTTAGACCCACAAGGAAAATGAAGCCTCTTTACTCTTTGCTCTCTATCACAGAGATTTTACAATTGCACCAACTCCTATCTCCAGATTGACATTCTGCACAACATTTATTAACTTCTGGCTAGTGAGTGCATGTTCCCTTTTTATGTCCTTTATCCCATGTTACTGTTATTCTATATTTCTCTACATGGAACTAGAAATCCATCTATTCAACTTGAAGCCAGGCTTGTCTAAATCACTCCCAAGTTCATCACTTTCTATGGCAGTTTCAGCTCAACAGAGGATTTCAAGTTCTTTCTTTTAAATCTTTAAACACATATCAAACAAAATGCTACTCAGTATCCTCCTATCAGGAACACAGTCATTTCACCTCCCTCCTATCCAACTGCATCCACTCACATACTCTCTGGCTGCTAGTCTTTGACATGACCCTCAGTCCGCTGCCACAATTTCTAACTCTGAACTTCAGTTATTTAAAGCTGAAACTCAAACAATTATTCACATAACTTCCCCTGCTGTCAACCCAGAGAGAAATCTTTTAACATCTCTTCACAAAGTTTACTATATAAAATCCTTCAAAACTTCAGGGTGGGGGGTAGGGGGGGTGGCGAGCGGAAAAGAGGAAAAATTACATGCGGCAAACTGTTCACTGCCAGAGACGTCTATCAAAGGGATCACTCTGTAAGCTCCAGATGGCAGGTCTCCTACAGGAAGCAGCTGGTCCTTTGGCTGCATGTCCTCAAAAAGTGCCAATGGCTAAGTCTGTCTGTGGTAATTCAGGGCCACCACAGGAATTTTATGCTGAAATTATTTCAGCTGTACAAGCTAAGCCTTTGCTCTCCAGCAGACCAGAGACAGTAGCCAGACCCACTGTTCTATCACGTACCACCCACCATGCCAGAGATGCTCTCTTCTCTGTGAGGGGGTACATGGGTGCACCATGTGCTGTGAAGTGCTTTTCACATAACCACAGAAGTTGGTAAACTTGATTTATTAGTCAGGCCAGTATATGCAACTCCTTCATTACAGTATGTGTAAAACACATAGCAAACCTATGGTAATAATGGGTGTAAGAAAATGAGCAATACACTGCCTCTTACACACAGGGATGACACCCTGATTTTTTTATTCAGCCCTTACTCAGAATTCTTATATTTTAAGTTCAATATTGCTTATTTTATTACAATTTTTGAACTTGATACATTCTATAGATAAAAAGCTATCCATGAACAGGTCCTGTTTTCAAGTTTCTTTTATTTCTGATCAGCATATTTGTTGCCTAGTTCCACCTTATTTCCTCCCTTACTCCACTCTACCAGTCCTCTAGAATCTCCTTCTGACAGGAGATAGGTAGCTTGCCTTCAATTACACTTTTAAAGCCACAAAAGGTGCAGCTCCTCTTCCTTCTTTATAAAACTCTCCTCAACACTTTGAAGATGCTGATCAGCGATTCCTCATTACAGTGTTTGTAAGACGACCACCTAACTTCTCCAAATAGCAATTAAACTCTGTGTGTGTTCAGCAACCTTGTTCTGCACCAGTGTACAAGGCACTCACAAATTCATAGCATTGATCTTCCTACATCAGCTACCCTGGTCCACAGAGAATGCAATTCCCTAAAAATTAGAACACCTCCTAAGTTACATAAGTACAGTAATAGCTCAGGAAACGGACAATGACACACAATGTCAAGATTTCCAGTCGGGCTGCAAAACTCTGCTTGCTCCACACATCAGTGGCACAAGCTGTAGCCAAATTAAACTCAACAGTGCACAGGTGTTGCCAGAAACGAGTAAGAAAAGCAAACTTCCCTTTAGGGTTCTGAAAAAAATTTAGTTCTTTAACTTCTTTAGGCCTTCAAGTGCAAAATGGATTGAGGGAAAGGGTGAAAATGACATACAGAGAAATAATATGAATTACAGCTTAATGTAATACAACACACTTATACTAGAAAATACATATGCTCTTGGTTTACCTGTACAAACAAAGACTAATGAAACATTTTAGGTCCACTTTTGTTTTAGCTCTGTTAAAGGAGTTCTTATAACCTGGGAAAACATAAAATGTAGTATTTCTAAATAATATTCTAAAGCTTCATCTTTTATCAAGCTATCTGCAGCAAAGAGAATTTGAAGCAAAAGTAACTCAACAACCTGTCTACAATTTTAGGCATCATTTCAGTGTGTCTGTGAACAGAATGGAATCAATTCACATCAAATAGGAAATAGAAAATGTGACCATCTCATTTCAGGAATCTGAAAAAGCTCCCAGCTGCAATATTCCAAAGAGCTAATGGAAAGACAAAGTGAAGAACAACAATTCTATGGAAATGTATGAATGGAAAAAAGGCCCACATAAAATTCACCGTAGAATAACCTGTTTAATATAAAAAATCCACTTCATTTTCATGTTAAGAAATTAATCAAGCTGAAGATTTAGGGAGTTTCATTCACCAGTAAAACATTATTATATTATACCAATAAAATTGCTCCAACAAAATGAGCAAATGTATATTTAGTAATTAAATTACTAGAGAGCCAAGATATTACAGTACAGTTGTCAGCATGTAGGATTCATAGATTCACACTCTCTTAATAAAAATAAGAGCACTTATACCAAGTAATTGTTTTTATTCTCTTAATAGAAGTTATAAGAGAACCTGTGGGGCTGTGTGGTGAGCACAAACAACAAAAATTTAATTGCAGCCTTTTCAATTTAAAGCAATATTTGCCTTTATTGATAGGACCAGCCAATATCATAGACTATAACTGGCAGATGGTCAATTGTCTTATAAATTATTCTAATATACTAACTGCCAGATTTTCAGCTCATACAAAGATATTCATTAGTAATACTGTTAACACTTACTCACTGAACAGAAATTTTTGGTAATTTTATAAGGTAACAATGGTCCTACAAAATGAATAGGTCAATAAAGGAAAAGTGGGTGTTCAGAAACTCAAGACACTTAAAATAATGAAGGAAAACAATGCAACTTCATTTGGTAGACCATGAGACAACATTAACTCCAAAAATAGTAATTTCAACTGCAGAATGATAATGTGGAATATCTTTGGTCCTGCAGCTGGGTAGACATAACCAACTCATTAACAGATGCCATTTTCAATAGTTTTGCTTACCCAACATGTTATCAGTTAAGACAAAACAGTACCTTGTGAACAGAAGATGAAAAATAGGTCACTGAGTCTCTGGGACCAGAAAGTGGAATTTTATATTGTGCTTTTGATATGTCAATGTGTATGACTGCTTACTGACCCATGCCTACTGCATCAAATCAAAGCACTTCCAAAGAGACAAGAAGAGAAAGTTCCACACACATCCTGAAAAATCCATTCACATAAATTCTTTTTATTTGCTCTGGAGAAAAAGGCTCAGAGACAGGATAGGATCTTTCTGTGCCGAGCTCAGATTACACCCCTCCTTTGTAAACAGCTGAGCTGGATTGCAATATATACACAGAAAAAAAAAAGCTTTCAAATTAATAGTTATTTATAGGTTTGTTTGTTGTTTTTTTCAAACTGCGTGCAAAAATAATGATCCCTCTTTCTCATTCTTAACAGGATAGCAAATGATGCTTGATGACAATTGCACTTGTGAACTACTTGTTATTTGTATTGTTTTGTTTTTTAATTGGGGTTGCATGGAAATAGGAACCTGAGTGCGAAAATCTGCAAAGTTTGTCTGCAGGTTTCACAAGTCTTAGTCCATTCTATCACTTACACAGTGTGAAGATCAGTCAGGAAGTTGGCTTTTCAAGCAGAACAGTTTGTCATACCCTTGGCCCAGTTCCCTGCCAATGGCCAAAAGGCAGTCTTACAAACTTTGGCAAACCAGTGCTGTGGACACCTCGAAACTTCTGTCTAGGTCCAGTTTGAAAATGAGACTTACTGTTTTGAAAGTAAAATTTCTGCTCTTCCAGGACTACTGTGCTTTCTCAAAGACTCAAATGGTCAAAGGCATAGTAAACCAAACACAAAGGTGAAAGCCAAGAGATGGCAACACATGCCACAATTGTTGTAAGTAGTGGCAGTTTTGCTGTTCATGCTTTGGAAACGCTGGTACATTGCTAACGAGATACACTGTTTTACATCTGCTTTCAAAAGCCACTCTGAGTTAACAGTGGTGGAACAGCTTTTTTCTAAAAACTTACTTAATATTGGGGAATAACTGGATGAAAACAGTCAAAAAAAGGAATTAAATTTTTTCAACTTTAGAACTCATTACTTTTGTTCTGAGTAGCCTGGAAACCTAACTAATGAGGTCTGGACAGTGCATGGAGCTGACATTTTTGGAGAAGAAATCAGAGAAACTTTGTTTTCCTTCTTTGCTAGTTCATCAGATTTTGTTAAGATGGCTGCAATGAAGCCTAGACCTGGTAGATATCAGATTACAAACACTGGGTGCAGATGTACCCTTTGACATTTTCATTAAAAATATTTTTCAGTAACACTAGTGAAAATTCTGGAGAGATTACATGAAGGTGAGAAAGTATTTTCCAAAGCAGCTCTAGGAAAACAAACAATAAAAAAAGCTACAGGTAACCTTCAGTGTGTCACACTTCTTGTCAGACAAGTATTATACTTGTAGTGATACAAGTATGTCACTTATCTAGAAGTAAGATTATACATGGCAGCAACTGTCATGTAAACACAAATTGGTTTGTGGTTGCTGGGTTGTTTGGTTTTTTTTTGTTTATTTGTTTGTTTTTTGTCATAATCCCTGCACAAGGAGATGAGGGGAGATAGTAAACTATGGCTCAAAACAGTTCAGTCACAACCCTCTCAGGCACATAAGTGATGACATCATTCTTAATGTGCTACAAAACATTCCCAAGAAGGGAAGAAACAGAAGCAAGTTCCACCATTAAATGTAAATCTCAGGGAACAAGGGAGCCTTAACAGACTCTTAGTTCCTTCTAGAGAAAGCATGACAACTTGTTCGCTAATTTCAGAAATAACCCACTATTTTATCCTAGTTTCATTCCACTGATCTGGAGGGCTTTTCTATAAAGGCTGGAGATGAAATAGAAATAAAATCAAAATATAAAAATCCTTTTCATTGCAAGTATAACCAAGGGGAAACTTAATTTCAGAAAAACCTTAAACAGCATTAAAATTCTCTTTTTCCTCCCCTCCTTATACAACAGTAGATAATCCTCTGAATTACAAGTCACGTTTTACATATAGCCATAAACTACGTTGCTAAAATATTGATACAGTCAGACACGGTTAATTCAAGCCAGTTTTGCTTCTCATTAAGATTTAACAGAGGTTGAAGCATTTATGGTATAATGTCATTCAGACTTTGGGACAAAGAGAATACAGCAAGCATAAATTACGTGGGAATACAATAGCAACTGAATTACATCAGAAATAAAGAGAATATGTGATCTGAAGAAAACAACTTTCTCTTGGGCTAATGGTAAGGGGTGGAGACAAGACCAGCCACCCTCCTTGGAATGTTTACGTGCAAGCAAGATTTTGGTGGCCCCTTCTCATCTGCCACCTTCTTTGCCCAGTGGGTGCCACCAGTGTGTATGAGAACACCTCCCCACATGCCACACGAGCCCTGGCACCTCTCAGGTAGCCCCATATCAATTTCAGCCACCCATCAGCTTGGTGGTTGGGCTTGGGCTCTAGGATGCGGAAACAGGCAATGTGGTAAATCTAAATGTACTTTTAAATCAATTGTGAAATAAAGGAGTAGTTCAAGTAACTGCATTAAAAACACTTTACAAAGTCATCACTTTGCAGTACATGCACTGCACCTTTAGATCAATGTAAGATACAACTTTATTCAATCAGGAAGAAATACCAGCATGTAGTAATTGCAACAACAATAACAAATGTACTCTTGAGAAGGGTTGCAAAGATGTAACACAGATGTTGCAGCCAATTTTAAGTTGTGTGTACTATCAGACATTGCAGACCAGCCAAGAGCAGCAAGATACCTTTTGAGTAAGAAGTTTAATGAGGCAAAAATAAGCAAAAACATTGACACACTCAGATCCAGTTCTAAGATATTTGCTGAAGCATTACTATGATGATGGCTGTTATTTACTATCAGAAAATTGCCTGAGACTGACAAGATACAAATTTAGGCAAAAAATACCAAGCTTTTAATTCGTATAGAATCCAAGATTCCAATGATGAATAAAGTTGTCCACAAGAAAATTATTTGTTACAAAACAACTAAATTGGAAACTCCACACAATTCCAGATTAAAAAAAAAACAAACCAACAAAACCAACCAACAAAAAACCCCCAAACAAACATGCTATAAGCACATTTCTACAACAGTATGTCTCTCAACAACCATAAAAAGATATCTATAAATGTAAACCAAACATTGAACCCAGAAGTTAAGAGAACCAGCTGGTCTACATTGTGACCATGCATTATTACATCAAAGTAGTTACAAAAACATGGGAATATCAAGAAGGGGAAAAGAAACATTTTTACTAATATTGTGACTATAGTAAAATTATTAAATTCCAGAGGGAAACAGAACATACTTTTCCAATACATCTTTTCCAATAGGCAACTGGAATCTACAGAAATTCTGACTTGGAATTAATACAATGCATTTATTTAGAAAAAAATCAGGTAGAATAACTCTTCTAAGTATTTTTTGAGTTTTTGGAAAATACACCTCCCCCTGGGTTCCAGCAACAGGAATCAAATGTCCAGGAGATTGTATACACAATGTTTTAAAATTAGAAAAACTGTGATCACACTCAAGCTTGCCTGTTATGGCCACTTACACACAGACCAATGGTATAGAGCACAACAATACTTTGGGAGTTTCAGAAGCTTGCTCCAGGAATACAAAGGCTTTCTTTCCAGCAGAAAAGAAGTCCGCTTTCTGTTTGCAATGACAAAATTTCCCTGATCATACATTTATCCTTCAACTATCCTATTGCCTTTTTACCAGCAGAACAGATGAACACATCCTCCCTTAACATCAGACTACACGATCCATCTGACTAATTATTAAAGAGCAGATAAATGATTCCTTTTTTACTGTACTTCAGAAGCAGAGTTCTTAAAAATGTAAAAATCAAAGAACGTAACTCATACTGGGCATATTAATTCACATTACATTTGAAGGCTTTCCCAGGCCTTACAGCAGAACTAAAATGTAACTCTCCAATCTGCTTCACAAAAGGAGCTTGATGTCACATCTCCAGAGTTTCTGAGTGTGACAGCACTGCACAGCTCTACAGAGGCTAAGTGAACTAGAGATTAAAATTTTGCACACCCTCCTTGAACAAAAACCTGCATTGCAGCTACAGTTTAACTATGATGAGGTAAGGAAAATTTTATGGTGACACAGGACTTTTCACTTGCGCTCTTACTTCTGACAAACACAGAGTGTATAAATAGTAAATAAATCACAGGTCTCTATTATTTATCATGCAGCATTGTGGAACTTCCTTCTGACGTCAACAGAAAAGGAACTAAAATATTCACAAGTGCCCTAGTTTTCAGTATTCACAATTGTAGTGAATAAATACAACTGCAACCAACTCCTGGTTTCACATATAAGTCTTAGCTGACGGATGGGTCCCTCAGAGAGGAGCAAGGCACCGTCAGAGAAAGGGTGTTCTCCACAAAGGCACTACTGTGCAGCTGTTTTGTAGTTCCCCTGGTTTCACTGGGTAGTACGACACTGTCATTGGGCTAAGTTTTCTGCAAACCTTCAACCTGGTATTTTGGAAATCAAAATAAAACAGAGCAGTTTCACTGCCACTAGAATTCGCATTTTTATCAAAATGTAAATGGCAACATGTTTGGAAGTTGAGGTCTAGTCCCATCAAGAAATGTGCAAACATATTTCCCACTGTATGCTAAGCAATACGTACCTACACACACAGTAAAGGAAGAATGGCCTAAACTTACAATGTGTTCCTTATTTGTGTCTAAAACTGTGGCTGTGTAATGGGATAGGCAAGCTCAATGAAGATTCAAAAGTATATACAGGTCTATAACTGGATAAAACATTCCTCAAAGTTAAGGCATTATTCAAATTAAGTTTTCTGATTGACTGGATGCCTTATATTGCTTCTTTGAGAAGGCAGCACAAGACACTGAAACAAAACTAGAAGGCAGTATCAATGTTTTCCTACTTAGTCATAGACCAGAAAACTAACTAACTAACCTTCCCAATGGTGCAAGAGAAGAGAAGGAGAGAATTCTGCTAAATAGGAATGAGACTGTGATACTGACATACAAAGTAAATAAAGAAGCTTGAAGAAAATAGTAAAGCATTTCTTTGGGCAATTCTATGTTAAGGTTACAAGTGTGTCCACCAGGACAATGCTGAAAGGTCTGGTAAATGGCTACGAGACAGACTAGCGAAATTCATGAGAAAAAATGATGTTCTCACTGTCAAAATAGATTGGTACTACTTAGATGTAATTAAGTGAAAAATTCAAAGAACATATTCTTCAGATTTATGGGACAGACTCATTAAAAAGTTGTGAACAACATGTCAAATTAGATGACAGAAATTACACTAAAATACTGAAAATGCCACATTTGTGGGTTTTAAGAAAAACTTAAAACTGCAAATTCCTTTTACATCTTTTTTGTGTAGTGGTTCAGACTACTTCTTGTTAGGTGGGAGGACAGATCCTACATCAAATTATTATTGCTATTACAACTGTTATTATTAATAAATCAAACCTTGCCTTTATGCAATTATCCAATAGTAGCAAAAGAGGCAACAATTCGTATCTGAATAAACAGAAGGCATTGGTTTGTAGCTGATGAGCAGTGAAGTAGGTCAGAGATGGTCAAAAAGGAAAGGAGTAAAGTTTGAAGTTTTTGCATATCCTACCACATGAAAATGACAAAATACTACTGACAAAGTGTCTTCCATAAAGAGCATAATTTATTTTTTTTAAAAAGTGAATATTTAAAAAAATGTATAATGAGATGTCATTTATTCTACTTCAGGCTTTGTAGAAGAGGCTTACTCTTTTATCTTGGTTATCGACTTCTAACAAAATGACTGGTGCAAGCTTGCTGCTACCTGCAGGTCCCATTCTTAGTATTTCCCTCTTTTTTTAAAGTTCCTGGACAGATTGACTGAAGGCCTGTCACTATTCTTAATCATGATGACTCCCAGAAGGGAGTCATTCCACAAGGACTGCATACTTGGTAAACACCTGACATGGGTCCAAGACCATATTTCAGGTGGAATGAACAACAGAAGAAAAGGCAGTTTTAATGTTTTCATGCTGACTTTATGGCAGTTAAGGTCAGGCCATGCCTAAACCCACATATGTCTTCCCAGGTAAGACTAACCTGTCAAGATTATTTGAGTCAAACAGTGAGTCTATACCAGATTAGCACTTGAGTTAATATGACTGTGACATTTCTGCTTTGTACTGTAAGAGGTCCACACGCACTGTTACAGCTCCTCTATCTAGAGGCCCACAGCTTCCGTTCTGCTTGGGCATGGACATTTGGGTCCAGTCATCATTCCCTTCACAAAAGGAATTCTTCACTGGTCACTACTGCCTCCAAAACAACCAGTTTTCTGTCTTCCACAGACAAGCAACTGCAAATGAGGAATGACTCACCATTCAGTTTCCCCCAAAGGATTCAGTGTGATGAGACATGTAGAGGCACTAATAGACTGTGAAAGAGGTGCGGGCTAAACTAATTGAGTAGTATCGATCCACTAGTGCCAGGGAGATTATCATGAGCATCTACTTCCCTAGATGCAAAGGCCTCACATTATGGAAGATTTGAGATGAACTGAGTGAATTGGGAAAAAATTCAACCCTCCAACTGACTCTCAGCTGTGCATTTAGCAACCCTGTTGTGGTAATACTTAACACACACTCTGCATAGCTTAATTTATCTTCAGAGCTTCACAAATATTAGCTAATTAATCTTTCACCATTGCAGTTTCACTCCAAAGCACATCTTAATTTTTCTTTATAATTGAAGCAAAAGATTTAAACTGGCACAGAACTATGCGCCATTTCTAAGGAGAAAGCTCCATGACCTCATCCTACTTAATTTGTCACAGCAAAAAAATTTTTAAAAAATGGATAGAGGAAATATACATATTTATAGAATAAACTACAATCATTTTTCTGATTAATATTTAAAATAAGATGCATGTTGACAGTCATAACAGTCAGCAATCCTGTTTACTGGAAATTTAATGAGGGATTTGCGGTTGAAGTTGGTACTTTTGCAGGGAAGCTGGTTGAAGTGCTAAAATGTCAAGCGCTGACTGATTACTGTCTAATTACAGACCCATAAACAACTTTATATGGCTACAAAATTATTCCCCTAGGTCTTCACAGTGTTGCCATCAAGACTAATTTCAAGGAGGTGCTTAACTTGTGCATTATACTTGGCATAAAATTTTCTGGCTGGACATTTTGGCATTAGTGTTGGTTAAAATCTGGACAAAACTTTCCCAGCTACCTTTGCAACAAAAGGTTTTGTCTCTTGCCTCTGAAAATCATTTATTAATTTATTTTTATTTCTAGAACTTACTTTCTACGGAAGCTGAAAATTGCCTCAAGAGACATGGCAGTTTTGTGAATGTGTAAATGTTAGCTCAAGACAAGAAATAAACAATTCACTGCAACTCAGCTGTGACAGAGTAAAAAATTTAGCATATATGCTCAATGTGTCACTTCTTACTCAGAGCATTCAAAACCACACAGTGTATAATTATTTATAAAATTATTTATCCCTGTAAGGTTGAGAAACCTTTCTGAGCTCTTTTGAATTCATACACAACCTCCCTCTCTTTCACAATACAGCAAATGGACAAGGTGAAGTTTGAACGGTGTAAAACTATGACTCTGCCCTCCAGGTGAGGCAAAATAGGAAAGAAGTAAGTAGAATGAGCTAAGAGTGAGTGCAAGGCACAAAGAACCTGTCTTCAGCTGAAGAGAGGGAAAAAGGTAGATGGTTGTTTCCAACGGCTTGGTTTTGGAACTATCTTACAAACTCTTTGCCTACGGCTTCAGATTATCTTTTTGAAATATCTAAATGACAACACAGGCAAGCACAAGTTCATGTGAATGACAATTAATAAAGGATTAGTTTGCCATCAAGCTTTGCAAATCTAAATTGCTCCCAAGAACACTAAAACCAGATTTTAATAATAAAATATTTTATTACCCACACATATTTTAATAAAATTGTAAGTTATTAATACAACTGATGTGACTTCTACTAATGTCTTACCATTTTTCTTAAATTGGAACACAAATTTAAGTGAAAAATGACAAACTGTAGGGCACCAGTCTTTAAGGACACTTCTTCACCTGTTTTACACTGATGCCCTGTTTTAAATAGCACATCTGCTATTTATTTCTTAATGTCTTACTAAACAGCTTATCTCATTACCTAACTACACCACACATATTTTATACCACCACATTGCGATGTCAATTAACGTTTTTGTTAAAATAATACAAGAATAGAGGATATGATTTCCTTAGAGAATACTTTAAAAGCCAGCCTCAGGATTGTTTGATTATTTTGTAGTTTATGCAAATAAGCCATTAAGCTCCCAAGAAAACCTTCACATTTCCCAACACACTTCCAACTCATTTTTCTAATCTGAAAATGTAAACCTAATTTGAGAAGTGTATGGCTTGAGTACTGTTGCTGTGTATAATCCATTTCCTTCATAGCAGAAGGGATTCTTTCCCATTTTTCTAATGAATAGCCTATTGTATTTACTGCATATTTTGTTTTTGTTTGTACCTCAGCATATTTTGCTTCACATAAAAATAATATTTTCACTGCTCTTTTAAGAGCTCAGTACATTTTCTTAAGAACTTGGCTGACAGAACAGCTTAAAAATACTGAATATTTGAAACAATTAGCCATTTCCATTGCATTCTCTACTGCTGACTGTCCTGTAAATCTACAGCTTTTACCACAAAATGCTCAGTTCAATAAATCTTTAAAAATATACCATTATGTTTGACCCTCTTTTCTGCTCTTCCCAAATAACTACATTACAACTCTGATTAAAAAAAACAAAACAATACAAAAATACCACCAACAAACCTACAACTGGTCTTGACTACCAAGTCCAGTAAGAGATTTGCACAGGGTAGTAGCACTGGTACCTGCAGTGCTGTCAGAACACTCCTATTTCCATCCTACTCAGTGTGTTTCAATCTTGGCAGTTTGGCTGAACCCACATTTAGACCTAAATCACATACCTCCACAGTCCTTTACACAATCTTATTTTAAGTTTGTAAAAATGTATTAAAGGAAGGCTTTTCTTCCCCCACTGGAAGAAGTAAAATCACATTGGTTTTGTGAATGACAATGAAGCTGCTTAAACAGGTTTCCCATCTGTCTGTCCCTTGACTGTTCATTTCTGGCTTCAGGAGTGTCAAAATCTTTCTCTACCTGAGATGTGCTGTTATAATTTATGGTACAGCTGCTCAGTAAACAAAATTCTTAATCTGCTATTGATTAAAATAAACTTGAAATTTATTTACAAATTAACCCATTCATTCTGCGTTATTTCTGTGAAATGGGAAACATGTATGCAAAATGATCCCAGAAAGCATTGCATAGGTATGTTTGCGTGTGACAGCATCTTTTTTTGCTTCTGGCTTCCATTTTAAGCTTCTGGCTACCATTTTACATTATAGCCAATGAGAAATATGTGAATATCATTTACCCTTACTTACATCTTCTGCTGAAAGTTTTTGTACAGATAGATAACACCTCATATTTAAAATTTCCTCCATTAGTCAGAGAATGAAGAGAAGTGTTATTGCCAACAATTAGATATTCATCCAAAGGGCACTCAGCAGACATTATTCCTAAACAAAGACCAGCAATTGACCAAAAAAAGAAACTGCATTTGAAGTGTGGCTGGTCACTAGAGCTACAGGCAAGTGAGGAGAGAAGCAGAAGGAAAAAGAGAGCAAAAAGTTTGAGTAACAGTATAGGTGTTGAGATCTTGATTCTATCTAAAATCCTCCTTAAATTACATATAACTGATTTAATGACAATTTTTGTTTTGCCTCTCATGCTTCCAACCTCTTTATGTCCTGTGCAGGTCAGCAAGATTACCACTAACAACTCTTTTTCCATCATGGTTGTTCTCTGTCATATTCCTCAGTTAACCTCTGTACTTTTTCCCAGTTGCATTTGACTACGTTGAACTGTTACATCTCTCACTGATCACCAACTTGTTATTTATTTGAAGCAAGTGCTATACCTCCGAGCAGACATATGTCTCCATTATATTATTTCTACATGTGGTGTTTATGTATGTGTGGTGAAAATGAGAAGGCTTGGTTAGACAAGATAGCAGAAGCACATGATTTCCTGGATGAAGCATCTGAAACAAAAAATAAATAAGTTATGTTTTAAGAAATGAAATGAAACAAAAGAAACAAAAGTAAGACAGAATTGATATTTTGGAAAGTGATAAATATAGACAATTTCAAAGGCACTCAGCGCCACATGAATATTCTGAGTGGTGATCATGAGAGAAGGCAGTACATTTTCTTGGAATAAATTTTTTTGTCATATTGATCATGCACCCTCATACCCTCCTTCAGGTAACATCCTGAAATTACAAGCCACAAACACCTATGGCAGTATTTTATCTTAAAATGCAAATTATTACTGTAAGTTAGAATGTCCTGCTGAGAAGCAGGAGACCTGGGGCCTTGGACACAGATATCCTCGCCCGTACTTTAAGGCTTCCCGCAGTGCCATGCATGCGAATCTGTTCTCCTCCAGTGAACAAAAATCTCTATGGCTAATTAGCAGTATGCATAAATAACTTCTGCGGGAGAGACACATTCTGGAAGTAGTAATTGGCACGCTGTCTAGCTTTGATTTGCAGTTATACTGCATGACCGACATACAGCTGGAAAGAAAACACTCATTGCCTCAGCCTACTGTAGTATCTACTTAAATAGCTTAGATGAGTGGAAATGGAAATAAAGTTATTATCCCAATTATCAAAGGCCCACAGGAATACACTGAGCCATGAGAAATCTACCCTCATTTAATAAACTGCTTAAAATTATCACTGAGAAAAACAGCAAGAGAGTCAAAAAGCCGTACGAAGTTCAGCTGACCTCACTGTAGCAGCACAGGACAGCAGCATGTACTGAGCAAACTGGGACACGTTCATCTGCCCAGTCTGTGCTGAAAAACACCAACTAATGTCTCTAAAGGACTCTGACTAGACTTTAAAGCTACAAGAATGACATTTAAATTGTTTGGATATCATTTATCTATTTAGATCTACTGAAACGTGCTGCCCTTTGCTCCTATCCTCTGGCATTTCATCCATTACAGCAGTGTGCCAGAAGTGAATTATTTCATTAAAATCTGAAAGAAAAGGGGCCACTGTTCTGAGTTACAAAAATTAGACTTTTTAAAAGATATTACTTGTTAATAGAGAATATCCAATTACCATGATACAGTGCCTGCACTTAATTCCATCAAGCATTCATATTCCCAGTGCATTTCAAATTCAGCCACAAGCACATTTCAGGGAAACTCTAATAGTATTTTCTTTATAAAATAAAATTACAGATAGATTTGATTTCTTGGTTTTCTACAAAATTATAACAGTGTAGAATTTCAGCTGTTTCATGAGTGGAACTACAGAGAATTTCTTTAATTTTGGTCTTTGGGGGCTTTTTTTTTTTTTTTTTTTAGAATTTAATATGTTCTGCATAAATTCAAAACAGCCTCATAAGAAAATCCTCCAGCAGATTTTAAATGATCTGAGTGAAAGAATGCTTCAAAATCTCACAATTTCAGGAGAGAGTAACATCTGCATACAGCCTGAAATTCTGACTATTTACTGCTTAATGAAAAAATACAGTGTTAACTATTTGGCATTCCATTCTCAAGAAAAAAAATGTTACTATTTGTATTATATGTGTTATTTATCTTTGAAACTAAATAAAAATGATAAAAATATAAAGTATTTAAATGTCAATAGCCATAACCATAAAATTTCATTGAGGCAGTTCAAACAGCGATGATGTGACCAAAAATAAAAGTGATTTACAAGTGAAAATATGCAGAACAAAAAAATTCAGTAGCACAGACCAGATACAAATAGTATTCCTTGCACAGCCTCATTTAGTACTGACTACATTGAAAAAGTACTAGCCTGTTCTGTGCAGTAATTTAAGGGATATTTGTGATGAAAAATATAATTCAAACTGATGTGATCACAGAAGGCTGAGATTACCAGGATTGGAATTTCAATATCAGTAGCTAAATACAACTTTTCTTTTTCTCAACTCACTGCAAATTCATGATCAATAATAGCACTTTTGTGTGAGTTGCCTCCTTTCTTACTAGCAACATATAAAGCTGAAAACAGGCAGAATTATTTGGTAGATTATATTAGCACTGTTGTAAGCAGTGCTACAAGATAAGGCTTTGCTGTTTGTTCTCAGACTCTTCCCAGCAGCAAAATACACACTTGTGTATTTCATTCAGATCCTGTTCTCCTCCTCCCTTATCCTGTATCTTCACCTTCCAAATGATTTTCAATGACTACAGCTTACCGAACTTTGACCATCAGATTCAGGTTATGCTAAAAAAACATAAGAAAAGAGCTGCTGCAATAGATGGTCCTCATAAATCAAAAGAGAAGCTGTTTGAGCTTCAAGAGTGATCTCGAGATTGCAAACCCCCAGTGAAAGTGGAATATTTAAATTCACAAAGATTTAAATCTTATTTTGAGCTCATTACAGGTATATCATGTGATTCTGAGACCCAAAAATACTGTTTATATGTGGCATTGTCTCTACTAATATGAATTCAAGAATGCTGCAAAATCACCGAGCCTACCAGTGGGATTAGACTCAGTTATACAACTATTCATCCATCTATTACATATGTCTAATTATCTCAATGCTTCCAGTTGTTCCTTCCCTAGGAAGCTCACTATTCAAAACAAATTATTTTTTAATTATTTTAAATCAAATTACATTTGTGCTTTTGCAAAATATGATTCTACAGCAGGTACCATAACAAAGCTATTACCCCACATGATTATCATAACTGAACCATGATCCTTATCCATTGGCCTAATTGAGTCAATTAATAGATAATTTTATATCCCACATATTTTACCTTACTAATAAGTAGGGAAAATCCATTAAGGCAATGTAATTATAGAGACTGGAACATAACATGGAAGCAATGATAGTTCATTTAGGTTTGACCTCGCAATAATGTACCTTGCAGTTTGCATGCTACAAAGCTGCAGCTTGCAGCTATTTAGGACCACATCTTCTTTCTGCCAATGTACATCCTGCTTAAGCTTGTGAATAGGGTACTGAGATGAATCTTAACAGCTCCAAATGCTGTTATCACTCAATACAAGAAAAAGTTATACACATAAATCCAGCTATTTCAGAGTATTACTTTAAAAAGGAGTATTTGCCACCTCCTTTTTTAAAATTCCTAATATTTATTGTCATTTTACAGTCTGAAGTTGATGGGACAGACAAAACAACTAGTGTCCTAGCAAAAGAGCTACTGACACAGCAATTTAATTACGTTTACATGAGAAAATTATTATGCTGTTAAAGTTGTTGCAAAGACGCTGTATAGACGAGTGAAAAAGCTGAGATGACCAAAGAGCCCCAAAATAGTCACTGTGTAATTTTCAAGATTTTTTTCTCATTCGAAAATTCTTATACCTCTAGTTACACTGCAGCTCAGAGAGTCATAAGGACTGTAAGTTGACCCAGAACAAATATTACAGGGAAAGGACTGGCATTCCAAATGTTTTATGAGATGTGTCACCATCAGTAGCAATTGCATTATATTAATTTTTACTAGCATGGGATTTGGTAACTTGCATTTAGTAAGAACTCTTCTTTTTTATTTCTTGTTAGAAGAATGCTTGGAAAGACATGGTTAATGTTTAACAAACATATCTATGTATAATAAATGTGCATAAGCTCATGAACTCACATTAATGACATTATTTTTTATTCCTGAAAAACTGGTTGTAAGACATGGTTTTCCACTTTCACTAAGAACAGTTTCTCGCAAAAGCTCTTTAATGAAATTTTTTTCTGCCAGTGCAAAAATAATCAAGCTACAAGCCTGCGATGTTCAGAAACATCATTAGAAAGTTATAAAAATTTGCATGTAAATGAGCATCTTCAGAATTTTGCTACTTAAAAAAAAAAAAATTAAAAAAATCAGCTAGCCATATAGCAATCTGCACATAACATGTTTCTAAAAGCCACATAAGCACTGATGAATGACAGTTTAAATACAGAACTAGAACAGTAAGGATTGACAAAAGCACTAATGTATTCATCAGCATTTACCATTACAGAGGTTAAAACTACAGCTAAGTATCAAGCGTCTAACCCAAACACAATCAGAATAAAAACTAACTGAACAATGCAGCTCTGGGATTTTACAAAAATGAAACTTCATAGCAGATGCTAATCCCCTGAAAAGATTACAGGTTTCAGGCTGTGACCTGTGGACAATCAAAAACCTGCATACACCTGCACAGCTTTTTAGCCCTTAAGAAAGACAGTACCTCTTTGAGGCAGAACGTTAATTTTTTTTTAAAAAAGACATTAATTTTAGAAGTCACTTTCTTGCATAATGCTATTTCATATAAAACAGGAAAGGAAGAGAGGAAGAAAAGAGGTGAACACAGGAGAAATTTTCTACGCACAACACTGAATAGGTTTGAAAACACACATACATGTTTTCAGACATGTGACACCATACCTGGTGATGTGGGGATTGCCTTCACACTGTGGTAATGATTACACAGGCTGTAATCAAGAATGCAATGCATGGCAATGGATGGATGGATGGAAGGTAAAAGAAAGAAAAAAGAGAGAGAAGGAATGAGAGTGATATTAAAACACATACAACAAAAATGAACAACTAGAAAACATCATGGACATACTGAAAAACTAAATGCCCCCTCGAACTCACTTCTGAGATCTCTGAACAAAACTTATCATCTTTACACGACCTCACCCTGATATTTGCTTACTTTCTGCTTGTAACTGCAATGAAGAAAACCTGATTTTCTGTGAGTATAACATTTCAGTTGGTATTACCTTCCAGGATTAGAGTATTGCAGACTGTGGAAATGAGTCCCACCACTGTCACCAGAGTGCCACTGGGTTTTTGCTGTTGGGTACCTTGACCTTACATGTTACATTAGGTTATGAAGATAGAGTGAGGTGTTTAACATTGTTTTCAATCACTGGAGAAAAAACTCAGTTAAATCAACAACAGAAGAGACCACTAAAAATTATCTTTAAATTCCAAAGATGGTGCATGCATACATATATATATACATGTATGTATGTATGCATGTACATATATATATGTAAAAATATGTAACAACCAACTCCACTAAAACTTCACCCTGTGACTGTATCTCTTGTTTTATAGTATCACTCCCACTATTTTGTGACGAAGAAACAAATGGAGAGGTAAGAGATGTACAGATCACATCAAGCCCTGACTCTGGTTCAGCAGGGTACCCAAGGGGAGCTAAACAACATGGTGTGATCCATCTGCTTTTAGAAATCCAAGCATTATTTGACCTTTTGTGAATTTGGTTCCTCATAATTTTTTCTTCAGCTGAAAGACCACTTAGGAGGTTCCTGTCGTTTGTTTCTTGCTGTTCCTTCACTGATGGGCTCAGGCTCCCTCCTTGGGAACAAGGTCACCATGTAACAGAAGGGAAGGAATGTGCTGGGTTTGGGGGAGTGGGGATGGATGGCACCAAAGGGAGGGATCTCTTTAACCTCTGTTGGCAACAAAGCAAGGGGAACGTTAAGAAGTACTGAGACGGTTCACAACCCCCATATTCAGCCTTTCAAGTGATACACAGCCAGAAAAAATAAAACTGCAAATCATCTTAGACTACAGTAAACAGGGAATTTTAATCTGCGCTTTATATCTAGTGCTTTAATTACTTCATTACACCAAAATCAGAATGACAAATTTTCTGATACTTTGGTCCATTTAAGGAGGAGATTCTATTGCAAGATGTAATCACTACTGAAAGCCATTCATGGAAAGAGACGTAAACCAAATTGCTATATAAGAATCTGTTGTTATTAGTTATTGTACTTTTGGTTCCTTTCCTTCTGTAACAGAAAGTAGCCAGATTACTGACTGTGGGCGAAGAAAAGGATTGCATATTTAACTGCAACATCCTCTTATGCATAGGCATTGCTCAGTAGGAAAGAAGCTGAGGGACTGGATTTCTGGATTCACAATTATAAAAAGGAAATACAGCTCTAAGGACTGGGTTACCATTATGGGGGGGGGGGTTCAGCTAGAATAAAGGTTTGCTGAGAAATTCAAAATGTTAATATTACTTGGATTGCTGAATCTTTTGAATAATCTTCTCCCATTATGACTGTATCAATTTATCAGAAAGGAAAATGGTAGCCTAAATTTAATAAAAAATCGCTAGCACATGTACAAAAAAATGAAAATTTGTTGAACTGACACTCCTTTGTTTACTAATATTATCTGTATGTCCTCTGCTAATATCACATTACTGTATGTGTATATTAAATGCATTTTACATATTATACATTTTTGTGGTATAAATTGTATATTTTGTGCATACACAGATCATGTTCATATTCTGAACATTACCTAACCATGACATTTTGGAAATAAATGTGAAACTTAGGACACAAGTCCTTTAAGGTGACAAGCAAAAGAACAATTAATTAATTACAAAAAAAATTACCATTCTATTTACTAAGAACTGAGTTTCACCTTATGCGTTTTCTAAAAAAAAAAAAAAAAAGCATAACAAATGAATAAAAGTGAGAAATCAAATACAACCAAAGCAGCCATATAATGATGAAAAATAGCACCAATTTTTCCTGTTATTCAGCTGATTTATCTGAAAAATCATTAATACTATTATCAAATTAATTTAAATTACTTTATAAATCAGCAATAATTAGATTATAGACTGAAATGCCAGGTTTCAAAGCAAAACTGCTACATATCATGCAGCCAACTGATGGTTCAAAGTGAAATGTTGGAATCACTGCAAGCTGATTCTTTTATGCTATCGTTCTCCTTAGTGCACCATCACAGCTTTCAATTACTGAGAAAATACATCTAAAAATAAACCACAAAAAGTTATGTTCTAAAGTCACATATAAATCAAAGAAGTGAAAGCCATTATAATAACATACGAAGTTCAAGGCACCAGGATGAAACAGCAGTTGAATCTACTGATGCAGGCAGCAAAGTCACCATGTTATCCCACCTCTTCCTAATATTTTCATTAAAATTGGGAAACTTTTCAGTAGTTTCAAATAGAGATTCTGCTAAAATTTTTATGGTAGGTCAGTAAAGCGGCAGTTAGCTGATAGAGGTTAAACACCTTCTATTACTAATTGGATACCGCTAAGGTCTGCGGGAAAACCCAAAAAAATGGTGTTTATCCAAGTTGCCTATAACTAACTAAAACTTATTGGTAAGAAATCTGCTGAGGACTGATAACAGAGAGTATCCCATGTCACAAATTAAAATAATCGTAAATGCCAAAGAACACCAAAATCAAGGTTCAAATTCAGCAAACTGCTGAATGCAAGTGGTCCTGCTGAAGACATACAAAGCTCTGCCACAGCTCACTCAGTGACCTCTGCCATGGGGCTTCATTCCTGGACTGCAATACAACCACAGGCAAACTTGTCCATTAATCCCCCCACTCCTCTATTCTTTTGCATGGAGATCTATCCCATATTCCCACAGGGATATATCAATACTTTAGAGGGGGTGGCACACCTTTTTGTCTGTTGTTGAAATTCACTCATAGAGAAGTCGTGCCACTTAATCACTGATTCTCGTAGTTTGGAGGAAAACCAGGAAGGCATTTTTAACTCTTTCCCCACAGTCCTATGCAGTCTTGAGACAACCTGTTCTCACTGCTCATATGGGTAGAATCCACAGCTCTAAGGTTTAAAAGGCAGACAGTGACAACAAAAGGTACAAGATACTATGATGGAAAGGAAAACCATAACCAAAAAAAAAAAAAGCCAAACAAAAAAACACTCCAAAAAACCAAGCAGAGGATCAGGGCAGAGCTACCTAGCAGCAGGATAAACTCCAGGTGCAACTGTGGGACACTTCCCAACCTGACTAGCCAAAAAGGATTGTAAACAGTATGAGCCTGTTTTTTCTGAAGGTTGGTTTTTGGGGTATTTTTTTGTGACATCCTTTCAGCTCTGTCAGTCAGCAACACTCTGCATTCAAGTGGCAATTCCTTTCATTAATTTCTGCTGGGTAAACTCTGTTCTTCCAAATGTCATTTCCTCTTCCCTTTCATTGATTCCCATGTGTTTGCCTATGTACTTTATGCAGAATTCTTGTTACTACTGTCTTAGACTGGTAACTACTTTTTCCTGAAGAAAACATGAAGAGTGGTTGCCTCAAAAAGATATGTCTTGTTTCCTGTTTTAGAAAGACAGCGTGTTCTTGTCCTTCATGAATATCATCAGTATTACATTTCTTGGTATGTCTTAATTTTAATGGTTCACAACTGTTTTGCCTGTTTCTTTACTGGGGAAGAAAAATGTTTTTGTCTGGAAACATCCAATAACCTCTTGAAAGCCTTCCTTAAGAATTACTGCAAAATGAATGTTTTTAAACACTTCCTGGATATAAACAGATTTCCTGACACCTTATAACAAAACTCCAAACTGAAGATAAATAAATATCTAACAATTGGTAAAACATTTCATAATATCTCTCCAATGGAGCATGTCTAATAAGTCTTTTGTCAGAAATTAAATAGTTACAATTAATTATTCCTATGATGGTTAACCAGCATGCAAATACTGCACACTGAATGTTTCATGAACAAATTTTTATATGGCAGTGTAAGAGAGAGAGATTTATAGAGAGACTGGAAAAAGAATATCTTTAGTAAAGTCTCATGGGGGCTAACTCCACACATAGCAACAGCACAGAAATTGGAGGTTAAGGAAGGGATTTGTGAGTTTGGCCTCACTAAGAGTTTTGAATGCTTCAGAGTGACAGGACACAATTTAATAGGGGCAGTTTGACAAGGATTTGTATTCAACCTTGAAACTGAAAATGAGACTTCTACATTTAATTCTCAAAGCAAGGGATCAAAGGGTCTGGCGCAGTAACTCCTCACATACGTCATACTTGAGTGCTTTACTTCCTTTGTAGACATACTGATTTTAATTAATCAATCCATTTATTTCCAGTCATTTTACTGACTGGAAAAACTCTCCAAACTCACCGAGTTCCTCCTTTATTTTTTTATTTTTTTTCATAAAAGTAGGAGCTCTTTGGCCATCAGAGATTCATGCATGAGATATCCTTTAGCTATGCAGTCTTGTCCTTGGCAAAACACAACAGCAAAACAACTCTACTGTAAAACAAGAATTGGGTGCCAGGCACTGTCAATAAATGTAAGAGAAGAATACAAACATTGTCCTCTGTACGCTATTTTGGCAAGAACCTGCACCTCACATCTTCTGCAAGGCTTTGTTGGAAGTTAAAGAGCATGCTGACATCACTGTGTTTAAACCATATCTGAAATGTAGTTTGCTTAGCTGCTTATCATAATAGCGATCAATGTTACTCTGGAGTTGTTTGGGGCACAGAATAAACTTCCCTTTATTTTCTCTTGAAACATCAAGGCTGCTACCCAAATTCATTGGTACACTGCAGCAGCTATTCAAGGGGATGATTTAGTTTTACGCAGACTTTTATAGGGATTTCATTTCATCAGAATTATCCTCTCTGCCCACTTAACAGTAGTATATACTTTTCAATTGAAATATTGTAGTGCTTCTTACCATATAAAACCTAAACTCGACAGCAGCATAATTGCAAAATGGTATCTAATATTTCATCTTCCACCAACCCAGAAAACCAACATGTAGAATCATATCTATCACTGGCCCATCCCAAACTGTTGCTGTTATAATTTAAAAGAAACAAAGAAGTTATACTATCAAAGATAAGACTGACTGAAGAACAGAGAGCTGGAAATTGCCATTATGATTCCGCAAGGAGCACAGTATACACCAAAACCTCTTTGCACTGCAAAGGATGTTAAATACTGTTTTTTGCAGAACATCAGAATTTTACAGTGTGGCCAGATCCTCATCAATGCTAAACACAGCAAATTCTTTATAATTTTCAGCAATAAAACCATGTGAAAAATGATTAAAAATGCAGTGAGGTACCCCGACTACCCTAAGCTATGGCAGCAGTTAGGTGTTGTTGCACACTGCTACAGTTAGATGCTTCTTATATTCTTGTGTTTTATACTAAGCTACTCAGGGCAGAAAGTGAGACCTGCAGGAGACCTCTTCCAGCTTCCACAATGGTGTTGACCTACTGAAGATCTACTTACAAGAAACCTGAACCTTTCTAACAGACTTGATAAGTTCATTAGAACTTGTTGACCACTATGAGTTATATGTAAATATGTAAAATAAACTGACTCCGTGCCATAGAAAAGACCTCACGTAATGCAACCACATTAAAAAAAAAAAAATGAATAGTGGTGGTGAGAAGAATAAGTATGGAAAAATATAAAACCCCCATTACAGTGGGTATAGGAGACTCCAGCATATCAGTCTGAACAAACGTGTGAACATCTGAGATGATCTCAGTTAAAGCAAAGGATGTTCACCTCAATGCACTCAACACCTTGCAGAATTTGTCCTCCAGGGATTTTTGTTTGTTTGCTCTTCAGAAAATTCCTAATTGTGAGTGAATGACAAACTGGGGGCACAAGAGATCCTAATGGGTGAATTTTGTACATTTAACTTGTACAAACATTCAGCTTGCAGCAATTATTTCATCAGCTGTAGTACAAGGTTTTTTTACCATGCTAGTGAGTTGAGTGGATGTAAATAAAAATATATTGGTTGGAAATAAAATGTGTCTCATGTTTTTCACTGAAGATACCAAGCAGACGAAAAATAAAAGAAGAAGGCAAAAAAAAGAGGCTATTTTAATTGGAACATTTGGCTCAATTTATGTAATTCTATCTGGAAAGCTTTCCCATTCCCAGATTTATTCATCTTTGCTATAGCATACAATCCTACTTAGGATTTCAAGTTCTGAACATTTGTCCGGACTTTTTTTGACATTTTATTGGTCACTGATCTTTCATTAATCATTTTAAATAAGGACGGTTATACATAAGTTACATAGTTCTATATTCTTTAACTATATAAAAAAATAACAATAATATCAGAAAGACAAACAAGAGTGCCTTACTGGCAAAAGTGAAAAGTTTTCTATTTTCAGATATCTTCCAGAAGATCATACAAAATCATGAGACTTACTATTACTCAGCAGGAAGTTGGAAGTGTCATGCATGTATATGTTAAATAATTAAATAATTGCTTTGAAATGTCACTTTGTACACCCCATGTTCTTCACAGACAAGGTCACATGACAATTAGTTAAATCTATCAAACTGCATGGTTTTATGTACAACAGTATACCCTGCTATTAGCTCAGTTATTTTACTCACCTAGAAAGCCATAGTGGGCATATCCCTTTTTTTTTCCTGAGATACACATACATACATAAAAGCAATCTGGTCTGCCAAGTTTTTTGAAGGCTAACTAGTATTTCACTTACTGAATAGTAAGTCGCACATATTTGCAAAAACACATATGAAAACACTTTGAAAGGTAGTCAAGTTTTTACTCCTAGATTGCCTACTGAAAATCATCCAAGAGTTATGGCAATATGTACACTGTGATTTGTACCATCTTGCTAATTCTTCTGTTCAGCCTCATGGCTAAGCAGAAGAGTATTCAACACGAAAGTTTCAAAAATTGGCAGTGTCCAAGAGTTTGAACGAAATGTCATTTCCATCCTTGATGATGCTGTCAGTTTTATGAGCTGTGGCACACAGAGAATATACTGTACACTTAGAGCATGCTTAGCAGTGTTATTTTAAAACCGTGACAGATGTACAGCCCGAGCAGGATCTCACATTACAGAAGCCAGAGCAACCCTGCCATAAAGCTGATCCCTTTGTTCAAGGAGGCAGAGTACCACACAGGAAAACCAACTGCCCAAACCCATATAACTCCTCCATCTATTAAAGTTCCTACTGTATTCCAGCTCAGTTTCCACATTTCAATCTGAAACTTTTAAAATCTTCATGAGACTGAGATAATTACTGGAGATGCTCCTCCTTTACTCAGTGCTCATCCTTAACAAGAGGAATGAAAGCATGTGGAGTAACACTGCTGCTTCTAACACAGAATGATCACTTGACTTGGTATAATATGACTAATTTGCTGAAAAAGTCTGAAGAGCTCTGAAGTTCACAACTTTCAGACCAACTTGCACTCACACTTCTTTCTTCAAGTCAGCAAAATGAAGACAGTGAGTGGGAATCCACTCTGGGTATTTCCAAAGAGAATTTGATGTAATCAAGTGCAAAGGGTGACAAATGAATAAAAGATAAACTTCTATAATTGCAAGAACATTATGGCAGGATATTTAGTTGGCATCTCTCCCATACTTTTTTTTTTATTTTTAAACATGCCATCTTCAAAACAAGTTTTGTATATACCCAATTATATATCAAGCAATAATCTTTCTATCTCCTAGTGAGAAAAATTATATTGGCCATCTATACCAGCAAAAACTCATATGAGAAGCAATAAAACCATCTGAAGTGACAGTTCTGTCATGACAAAGTATCTGTTTGAAGAGAAGGAATAACTCTTTCTGAGCACTTTTCCAGTTTTTCTATCTGAAGCAGACTTTCTGTTTTGAGCTGGCTTTTCACTTGTGGCAAAAAATATCAGCTGTCTTTGCAATATTATGAGGCAATTTTATTTTTTTTTTAGTTTTTCTTTACCATTTCTAGTTATATCATATATCAAATAGCCTCGGGAATGTCTAGTCACCATATGGAACCCCACTTATCAGAACAAGAAGTTTTGAATTTTTTATGGAGGCAGCAGGACTCGATAGGTATTTAAAGTTTTTGTAGGCAGAACGGCAAAATATGTTTCTCCCCATGTCACTCTTCCATGAGAGGGCCACAGATATCACTTATAACACCTGAGAGCCATCAGAGTTATGAGCATCACTGACCTACCAAGAGTAACAGTGTTTTAGGAGAAAATCCAAAGATAGCAGCTGCAGTTGTAGCTTCTTTACTTAGAAAGGGTGTGGATTCCATGATATTTGCCTGCGTAGCCCACAGCCACAAACACCACTTTAACCCTGCTGCAAAGCTGTTACTCTAAGAAGCTGGCACATTAGACCAAGAATAACTGCTTTACAGCTGTGTCAGCATGCAATACAGACAAATCTAAAGACAGACACCTGAAGAAAATTTCACCAGTAGCAAAATAACTTCATGTCCATTCTGTCAGAGAGAAAACAATCCTGCTAATACACCTCGTATCATCCTCACACCAAGACACAAAAAAAGCCAAATACTACAAGCCTAAGAACTTAGTCACAATTCAAGGATTTTGCTAGGGTTTTCAATGGTGAATTTTTATGAAGTTAAGCCACATCAGCTGTCATTGATGACAAGTTTTACTTCATATTTACCTAAAAAGACAAATTGATAGAAAATTTAGGTTTGCTCAACACAGGAGAGGGGTTCAAAACACAGAGTTCAAAGTTTGGTAGGACTATTCTCATACAACAAAGGATAGAGGGAAAGGACTAGATTCTCTTTTGAGTCAAATGTATGTACAGAAATATATGGTTGGAAAACTCACGTTAACTTCCCCAAAATTAGAGAAGCCTTCAAATATTTTTTTAAAGTTTTGCCATTTAGCCAGAAGTGCCTATGCTACATCCAGAAAGCTCTGAAGTCCTGCTACCATCTGCCATGACCTGAAACATGGCCATGTGTGACACTGAAAGATTTTAGGCATATGTGGCCTGTCTTCAGTGGAAATTGGGTCATTAGCATGACTTTCAGCTTTGCTGTGCTGAACTTCATTTCAGGGGAGCTATGTGCAATTCAGGCTTTGTTTGGGTATCATTTGTCCATATCTGTTCAAAACTTTGCCAGTTGTTTTCCCGCCTTGAACAGCAATGCTTTCTGAAGTGGAGATGGTTAAGTGGCAGCATTTGTTGATTCAAGGAATTTTGACAGCATAAATTTATTAACATTTCAAAAGGATTAAATACTTCCAAACCAAGTTACAGCGCAAACAGAAAGAAGGGATTTGCTCCACTTTAAAGACAGATTTGGAAATATAAGCCATAGGAAAGAATTGCACAAGAAATTATTTCCAAAATTATATTTTCTCTCAATACCATGTTAAAACAAAAGTTAGAGAAATAGTAAGTAGCAAAACCACTGCTAGTATCTTCTCTAAAAAAAAAAAAAATACCCAGGGAATACTCAACAGCTTGTAATGCCTCTCTAGCTTACATGTTATCTTGAATAGAGCACTTTCTTGAGACTATCATTTGTAACTAGAGTATCCAACTTTTCTGTTAGATGCGGCTCTGGTAACTAAGTACCTGATATGCTGTGACACCTTATTGTGTATGATACAATATCCAAATTTCTCTTCCCAAGCTGTCAATTGAAGCATAGTAGTATGTTTTAAAAACATGAGATGAGGCAATTTCTCTGATAACAATAGTATCCTAAATGTTTATGTGGCTGTTTAGCAAAGAGGCTCTTTCTGACAAGAATACTGACAAGTATAGAAAGACAATTGCATTGGGATACTATGATCCTTCAAGATCTATTAAGTAAAAAAAGTAGATTAAAATGTGAGTTTGAAAGTTTGAAAAACTTTTGGTTCAACAAAGAGGGCTACATATTATCAGGCCATAATTGATTCCATAAAATGTTTCATTTTGCTAAAAGAAACATTTCAAACTATAACAACCACTAGTAAATATTACTTTAATAATTATGATAATGTATTAAAAGAGAAATATTATAATACTTTTAGCCTATCAGACCTCTTCTTTTTCATCTGTTTTACTTTCTTCTGAGAATCTTTTGTGCCCTAATAAGAGAATCAAAGTTATAAGAAATGTTTTATAATACTTACTTTTAAATTATACTATATACATTCATTTAATTTGCACTGGGATTTTATACTCCTTTGTGAGACAGGACTGAAAATCAATTATCAAATTTCTTGAGTTCTAAAACAAGGTGAACCTATTTGTTTAAGTAAAAAGCAGTTCATACACATTATAGAATAGGTAGACTTTGTTTACAATATACTGCATATTAGAGAAAATATTCTGATGTTTGGATAATTCAGACCTCTGTATTAGTAAATTTACTGCAGCAATGTAACTAAAATGTGACATTAGATGTCTAAAATATAATAAAAATATAGCCTACTTAGAGCAAGCTATAAATGTTTCCTTTTTCCCCCCCAAGTTATTGGTTTTTAAATATAACTATTTATTCACACAGTCTTTGGAGTAGCTCCTGGTTACCCTTGTTGGTAGTATTACCTGATTCAGGCTGTGCACCTTTCAAATCTTGTAATGAGAACTTGAATCTAAATCCTTTGAGATAAACTCCCACTGATCTCTGAATCCAGTAGAAATGTGCAGTTTTTCAAAAACTCTCAGAAACACTTAAAAGGTTTAAAGCCATTTCTCCTCTTCTTTTTTGGTATCAAAATAGGAAAACTCTTTTCCCTCTGACTTACAGGAAAAATAAACAACATCAAAAACAAACACATCCAAGATCAAGTATTTTCATGTTTGTGATTGCCTTGTCACCTCAGTAAAGCAATTCAAATAAAGCTGAAGGGTTGACACTGCATTTTCACTGTGAAAACATTGTTCATGTTGTTTTATTTGGCACCAGGAAAGATAAAATTTAAGCACATTATTTTCTCTACTAGAGAAAAAGTTTCAACATGTATGAAAACCTAAGATACAAGGAACCCAAAACTGCAGCACCAAGTCTATAATGTCTAATACTAATACATCACACATAGAAGACACAAAACCTCATAAAAAAACATGCTCAGTGGAATTTTCCTATCATAGGTGATCAATAAATTCTGCTGATAGCTTTACCATTTGAAGTATTTGCAATAATTAACACAACACTGCTTCTCCGAAATAAGCACCACACAATTCTCCAGCATGAGCTAACCAGGAAATTCCTTTCAATATGAATAACCCATCTTAATGGAGTAAGGAGAGGAGGGAAACAGGCAAACATAATGCCTACATAGTAAAGCTACGTGATTCACTGGAAATAGGATGTTTGGAAAAAAAAACCTCAAAAACCAAAAACACACTTACACATAAGAAACAACACTCCCTGCACTTGGTAAGTTGGAGTAAGTTGGAGTATAGAATTAAGAACAAGACAGACATGAAAGAACATATTATGTGCACAAAAGGGGGATGTGTGAGTGAGTCGGTAATAACAGAGGCAGGACCAGATGGTGTCTGCCCAAGGATCCTGAAAGATGAAAGAACTAGATTAACACTTGCAGGATATAATGTCATGCTTAAAACAGCCTTGTCATCTAAGGACTGAAGAACAGATCTCTGGACTTACAGATGTTGATGACTTGTGCTAGGAAAATGATTAGAAAGAGATGAAAGTCTAGAGATGGCGCACATCAGAATAAATGTTTTCTGCTTGAGAGGAATCATTTGGGTGACAGTTTTCCATAGTACTGCATTAGCAGGATACAGAGGGCAAAGGCTGACTGTTAAGGATTGCAGGACATTGCAGCACTGATTGGATGGGCATGAAGTGGCCAGGGTGAGATCACCTAAGGGTTATCATCTGTGGCTGTAGGAAACATCTTCAGTGCTCAGTGACACTCAAGAAATTTAAAGTTACACTGGAAATTTTAAGAAATGAAGAAAATCTAAAGAACGATAATAAGGACTATCAAAATATAGAATACTTTCCAGTGCCAAAAACAGTCCAATAAACAAGAGCATTTCATCCTGGAAAAGAAATTAGGATATGACTCAGAAAAAGTTGCTAGGAATGGACTACCCACTTAGGATAATAGAAGAAACAAAGAAAAGAAGGTGGTTATTCGTGCATCACATCCCAAGTTGCAAATATTTCCTGCTCTGTCAGTGGAAGGACTTGAAGCCACCCAGACAAAAGGGTGGTAGGCAAGAGACTGAGGAAAGCTGATGGTGTATCATGTTAACCCAACTTAGCAATAACAAGCCAGACTAAGGCAGTCTGAAGCCTACAACAAGTAGGAGAAAATGTGACATGAGAGTTGAGTATTTGCAGATGATATGATAAAACTCTGACTGCAGGACCATTTTTCCATAGCCCTTAGGTGCTTGTAAAGAGTAACAGATGTGTGTATGAAAGCAAAGAGCAGGGGGGTGGGGGTGGGGAGACAAGAAAAAAGAAGGGCCCTTACTTTGCAATACCAAGGAACAGCATCAGGATCAAAGAAAAACATATGGACACAAATTCCCTCATGAAGATACCTAAAATCTGTTTAATATCAGCTACAGCTACGCTCATTGGCAATAGTTACAAAGATAATTTAACACCATCTTTGTTAGTTAAGTCATTCCTTCAGCAACTGGTAATGTACAGTCACTCTGTGCTATAGAAGCACCACGGCAAGCCATAATACTTCTCTGCCCTCACTGTTGGGATTACGTTGCATGCTGCTTTTGAAAAACAATAGGATCAATATGGAAAAAATATTCTATTGAGGACTACAACATAGTTGCCAGCATATATGAATTGGAGCTGAAAATATCTGGGCTGTGAGAAAGTATAGGGAAAGGCACATTCTTTAGGGACTTACCACTATTAGAGATAACACAGGGCAAAGTGACATTTATATGCTCTTATTTAGAAAAATCACTGCAGAAAGCAGCCCAGAACTGGAGAAGTGACATCCTCAGGTCTGTTTCAATCAAGTTGAGTTGTATTCAGGGGACTATGCTGAGAAACACTAACTGCTAAGTAAATCCACGGCTTTATGTAAGATCAGGCTCTCACACCAACACTGTAAAGAGGATTCTTGATACAACTAATTTTCTGTGTATTTTAACCAAAGAATTGAAAACTCTCACGTAGCATGACTGAACTGTTAACTCATTTCTCTTCTTCAAAATAATTAGGTTTTGCTGTTTTGCATGTGTTTAAAAGTCTCTGCCCTTTCTTTCCTCTCTACATGACTAACACACACATGTAAAAGACCTAGTTGCTACTAGCTGCTTCTCTGAAAGAATTAAAGTTTCTCTTGCACTTTTTCTCTTACTAAGAAGAGCTGGATTTTAACCAAGAGAAAAGAAAGTCAAACAATTACTCTTCCAAAAAAAAAAAAAAAAAAAAGAAGCGATTAATGCCCCATTAAACAACTGATTCATAAAGTTGTGACTAATGAATAAACAGCTGTATTTTCCAAGATAAAACTAATGGATCATTTTCAAAACCCCAGTATTCAATGCTATTAATATTTAATTGTGATTTCAGCCTGTTTTTCTTGTCTAGTACTGAAAGAGAAACAGAACACTGCAAAGTAATAAGGATGTGTGAGCACATTATTCCTAGCAAAGAAAAAGTAATAAAGGAAGAAAGATTTGTGAATTGGCTCATGCATTAACCATACAGAATATTGGCAATGCAAGTAAGCAATGTCCAGTACAAAAAATGGGGGAGACCATGAGTCTGATTCGAGACATCACACTACAAGGCTGTGCCATACGCTTTCATCTCTGCTCTTATGCGGAATGCCAACAACTCTGAAAGCAACCTTGGCCAAAAAAATATTTGTCTTGGTATTTAATCTGTCTCACAAAGTTTATGATAAAAGAGAGTCCTCTGTTTTCATTGGCCTCAAATTTAATAAGGTGACAGAAAAAGCAGAACAGAGAAGGAATTGAATGAAATGATGGACAATGTATCTAAAGCATCATTAATTTCTGTGAGGTGTTTTTGGTGCTCTGTTGCTCTAACACAACTATGCATTTTAGCTGGAGGTCAAGCAGTATGATCCAACTCAGCACGTCAGAGTTAATGTGGCAGTGCATTCCAGTAACCTCAGTTTCAAACATACTTTGGGTAGAGTTTATTCTTCATAAAATGAGCACTGTCTTTCAAACGTACCACAGATCAAAAGCAGTAGTAGTTCATGTACATAGCCTCACTTCTTTTTTTTTAGAAAGGCTCTATTGTCTAGATTCCCTGTGCAATCTATAGCATAAAAATTTAGTGACTGCAGTCAGGAACTACCTGGTGTGATCTGCCTCTATGAGAGATATTTTATGTGCACACTGTGCAAACAGGGAAAGAAAATGTTATACCATCATTCTATACAGTTGGTGCAACTTAGATTTTTTTCAGTTGATGGTTATTAGGAAGCCTATGATTATTTGCAAAAAAGTAGGAATAAAACAAAACATAAAATGAATGTGATGAAACTATAGGGATCCACATAAAAAAGGTCATTAAATCCTTCACAAAATGTAGTCAAGGCATGAAGAAATACAGATAATTTGTACAGAATGCTTTTGTAGTCCTGACTTCTTTGTATAAGAACATATGATATCTTCATAATCCTCTTTTTAAGGCTATGCCATACAAAAAGGTTATCATTGTGGGCTTTTTTAAAATTCTGTATAGAAGTAGTATTTATATTTCAAGACACAAAACTCATTACAGTAAGTAATTCTATGTCATCGGGTAAGTTTTATAGCAATTTATTACAGTAATTAATTTGTATTTTCAATATTTTATAAGAAATGTATTATACCCCTCCTGCAAACAATGGGTTTTGCAAAAATGAAAGAAATGTTGCCACCAAAAATTATTGGTTTGTAAATATAACCATTACTTTATCACACTACTTTCTGCATTTATGATGAAGTCATTATATGGTTTTGAAATTGAATGTTTACATAAAAAGTTCTCAATTTCCAGGCAAAAAGCCATGCTGTCAGTATTTCTGCAAGGCTTCACAGCACCTGTACATCATCCAGCAGTCACAACTGAACTCAAGCATTTGCTAGATTTGGTACTTAGACTGGAACAAATGTGATACTGTACGTGGAACCTGTCTGCATAGCTTATGATACTGTTTTATGGTGTGAATATTCAGTTTGCAAAGTTGAAATACATACATATTAGAGAATATTCATATTCAAAATTTGGTTAGGGAGCTGGCAATGTCTTATTTTTTACGGGAAGATGCTGCCAATACATTAAGGTTTGGTACTTCCAAGCCCATGCTCTTATTTTAAACAAATAAATTAATGGATTTCTGGAGAGCTGGACCAAAACCCATGGAACTGTTTCTAGGGATGAATTAATCCCAGAACAAATAACCTAAGGCAAAATCTCCATACTGTATGACTATGAAGAACTAAACCACTGCATACAGAAGTGATGCTTATTCTAGTCCTAAACATACCAAATGACTACAGACACATTGCTCCATTTGTGGAGGGGAAAAAAAAAAAAAAACACAACAAAACAAAAGGAAGACTTCATATTTGATGACCACGAGGTAAAAATGTCACCATTCCTAATCTCCTCAGAGGAAACAGTGATGGCTGCAGCAACCTGTGAAACCACCTCTTGTGAGGAGACACAGGCAGAGGGCTCCATTTCCATCTCTTGGAACACCATGTGTTGTGAGGACTTGAAACCTCTCCTGGCAGCAGGTAGTCCATCAGCTTAACTTCCTGGCATTTCCTCTATCCTGTGTCTCAGGACTGACTTCAGAAAACTTCTCCGTTTCCCTGTCCTATCTCTGAGATACCCAGTTCCAGTTCTTTCCAATTCATTTACAAATTGAAGTCTGTATAAAAATACTGCATCATCATATTTCTTTTGTTTGACAAGGTACTACGGTTTAAAATAACTTAGTAGGCAGCTAAGAAGCTTGTTTCTCACTGTTCATTATGATACAGTAGCTCATCCTCAAATTTTGTATTTCTTTTTTGCACTGAAATGTTTTTCATCTCTTAACACAACCACCACCTATAATAAATTTCCTAAAATGTTACGAAAAGCTTCACCAAAATGCCACAACATTCTGAAAGCTATGTAATATAAAATTATCACTATTTTATAATTGTATAGGTCTAGACTCACTCCTGTGTTACTCAGACATGGTCCTCCACTTGCAAGGCCGAGCCTCCAAGTGAAACAGCTCACCCCTGGGCCCTCAATGTGCCATTTAATCCTCCTTTCTTCCTCTTTCACAGGCAATGTCTGGCACTGTGCATATTAAGGTGCCCGTTACCATGACTTAACACTTTAATATGCCACTGAAAAAATTGATGAGTTGTATTATTTCTGGACATGGGAAACTGCTCAGAGCTTACTCAGCCACTGGTTCCCACAGCACCTTATCCCCCATCCTCCACCTGTGGTTTGCTTTATTCGCCAGATGCAATCAAATTATGAGGTTACAGCCTGTCTGGGAATAAATTTCTCCTCAAATTCTAGTCTCTAGGATGATAAATTTTCATAATGGGATTAGGAAAACCATGAAACAAAGGAAACAAATGTTAGGGATGCTTTATACACACATACACACATACACACAGAATCCACACATGAAGCTGCAGAACTGCATCCTACAGCACAGCACAGCAGGAGCAGGGCACACAGGATACAGCTATTCATTTTTCTATCTCTCCTATGGACACACTAATGGGATTAATACTGAAGGGTAAGGAATATCCTGAACTCTACAGGCTTAACAACTTGGTAGAAATGCTTAATCCTTCACAGGAATTCCTATGTGAAAGGAGAGAAGTATAAATCATGTTACCATGATCAGCCTAGAACACAGCATCCTTTTCCAATTAAGCAGCCCTTTGCTGCATTCACTGACTGAGCACTGATAAAAGCTACCTACAAAATGGGAATTAAAGTATCCACATTTAACCTTTAGCTTTACAAGCTAAAATTTGATGGCGGTGAAAAATATATTACACTTCAGGTATCATTTCTGGTTTTGCCACCCTATGTCACAATTAAATAAGTGCAAATCATGTACCTTTATATAAATAAACACAAAATTAATTTTGAGTACTTCTGGCTCTGAAAGTGCTTACATATAGGGAAACAGGTCATATTTTTTTAAGAACTACCTGAATAACACAGGGGAATTTATTGTAATACACTATTAGTGATTGTACACCCTGGATATCACTTAGTATCCTACTGTAGCACCGATACCAAAAGTAATCAACCTAGCACCAGACGATGATCAGTATTTAAAGAAATCTTCCCAAAGCCTTATTTTCTATAATTCAAGCATTTCACTATCCTGACTAAGCCCACCATGAAGCATCATCTGTGAGAAGCAACATGCCTCAAGAATAGTTACATCATGAGTGTTGGCTGTGTGTCAAGCAATACCTGCATAATCAATTGCTTTTAATCAGTTACTGGAGCAAGTACTTCACAGCTATTCCTCTTTACCCTTCGTATACAAGAATCTCAGCTACATATAATAATACAAAATTAAAAAGGAATTATTTCCTTCTTGTCTCCATAGTGAATGAAGCATATAACATTTTCTTGTCTCTTTTTTCCCTAAACACTAAACATCTTTTTGCACCTTTTTGCTATTACATATCCTCTGCCTCAGAAATATCAGTTCATGTTCCTCTCACATACATGGATGAATGCATGTCTGAAACTTGTAGCTGTTGGTCTTGATTTGAAATTTGTTGTGTCTGTGGAGCCTTTCCAAATGCTTATAAAATTGTTATTGAATATGGTACCACCTATGACACGGTAGCTTGATTCAAACAGGGAATAAATGCCACTTCTCTTTTGAAGTTTCCCTTCAAACACTAATACTAAATAAAGGTGTAACTTTAATGCTCAGGTTGCTATTTAAAAGGGCAAGCTCCCCTGAGAGATCATCTTTCTGTTTTCCAGCACTGAAATCAATAATGCCAGCAATCTGTATTGCTTTCCACAGATGACAAACACAGCAGTTTATCAAGTAAGTTCACTCCAGGATCAAATGATTGGCATTTTCTTTGAAGCTTTTGAGCACTTAAGCAATGCTGTCTGAATATCACCTAATGACTATATTATATCAGAACCCATAATTTTCTTGTATTAAAGTTCATATATCACAAATAATGACATTCTACAGACACTAAGGCTTTCTAAATATAAAACAGAGCTGTAGGTTAGAAGGCAGCTTTAAAAAAACAATGAAGTATGCTACATCAATTTTTTTCCTTATATCCTATACTCTTTGAGTATTATAGCTCTTATGAGAAAGAATGCAAACAGCATCTTCTTAAAAAAGCATATTATTCCAGCATCACCTCCTGAGAGACCTCATGTGTGCTTCACTCAAAGGGAATGCTACGAGAGATTTGGTTATTTATTATAATTAAATGGAACTTAAAAACATTATGGTTCAACACAGCAGTATAGCTTAGATACTTTACAGTCTGTCAGAGGAGTCCAACTCAAACCTTGAGTTTCTGGCTGAAACCACAAATAAAGAAATAAACCAAAACAAAACTACAAAGAAAAAACCCAAAGCAAACTGAAGAAAACAAACGGTCAAAGCAATACTGTGTTTATGAGGCCTGTTATGTTTGAATAAATGTGTTTCTACTCCATTTCTTGGGTTTTTCAGGGAGTAAGGGAAAAAACAGTGCACACCTAAATTGAGAACACAGGTGATTAAAAGTACTGAAAGCTACGTGGAGGTTGGGAAGTGACTCAGCAGACAAACCATGATTTTGTTGGATTTGCCTTACACTCAGACATACCAAAATGAATTAGAGTAGGAAGAAAAGTGTTTTGTAGTAGCTCTTTGTTTGGCACAAAAATCCGATAATTTCCTGCCTGCAACTGTTAGAATTAGCCAAATGACTTGAAGCCAGTTAGCAAATAGTTAATGCTTGCCTCAGTGAGCCGGAATAGTTCTACACATAGGAATTAACATCCATCTGAACAAGTCCAAACAGTAGCAGTTGAGCATAAATAACTGCTTAAGGTTTTGATATTTGCCTAGTGTCTAAATCTCAGACTTCAGGCCTCCAAGCAATGCCCAGTTCCCTAACAACAACAGTGGCAACAAAGGTATCAATAGAGTTAAACAGGTTAAAATTATATGTATTTTCAAAATATTTATTTAGTGCTAATCTTACTCCATTTATGGTGTAATGAAGAAATCCATTAACTTTTATATATATATAATATCATTCTGCATTCTTTAATACTGTGCACAATGTAAAGCTTGTCTTGAAATATGTCACAGCTGTAAGGAAAACTTTGCTAGAATATGACATCTCTGGCTTGAAAGTTACAATGTGTTAACAAGAAAACTCTAAAAACATCAAGTACTCAGGCTAATTCTTTAAGTTTCACTGACAAACAATAATATTTCATCCACCGAAGTCTTAAGCCACCTTTATAAAATTAGTTTAATTGGCACTCTCAATGTAAGATTTCATTTCATACAATGTGGCATGACTGCTTTTAACATACACACTGTATGTGGGCTGGTATCTCAGACAGATCTGCACCCAGGATATGAAAGATCGTCTTTCACCTTTTTCTCCCTTTTCATCCTGTTAAAAGACCACAGGTTAATGCATGCTTAATGGCATCCAATTATACTGAATGACTTACACGGGAGTGGGGAAGTACTGAAATTATTTCTCATACCAACAGACTTTCAAGAAAAGTCGTACAAATGCAGCCTCACATTTTGGCCTGACCTGGGGCTGGGCACAACCTAGTAACATATTTTGAAGGTGTTAAGCCTCAATTATAATTGTTTCTCAGTTGCGTTATTTCAAATGTGTTAATGTTCATACTTCAAAGGAATTACTTACAACCCTATTATGTGTAAAATTTGATGCAGCTCTCCAGCTAAATCAGAAGGACAGGAAAACTTGTATCACTCCTTCAGTTTAGCTATTCACTCATCAGGGTAAAATAATAGTCCCTGCCCCATAAACTGTGTGTTAACAGCAATCCTGTATATCATAACTTAATTAAAATCATAAGCTATCCCAAATGACAAGAAGACAACAATGCATAATCACACTACCTATTATGAACCACAGCTGGTCTTAAGAAGGTAGGTGACTTCAAACCTATGAAACGTATATTTATAATTGTCAAGCATCTAAAAATTACTCCCACAGGAGCAGACAATCAAGGGAAAATTATAACAGACCAAAAAAAAATTTAAACTGCTGGTAAAGCTAAAATCATCAATGTCAATGGACTAAATGCTAAATAGTTGATAACAGCAGACCAGCATTTCACTGTGCAGGAAAAGACAAAGCACTTACATTTTCTCATTGAGAAATTTATAGTTTATACTCCTATTCATTTGAATTTACAATGAACAGAGGAAATTCAAAGCAAAATTAAAATATGCAAGGCTACCTGATAAAAAAAAATAAGAATTTAAGATAAATCTGAGGAAAAAAAAAAAAGCTGTTGATGTTTGCCTAAAGCACAAATAAGCAGTTAATACTTTTGACGCCAGGATCTCAAGCTGAAACCAGCATGCAAAATTTTGTAATGTGAATCACCCTGAAGCCTTTGCAAAATACGCGTTGGAAATAGGATTGTGACAACTCTGCCTGGTTTTACAGATTGGCATTCTTACCACTGATTTCAACTGAGAGCGTAAAACTACATGATGCATTTTGTGTTTTACTTCAGTTGTCTGATTGTGCGCTATTCTGTTTACCTAAGAGGACTTGCATTGTTTCCTTAGTGATAGCTGATGATTGAGAAGGAAAAAAGCCTGTGATAAGGTGAAATAATCCAATATTTGCTCAACCTTGAGAAGGACCCCTTTTTAAACCCGGCACAAAAAGTATCTTAAGTGGAAGACTGCACTGTAAAATTACAGGAATATTTCTTGGAATGATGACAAACAGGATTGATACCATTCACATGAAATAAAAAGATCTCTTGTGACCTTTTCTTTGGAGGATAGAGGAGATGTCGGAGCCCACCATTATGCGTGCAAGACCTCCATCTCTATGTTTAGCTTTAACATTGACTGTATAAGCTTTAGACAAACATGTTAAGCTACTGTAAGAGGACTCAAATTTGCGTAACTCTCGGTAAATGCAGTGAGGCAGTTAGTTGACTGCAGCATGAAGTCAAACAAAGGAAACTTCATTTTTCTGAGGAAAATGCTCAGATGTCCTGCTTTATGACCTCATCAGCTGCTTTGAGGGGGCATAAGATTTGACATTTGACCTTGCAATACAAGCCAGCTGTGGAGTCAAAAGCACAGCCAAGCAGATCTGGACTGATGGGAATAAAAAAATGCCATTTTTCCTCTTACCTTCTTTTTCCACCTAACTGAAAGGTGGTAGCTTAGCCAATGCTCAGTTTAAGTCAAGATGAAGATGTAATGCTAAAAGAGCCTGCATCTGTTTCGTCCAGAGTCCTGCAAGAAGGCTAAAACTGTGTCAAAATGGATTCACCTCTCATTTTAGTCTTTGAAATGTAAAATGGTAACCAATTTCTAGTAAAGGATCAGCTGGTCAAGACTTCCAGGCTTGTTTTTGGCAACAAGTGATGCAGCATTGGTATTGAGTGCCTTTTTCTGATACTATTGATTCTTCTGAAAGAAATACCATTGAACCCATAGAAGTTCTCATGGTAATGGCAAGAGTAAATAGATATTAACTTTCCTTGTGCCTTTTATCATTGCTTATATTAATCCCGTATCTTCCCAATGCTTACTAAAATAATTCAGCTTGTTCACTAAAATCACATGACCTACGAGAAAATGCAGACAATAACAAGAATGTGGAAAGTTACTTCTTTCACAAAATATATTTGCATTTCTATGCTTTTTCTAAGTGTAGAAACTAATGTTAAATTCTGCCAATCTGACATTTTTATTTTCACTACAGATTCTGAATATTTAGCAGATTATGTGCTATATTTTCAAATACATTAATGTCAAGCTGTACCAGAAAAGGAATAAAACCAGCAATTAAAAGCACTTGGTAAGGCTAGTGGGGTGACAGGGGAAATAAATGGCCAAACTACCCAGATAATATTTTGAATTCTGATTTTTTATCTTCCTTCATTTGCATCTTATAAGGCCATTGACCCAATATGTCATTATTTTCTGTTCAGACTGAACTATTAAAAAAAAACAAACTTAGTATAAGCTTTTTTTTTTTTTTTTTTTAAGGTGTAGGGGTTTTTTCCCTAGATTTCTCTAATTCTATTTCAAGTGAATACATTATCACAAAATAGATGTTTTACTTCAAACAAAACTATTTTGAGGGCTTGCATAACATGTATACTGAATCTAAATGAAAAGGTCTGGTACCACATTAAGAAATACCATAAACAACAGTCAGCCACTTCAAGTTATTTTAACTGCTATGATAATAGTGCTTCCAGATACTCAGAAAGCCTTTTTAGAGTAAAATGAGTCTTGTACTATGTCTCTAAATGCAGTATGTATTTTTGTTGATATTTATTTCATAATAACCCACACATTTCTGCAGATATAATTTCAAAAATGAGGGCTATTGCAGTGTGTTCTGATACACTGTTTAGAGATGCTGAACACCCCTGGGGGTTTCAAGGGGCTGCAGAAGAAACCAGCAGCCCCTCCACAGCTGACTCAGGCACTGTACAGCACAGTTGCTTGAAGGGACAGGAGTCAGTAGGTGATCAACAGGTACTAACTTTAGCAGTAACCACTGATTATTGCACTACGGCCACACAACCCTGTTAGCTATAGAAATTTAATTTAAGCCCCTTCCAACTACGTGTGGGGGATTACCCAACCCAAAACTAACTGCTGGATCATGCTAAGAATTGATTTCTACTTGCACTTTGTTTTGTGGACATATTCTGGACAATCAGATCTCATAATCCATAGACTGATTCCCAGCCACCCTATTTATTTTGTATTTCAATATCAAAATAGAGAGAAAATGTTTCAAAAAGTCTTCGTTACACAACCTGATGGGTTAACTTAGGAGCCAAGAAAAAAATGCAATCACATGGTTGCATGGCATTACACTACTTTTAAATACAATTATTAAACATTCTTTGGCCTATGGATGTCAAGGTAAACGTATTTTCTTCAATAATAGCTTTAAAATGGCACGAGACAGCCATCAGTGCCCTTTTGTAAAGAACTGGTTGTCCCCTTGAATCCAGTCACAGATGTGTAAGGGTGAATGAAAAGAAAGCCATAACTAAGCCAAAATTATTTATTACTACATCATTCATATCCAAAAAGCATCACTTACTCTTAAGTATTTTTTTGTTTATAATTTTTCTAATTTTCCTTTACTCAGAGATTAACTAATGGCTGAAACAGAACTTAATTTCAGCACTAAGCTAAACACTACAAGGCAGTGCAATTTCATGTGAACTCAGTATCACAAGTGCTGACTCTTAGGGATGACAATATCTGGCATGTGTTGTTGAGGTACTACAAACAAAACAAACTCCAAAATGTTATTAGAAAGACAGTATTAGAAAGATGATCCCACTCCTGAGGAAAGAACCTTTTGTAACTTCAATATTCATTCTGCCCATAGTTTCCTACATCAAAGCAATTTAGTCATTTGCAAGGTAATAGTCTCAGTGGATTTCAGCATGTTCCTTTAATTGGAAATAAAGGCATAGGAGTATTTTGTAATATGAAGAGTCTTTTTCCCCATATATGTATAACTGGAAAAATGTCTGAAATCAGAAATCAAGGAGAGACATTTAGAAATTAACAGGTCTAAAATATCAAGGCATTAGTCTATAAAGCTCATCATTATCTAAATCAGCCCTTTTGAAAAAAAAAAAATGAACAAAAGAATACAGACTATTTGCAGATGGAACAGTTTTACCCCAAATTAGCTAGATAACTTTCTTATTTTTATACCTATTATTTACAAGCATGGACTCTTAAACTAGAGCTTATTTACTCATTTGTAACCAAAGTTGAGGTCTTGCCTAAAATCCAAGCCAACAGCTTCACACTGATTATGTTTAACCAGTCCTGGACTTTCTTTGTTCAGGAAAACAGCTTTGTTTCTTGCCATCAGCAGCACACTATGTCCACAGCTTATCTCTCACTAGGAGATGTCTGTGAGGATGCAAAGCAGGACCCGGCTGTTCTGTAAGATGTTACAAAACACAACACACATAAAATATTGCTAGATGTCCCCATGGAAAACAAAAAATACAAAACTGCCTTGTATAGTTCTTGACATTTTGATCCAGATTGCAGGGGAGTTGAGCGGCCATGGTGCACCACACACTTGTACTGCCATCAAGGAAATCAGTGAAGCACTGCAGAGTCCCTCTGCTGGCACTGCTCCTTTCCAACAAGCATTAATACAAACAGAACAGGGAAAACACACAGCGTGTGACTCCACATCGTCAGAAATAACAAGTATTTATATAAATGATGGTTTAAATAATACTCAGTTCATATTATTTAGACTAAGAATAAGGCTTGACGTCACTGAGTCATGACTCCTTTCATGCCGTCTCAAAGGCCTGTAGACTTTCTTTGCAGCAAAAGACTTGGCCACCTTGATCTGGATAAGCTATTAACAGTTTTGTAGATTTCCTTGGCATTTCATTTCAAATCAGCACAGGAACGTGAAATATTTTTCCTTTGCATCTGAACCTACAACTAAACCTCATACCTGCTAAGTGGCACATTTGGATGGCGAGGGTCAGCATATAACACCCCCTTAGTGGGATCAGAATGTTAATTGCTACATGCTCAAATTATGTGCTTTCAGCTGCTTTAAATATATCATCCATCAAAGATAAATTACAGTATTTAAATTGCCTTCTGCCTGTTGTTTTTCAAAGAGGAAAAAAAAAATCATCCCAAATCAGTCTTGAAATAGTTACAAAAAAGGCAATATGAAAAGTTACTCTGTATTTGTCCTTCTTGATTTTCCATCTAATTCAGAAGCAGGGTAACTGTTTAAACAGTATACTTGAAAAAATACAACAATATAGCACCTCATGATGTAACTAGTTGGCTGTTTTTAGGAAATCTTTGTCCCATGTCATTTTAAGTCCCTTAGAAAACAACCAGCTTCCTGCAGGGATCCTTTTTGTACTTTATAGCTTGATGTAAACATGAATAGTGAATCTGTAGCAAGGCATCCTATGCTTAGGGCAATGAGACATACATTTGGCACACAGACGTACTCAAGACTCCACAGTTTTTCTTCTCAGACAAATTAATACTGCAGGGTACTTTTCATGTTATTGTTTTATTCCATATGACTTATTGCACAAATTGAATTTAAATTTTAGCACTGAAGTAAAAAATGAACTGTAAAATGTCCAGATGTGATGCCTGTTTTAATCTATGGCTATATTTGACTGTTTCTTTAAAAATATTTTATATATTTATAGTACCATAAACATAATATTTAATATCATGTGCAATAAATAATAAAAGAGATTGTGTTTGCATCCAGAGGCAGATTACAAACTTCACAAAGATAAGTTGAGAACTAATTTTTCAAATCTTGAGACTCGTGCTTGTATTTGACCTGGACAGCTAAGTGAAATTATTGTATCGTTAAAGCTTTCAGTAAAGCAACATTTCCACTGCTACTAACAGATCATTCGGATGTGCAACTTGCTGGCAAGTTTGACAGCTGGATGTGAGATCTTTCAAGCTTTTATAAGCATTTTATAAATTAATAGAACTCCTTCACTGTCACAGGAAATCCTCTTAAATACTCTGATTCTCTTGCTGTGTTTAGTGCTGAGGAAAGAGAATACAAAATCAGTCATGGAATGGAAGCACTGCCACCCCTGCTCCACAAACACAGACATGCTTAGTCATGTATAGGAACAGTCTCATTTTGTTCTATTCATGCTTGTGAAGTTAAGCACATACAAGTGTCTGCCTGGCTGAAAAGCACACTAGTAAAAAAAACTAAAAATGAAAGAAATCTTGTATGCAGAGGGTGAGAAGTGGGACACACAGCCGTCCAGGTGAGCATACCACCTCCCAGGTCTCTGTGTTATATTCTCACAGGATGCTTGAGAGGTCAAGCCAAGGGGTTCCAGTAGAAAAAAAAAATAAACATATGACTGCTATTGCTAGCATCCAGTCATTACATCTACATAATTAACTCATGTCATGTGAGACCAAAGAGGGCAAAAAGAAGAAAGGAGCATTTTATACACTGTCTTTCATGTTACGCTAAAGGATGGCCAAATTGCTCCCAACCTAGAGTAGCAGTTGCTTTGCTTTAATTAACTCAGCTTATTTTACTAATATAAGTGACTCTGAGATGATTTTTATGGTTAGATAAAATTTTCAATTTATGAAAAATCCCTGCTGCTGAAATACAAACTACAGGTGCTTACAGTTAGGTGACAGCAGCCTAGCTTTACGATCTTTTGTACAGTCCAAATAATTTCATTCTTTGAAACTTCCCAGCCAAGGAATGTGAACGGACCAAGAGAAACATTTAGCTGAGCTTTGTCCTACTGAATTCATCATATGCTCACATGTCATTGCCCAGGAAAGGGTTCACATAGTCGATGAAGACAAAATAACAACTAGACTGCAAGTAAAACTAACTTAGAGTCATAAACTGATAAGCAAGAACATCATCCAGTGTGCAAACACCAGCACATGTGCAATAGCTAAGGGCTACCAACAATGTGAGGTGACAGGAGATTTTGTCTGTGCAAGATCAGAGCTCATCACCTGGCAACTCTTTTCTTTCTCAACGCTGGCCCTGGCTGCTAACAGAAAAGCAAAAAAATAAAAAAAGTCCTGTTTGGCCTCAACCTTTGTGTTTTTCACAGGAAGACTCCTTAACCCTTTCAAATGAAGATTGAGCATATAATACACTGCTTATAGTTCATTTAGGCAGAAGTGAGTAGTCAAAACTGATGCCGTGTGCAGATAAAACCCAAATGAATTCAAACTTCAAAAGCTTTCTCGAAGCCGCAGTGAAAAAAATCACAACACACAACATACTGAAATCTCTGTCAAGTTTTTATCTACAAAAACAGTAGCTCAGAGTGGAAATTCAGACATAAACTGTAAGCAAGTGAGGTTACAAAACACTGACTAGTGACAAGTAGCAATCAAGATGATCCCCGAGTTGTACTGTCTCTTTTCTCAACCTCCATAGATTGTAATTTCTTTCTTTCTTTTAAAACGTAGGAATAAATTAAATAGAATAATGAGGCTTTTCACATCAGGAACTATTTTAATGTTGTAGGAGATACAACCCAGTCAGCTAGAACTGGTTGTGTTGAAAGGACAATCCAGAAGCAGGCAGGGACACATGAAGACACTGAAACACTGAGGATTATTCTGTACATAAACCTGTGACTAGTGCAAGCTGATCTAGCCTCAGCCTTCCTGGAAGGAATAAAAACAAAGACATGAATTCATGTATCAAGCTAGTGAATCACATCTTTATACTCTTGCCTATGCCTCTCTTCCAAACACCTCTGTTTGCGTGGATGACGGCATTTTTCTTGTTTGGAGTCATGCTTCAGTGAGTTTAAGAGCCTAATCCCTAAATTTCAAGGTCTAAGCCTACACATAGAAACTAAATATAAGCAGCCCAGGGCAGATAATGATGATAATTGATGAGTAAAATATTAAATGCTAGCATAAGGCCAACTTTATGCATGTACTCACTATCATAACAAATAATCGTCTCTGTTAACTTTTCTTACAGCTTTTACCTGTAAAAACATGGAATACAGAATCCTTTTGCTAGACAAGTAGAGGGAAACTTAATTACTTATACCATACCATGGACCATGGAGCACTTCTACTTTCTGGTTCTCCAGTGCAGGTCTAGAGCAATTCCCATGGAGCTGGCAGGAGACTGTGGTAGAGACAGACCCCTGAACTGCACAACTCTTTCCACCTGGGAATTACCAGTGGGTTTCTTCAGCTATACTATTAGTACAGGGGATAAGATTTTTCACTGTCAAAACATGTAATTTTAAAATAAGTAATAAAATCTCAGTATATCTTTATTATCTATGATAGAGTCCACTTTTACTATGTTCATTTTTACATCTCTCTTCATTGGTCTTTTAAAACCCCAAAGATCAGATATACAGGCAAATGTCAACAATATTAAATACTTTTTAAGTAAAATTCTGGAAGCAGCAAACTTTATATAATATGCTATTTTAACAACCAAACTAAGACAATTACTAGCATTTTGAAGAGAAGGAATATAAAAAATATTGTTGCTTTACAGAAAAGTTTAACAAGGTTTTCTATACTGCTTTTACTGTATTTTCTTATAACAAGTGCTTGAAATAGCTTCCAGAAAACATTCAGCAGATATTTATTTCCTAACAATAGATGACTTTAACAAAGCACATAAAAGCCTCTCATTCTCTTCCTGTGTATTTGAACTTCAGCAGTATGACCAAATGACAATAATGAATTGAGTTTTCTATAAAAGCAAAGCAGTAGATGTTAGAAATGAATGGATGAAAAGGAGGAAAATCATCTTAGAAAAATAACTGAAGCAGAAATGAACATGAATAAATTGAGTTGATATATAAAGTATTATATACACTGCTACTTAAAATTGCATGATGTCAAGTGGTCATTTTTAGCAAATCATACCACATTAATTGTATTTATAGTTCCTATGGTTGAACTTGATAAATACTCATAAATAATTCAAGCATTAGCAATGTCTTGCTTCATCACATTAAAACCAAGTAATTCTAATTAGCAGTCTATGAAGCATATAAAATCCATGGTGTTCGTGGGAAAACAAGCAAGTGGATCATTTGTCTAGCTTCTCTCTAGAAAGGTATAGACTGTCTTTCGTCTGTGAGGGAGAGAGCAGCATCAGGTGCATTCACAGGCTTGTGTGGCATAGATAAATGCTGAATATTTTTTCTTCAACCATCTGAAGCAAAATGTTTATCAGTGTATTCTCCACTGTTGATAAAATGGACACATATAAAATGTGATAAAATCACACTTGCAAAATCTTAGAAGGGAAATCTGGGAAAAAAGTTGTGCCATGTTGATTAAAGACAGCATTTTTTAATCTATTCAATGGATCTAAATACAATATAGAAAACTGTTAAATTATTTAATAGCTGTATCAGAAGGATGTCAAGTGGCATAGTTCCTTTTTCAGCCTATATGCTGCAGCAACGCCAAAGCAAAACATATTCAGGATGTCTCTAGTCACACATGCAAGAAACAGGAGCGTGGCAATAAGCACAGATGCACAGAATTTGTCCACTGTGTTTAATGCACACTAATGGGAATGGCTTGAAAACTTTTTAACATTGACTTGCCTACTAAGCCTTTTAGCAATTTAAATAACCATCTTCAGCAGTGCCAAATTGCATTCATACTCTGAGGACAGAACTGCTGACCAAAACAATGAGTACAATAGTTTTTAATTTAACTACATATAAGAGAAAAGCACTATCTATTACAATGATTGATCAAAACCAAATACAGTCTCCATAATTGTAAATGCTGTGTCACCCAATGTAACTAAAATATATGTGTCTAGGCTGTAAGTCATCATAAACTGATTTTGTAATTCCTCACATCATGGAATAACAATTTTTTTCACTACTGCACATACTCTAAATCAGAAAATCTGAGTAAATATGTTCTTTAGTTTAAATTCTGCCTTAGACTGCTTCACTCGAGTCTCCTCCAACATCAATGAGAAAGCCTAGTATCTGAAGCCACAAAGTCTCTGACACTCAAAGGTCTTGAGAAAGAGTCTTCTAGCTGCAAGTTTTACATTTTCTGAGCAGAAATGTTCACTGCTAACATTCATTCTATCACATCCTTTCTCTACTACAGTCTCTTGCACTGGAGAATTTATTTCAAATTGCTATTTACTCTACTAACCTATTATTCTCAATGAGAAAAAGCATCAATTTTTTGCAGATGTTTTTCTTCATTTTCCTGATGCTTTCCTCATATAAACATCTGATAACTATGTGATCAACAGAATATTTACAACAACTGAACAGCTACAATGCTAGCAGGAAAAGTTTTTCACAGGAAAATTTAACAATAGGCAACCTGAAAATATGCATCACTATCATTATAGAACAGTAGATGGTCACCTGAAAAACAGAAGGATTTTTGGTGTGGAAGAGTCCAGCAACAACAGTAACATTAGAGCAGTCAAAAGGGAAGAAAACTGAATGAGGGAAATTACTCCACTAACAAAGCATAAGCTAATATATGTGTATATTGACAATTCATTACAATTCAAAAACAGTTTTAAAAAAATTTAAAAAAAAAAAAACAAAAAACCCCAAAAAACTCCCACAAAAAACCCCTAACAAAAACTGAAAATCAAACAAACAAAGAAACCACAAACCCTCCCCCCCCCAAAACTACTGTCAGATTTTAGTTAACTGACTAACTGGAAATAAGACTACTTTGAGAGGTAATTTATTCAGAATAAATGAATCTCTGGTGTTTCTCCTGAAGGAGATCTGTCAGAGATTCAATTTCATTACTCATAATAGAGTTAGGTGAATAAGGGACTCTTCAGTTTTATGCCTGTATTAAAATTATCAGATCAATCAGAAATATTTTGTTAGGCCTAAAATGAAATATTACTTTAATTGAAGAATTATTTACCACATTAACCTTATTTTTAGAATTGAAAAAAAAAGTATCATCACTTTGAAAAGTCAATCTCATTTGAAAAACTTGAAACCAATCATTAACCACTTCAAAAGATAAATTACTGGGTTTACTAGCTCAAGTTCCTTAGATTAACTGCACATGAATTTGCAAACAGAAAATAAACTCAAAAGAAAGATGCAGCTTCAGAGACTGCACATTTTTTCCTTTCTTTCCATTCACAGCAATGCTTCCCAAATTACAGACTCAGAGAAGCATTGGCTGGAAGGGGCCTCTGAAGGTCATCTTGCCCTGCCTCCTTATGAACGATATTTTAAAGAGGTTTTGAAGACAGAATTCCCAAAAAACAGTCAGATACTTGAGGTAGCTCCAAAAGCCCAGAAACTGCTTTCCTTTTAAAATCGACTGGTGGTTTAAAAGTAACTTAGCTAGAGTCTACCTAATTTCAGTGGATTACCTTAGTTTTCATGTTTTAACTTTCAAAATAAGTGTAAAACAATGTATCTCATTTTTACACGCTATAATGGCAGTGAAAAACAACAAACAGAACAAGCAAATCTTCAAGCTCATGACTTTAGTGCTCTGGTTTTCCTTGATTAAGGTGTAATCATGAATGCAAAGCAGGACAGGAAGAACTGATCATGCCTGAATTTGGTGACTCTCACCCTCATGGGCTATTTATTTCAATGATGAAAGACTTAGGTGTTTAAAGGGCTATTTTATTTAAACAGGAAACAGTATCTATCTTTAAATCAAATTATGACCACGGCATTTTTTCCATGCTCAATGACAATAATACCAAGAGACCTAATGCCATGATAAGACAGCAATAATATTTGTTTTCTTCTTCCATATTCAGGTGTAGGATGCAAACCAAACTGATTTCTAAAGCACCACTGTGCCTAGCAGTCCAATAAATACTGCTCTCCCCCATGAAGCATGAACTGATAAATAACAAAATTAATTTCTATAAATTCCTCAATGTTCTAAGGTACAGAACCACACGCTTTCGTATAGTACTCCTCTTGAGTTTTGTGCGAGCAGGAAAAATCCTTCTTTTCAATCATGGAATGAAGAAACAAAGACAAATCAAACCCACATAAAAACTTTTTATTTCTGTTCTATGTCTAAGTTCGGTGGTTTTTTATGAGAGGATTACAAATTTGCTAAATGGAATCTACAGTCTCCAATATTTTCAAATAATCACTTTTTAAAAACTTTCATTGTGCTAATGTTTGTTTCCATAGAAACAGGAATGGAAGCAGAATCTGCTGTTAAAAGAATTAGAATTCTCTCCCACAAATGAAACTTAATAATAATAATACATTAATAAAACAGTTGTCAGAATATATATTTTCTCATTTTGCAAAAACAGAGCATGATCTAACATCCACTGGAGTTAATAGGAGTATAACTTGTGATTACATTACAATAAGCCTAAATCACTAAGATCATATTACTGAGTTAAAAAATCCCAATCAAAAGAGTATTCAGTTAAATGGATAATTTTGTAAAGAAATTTTATATTAAATTTAGCAGGTGACTGTCAGACAAGGCCATTTTTAGAAATAGTACAACAAAGAATTATGAGCTAAAAATGTATAGCAACACTAAGGATTATTAATATTTACATACTTGATTTCTAATAAATAGAATTAAAAGTCTTTATTTCTAATAAATTATTTGCTTCATTTTTGACGTAAATAACTTTGATTAAAACCTGACTGGAAATTTTTTAAAATTAGTCAGGTACATTTCTATGCTGTAGCCAGACTGTAACTGAATCTATGGACATCATATCCGCATAAGTTTAAAATTTTATAGAATTAAGAACATACTTATTTTCCAGTAATTAAGAGGTTTTGTTTTTCCTCACAAAAGCCAGACTAAATGTACCTCTGCATACCTTGTAAACACCTCCCATAAGAAAATTGGTAATAAAAAAAGTCATAATTTACCTCTTCCAAAACTGTAATTTCAGTCAAAAATCTTGAAGAGAGAAACTATCCAGGATTAGCTTGCAGTTAGCAAGGTTCCTGAGTCCATAAAAATCTTACCTGTGCTGAGTCCTACTGAGTTACGACACTGAGTTACTCAGATTCATTGCTGCACAACTAGGATTTCTAAGATAAAGACAACTTTTCCTCCACTGCATCAACCTCAATCACTTCATTCCCTGGATCAGCTTCTGTTATTCTACATAACACCTACTACTATACCGAGGAGCAACAGAGCCGGTGAAGGGTCTGCAGCACAAGTCCTGTGAGGAGCGGCTGAGGGAGCTGAGGAGGTAACACTTGCAATTTCCATTCTACTTACTTTCTGCTACAGCAGAAATGAAATTCTGCTACAGATGAATTTAAAATTCAGAAGGATTTCTATTTGACTCAAGTAATTAAACTTTGTTTGTCAGATTGCAACATTATAAGTGCCATTTATCAAGCAACTAAGACTGTGCTTCCTTTAATTTTTATGTTAGACTGGTTTATTTTTAATTCTTCATTGTATGAAATTGCATATCTAGAAGGTCAGTTTAGCTGCATTCAGTTCTGTCATTTTCTTATCGTTAGATGTTATCAAATTCTTTGGACATAATATGACCATTCCAAGGGTCTGATCCATTTTTTTCTATCTGTAAAGTTGATTGTCAGGTAGCACATAACTGTATTGATTTTTGTTGGGATCTTACTCTATTTCAGGAACATCTATTAAAGCAAGGTTCTTTCTATGCTATTTCTTCCCATTGATTTCCTCTTCTCAGTAGTAGCTAATCAAAACAGGTAAGCATTTTTCATTTCCCAAATTACACATAAATGATAATACATTTTCTTAAAAAGTACTACCCATTGCCTCAAGTGGCAATTACTGCAGTTTGAGGACATTTTAGGTTAAATAAGGAAAATGTTTGGAATAGAGTCTTTATAAAATTAACATGAGTATAAAAAAGTTAAAGCTTTGTCATGTGGTGCAAGATCACTATGTTTCAGCACAGGATATAAACCTAAACCCCTGCCTCTAAGATGTACTTTGGCAGGACAAAAGTGTAGTTTGAAGGAATTCTTTCAATGAACGTGCGTGTTTTCAGAATTGTGGGGTTTACTCTTCTTCATATATTTCATTGATGCATTTGTGCTTCTACTCTATGTAACGGACAAGAGAAAGAAGAAAATATGAGAGCCTTTTTCACCTTAGAGTGACTACACTCCCATTCTGCCCAAATCTCTGGAGCTGCATTTTGCTTTGATACAAAATTTTATTTAGTCGTAACTGCATTTTGTAAATCTATGTTTTGACTTCAGGTCAGCAGTACACCAATGACCAAAGCTGTGACATACAGCTATCATTAGACTCCTGATGACATCTATATTCACTTTGGACTCCTCATTCTGGTTTTGAATCTTTTTTCTTGCTAATTACAGATGATCTTATATTTTTTGATCAATTTGGGTTGTGTCTCTTTTTTTTTCCACTTTTGTGTCTCTATTTTAAAACAGAAACAAAGTTGCAAATGATGCAATTTCAGAAGGCAAGTTTTTATCTTGTGGTAAACAGCCTTGACTCCCATATTGGAATTTATTAGCTATCCTTATACTCAGTGTCTCATAGTTTACAGTCAGAGAACGTTCTCTGAGTAGAAGCTTTTTACTTTAAAATGTTATATAAACAGCATCTTAAGTCTGGACCACTCTCTACTTTGCCACATTTCACCTGCAGCTTCTCTGGACCCTGGGCTACAAGAGGAAATGTGGTAACACAGCATTGGCACAGACACCACTCAGTGTTTACAATGGCTTTGGGTGCCCAGAGATCTGTGACTTCCCAATGACTTGCAACACCACCACAGAGCCAACACTGCTCACTCTAGGGGTGAAGCACCCACAAGTCCCCTGAAGTCTAAAACATCTCACATGAACTGATATCAAATTAATCTAGCCTCTTCCATTGCAGTAGAGTTACTGTAGGATCACTGGTCACACCATCTGTAAAAAACATTTCTGCTACCTTTCAGTTTCTGTGTGATAGGACACAGCACTCATCCAGTAGCACTTATGCTCTGGATTCCCCGACACACTCATTTCCCATTTCTGTACATGAAAAATAATAACATTCAGTGCTTTATGAGGATCAGAAAAGTTATCACCAGTGACTAAAAGACCAATGACTAATTCCAGCTTCCTGTTAGAACTTTACAGCAACATATTCATAGTTCCATATAATCTTTGTCTCCCAGTACACAACAAAAGCAGAAAACAGTTGGCTGAAATAATTCCCCCTGATGTAATAGATTCCCTTATTTACGTGTTTCTTTTCCTTCCAGTTGGTTCACAATTAAGCCACTGACACCTTCTATATATGCTGTTTTAAACTTACTTCTCATGTCTCACCATTTCAGCGATGTTAGTTTTACTATTACTTTTAGTTAGTTTTACTATTATTTCATCAAGTAAGCACCAGAAGAGATTCTGACTTCTCCCAGCCTATTCATCCACATAATTAAACCAACCATTAACCATTCCTCTGTTCACTTCCGAGTTCTGCATCTTCATTTTGTTACACAAATTTTTAACCTGTCTTTGGCAGATAAAACATTTTCTGCCCTTCCCACACTTTGCATTATGTTCAAGTCCCAGACACTTCATTACATGACACTTCATCATTCACCTCCAATGGAGGGTCCATACAAGGAAGGAAGCTGTCAATCATGCACAGTGCTGATTATTTATAATTAAGTATGTTAAAGCATGTTATTGTTTCAGTGTGTTTCCAAAGTCTTCACTGATGTTGTTAATCATATAAATCGGTAACAGCACTAATTTAAATGAGAGTAAGCCAGGCAGAAATTTGAATTTGCATTTTAGCAGATTGCTAAGTGACATACATATTGGATAAAAATAACTTCAGCACTGTTTTTCTGAAGGACTCAATGAGAATATTAATTCTTTCCACCATACCTTAAATAACTGTAATGGGAGAACAATTATATTTCATGAAGTGTTACATGCTGATATTTTTTTCTTCCCTTAGATATACCCAGTAGAATAGGAACATCTTAGATAAATGCAGAAAAGAAAGGACAGTCATATACAGATCATATTTTTTGTTACTTTTGAAAGACCCACACTCATAGACAAATGCCATATGTTTTCCTAGGAATACACAAGAGCAGCACCAGTGAATTTATGCAAGCAACATGTTTCAAGACTGCCAACAATGAAGCATTGTTCAAACTGCACTGTATTTTATGAGTAAGCCTGTAATGCTATAATATAATGAATCTATTTGACATTCAGCGGTGTGATGCAGTGCACAGTAATTATAATAATGCAGTGCATGGCTGTAGCTTATTATATGCATATGGAAGACACCAATGTCTTTAGGATGGACATTAACTCAAGGTAGGAGGAGAAAGACAGAAATAACTCAAGGAATGTAAGAAAGTCCTCATCTCAAAGTCTGATGGTATTCTTAGAATCTACATATTCAATATACACACGAACACACAAACACTGTTAATGCAGCAGAGTGATCACCTTGAATGCAAGCCTTTCTCTTTTTTTTAAAATATATAGCATATTTTAATATGTTTGTGATTTCTTGGGGTTTTGGTCGACAGCGGAGAATTTGTTTTCATTCTAAAGAAATCTTTATTATCAATAATTGCAATGGATTTAAGGAAAAAAATGAATGAGATCCATTTCTAAAAGTTCCCTTTCCTCCCCAGCTCGGTGGACAGACTTGTTCTTCAAATTATTTAGAAGGAAAGTCTTATAAGGAATAAAGTTGGTCTCAGTAATGTCTGCCTTACACCATCTTGTTTGATTTTCCATTTCTTCATTTTTTGAGGTCCAGATTTTTTATTTTTGTCTGCGCAATGGAGAGACTAATTTGAAAAATAGGAAAAAGGGATTCTTTAGTTTTAACAATGGTAGTCATTACTATGTTGCACACATGATCTTATAATTATTATTCTTATTCCCCTCCAGACTTTGAGTCATCGTGGTATTTTCTTCGCTTCTTGCAACTCTATAGTGCACAGCGCAGCCCCATTTTATGATGTGTTGAACAAAACACAACAAAGAAATAAAGAAGGGGTCAATAGAAGCTGTTAGCTACAAACACATTACAGGCAATATACAACACCAGTGGTTGAATATTGACCTCAGGGCATTAACTCTATATTGGCATGCCATGCTACAGCACATGAACACATAGTCATCTTTACAACACAGAGCGGAATTTAAGAGACTCACATAATTGCCTGCGAGAAGGTACAGGAGCACTTCCAAATGCTGTGCCCTGTAAATAAAACACATTTTTTTTTGGAGCAAAGGATGTCAGATTAACAGCAGCAGCAGATGAAAAAAATGACAGGACATGAAGAAAATGAAGGCAGTGAAACGAAATAGAGACTGTTTAGATAGAGGAGTTTGTTATTACTGAAGAGCTGTAGTTCCTATTTTCAGATAAACATAAATTACAGTGGAGAATGTTCTATGAGCAATCCACCCATCAGTGAACACAATGAACCAAAAAGAGAAAAAGGAGAGAGTAAGAAAGAAGACAGCAAAAAAAGTATCAGCCTAAGACAGGCATGCTCACACTTGTCAAAAATTAAATCTGATGGAAAGGATATGTAGGGAGTATATATTAATATGATTTTCTTTACAATAATAAGAAGACTCAATTACACCAAGATGTTAGCTGATACTGTCACTGTTTGAAGGTAAAGTACATTTCAAACAGGTGGGAAGGAGAGTGAGTGCAGTGCTGTTTGATTCCTGCCACTTCCTCCTCATCTTCTCTCCATAGTTCTTCAACATGGCCTCACTGGGTCAGTTTTTAGACAGCTGACAGAAAGCAGCTTTATTAAATCCCTGATCAATATAAACAGAATACTCTTCCAGTAGACAGAGTGCTTCATCTTTTGTCCATTATGCCAGCAATTATCACACACCTCTGAAATACCAACTGTGCATGTAATCAAAGCATGAATCAAATACCATGCAAGTCATACTGGTTCGGATCCATAGGAAAACCTCTTGCCAGTATGATCCTCTATCCCCACAATCTCTCTCAGCACATGTGCCCACTCCCCAAAAAAATCAACAAACCAATCCCAGAAAAATAAACTAATAACAGAAGGAAAGAGGATGACTAGGTAAATAGAAATTGTAGTGTATAAAATTTGAAAAGCACCGTTAAAACAAACTATGTTGTCTCATTCTGAATCTAGACCATGAATCAGAGCTTTGCTTTTGAGTTTTTGTCCAACACTGTATCCTGCTTCCCAAAGTAAAAGATAATTTAGACTGGGCAGTCAAGGATGACTAAACTACAATAAAATTTAGTTTGCAAGTATTGCCTTTAAAAAAAAAAAATCAAACACCTGAAACTTATGACACTTGAGTGGAGCTTGGCTTCCTTTGAAGTCATTTTGACTTCCATCATCTCTTAGAAGTCAAGGCTGGGAACTGATTTGCAAAACATGTAGACAGCGCTAGGCACTGGTTCCTGGAGATAATTTTCTCTTTCAGGTCTTGTAAAATGTCATTTTCCTTTTCCTAGGATGAGTGAAGCATACATATGCATATCTAGAAAGCACTGCAGAAAAGCCATCTTTACATCACTGATCCCATACCCCTTTTTTAAAGGCAAAACAGAATAATTATGACCATTCTTCATTTGAGACATCATGGCTGTGACACTGAGATTGCTATGCTGTGGCCACATGCAGTGCTGGTTAGCTCTGCAGAAACCATTTGTTTCACTACACCCCAAGCTTGTCACTCCAAGACTAATTCCTTCCTGCAGCTGTAGTGAGAGGTCACAGGCACTGCAACAAGTAGTCAAGGGGGCAAGCTGGGGTTAACTTGCATTGGGGCAGCAGAAAACCCACTAACTGCATCTCTTGTTTTCAAGGCTGCCAGGAAAATGCAGTAAGTTCTATTTACCAGGAAAACAGTGCAAACACACAGAGTGCTCAGAGCCTTTTCCTCCAGGGCAGGCAAGTGCCCTGCAAGTGCTCTATTCCCCCAGTGCCACAGTTACTTCTGGGGTTATTTCAGCACTGCCAAAGTCCACCTTTAGCTCCAGCTAACTTCTCATAGTAGCCAAAGGGCAAATTGGTTTGGGTACCAAATCAAATTGTACATTTAGCACTCACATGAGTTCTTCAGTGGCTGCTAAGGCTTTACCTATTATTTCCAGTGCTCCCTTAAATCTTTCAAAAATAAAATAGTTATTTGAAATACTAAGGAAATTCATGTAAAGCAAAGCTAGAAATACTGAAAAACACACACTGCATAAGGTCAGCACCACCATCTCCCCATTGTCCCAACTATATGTTATTCTGTTTTGCTGAAAGGCAGCTTTCTAGAAAAGCTGAGGTATGCAGTGGTACCTTACATGAAGGTAACTCCTAAAAGTAAGTTTTCAGTTCATCATTTGAAGACATTAAAATGATATGTGAAATCACATAGAAAAACAAAAAGAACAAAGTCAATTGGTCTGACAGTGGTTAAATGATCGCTTGCTTATTTAGCCTGGAGTTTTCCTTTTTTTCTATACTGTTAATGTGTAGCATCTACATTTACCCAGCCATAAATCAAAAGGAAAACATTTACACAGCCTCAACTTACACAAATCCATCAACCAAAGAATTGGGAATTTAATTATTCATTGCTTATTACTGTTATCATTACTGATGCGAATTATGTATTTCCAATTGCATAATGCTACTTTGAAAAGCAAGATGCCAATGAATTTGACTGCATTACTTTTTAACATTTCTGATTTCCAGAGTAATTGGCCTTTTCAAGAAAAAAGATACATACTTTTATCTTTTAACTAGATCTCCCTTTCCCTTTTTCTGTGCAAATTCCAGAAATAAACATTATCCTTCAGTATCATCTGGCACAATAATAAAGAACATTTTTTCAAAACTAAGACAAGTTTCAGATATTTTCTGTAGAAAATTCAGGCTCTGCTAGAACTCATGGTAGTTCAACAGTTCCAATCACATACAACATTTTTTCTGTCCTCTCTATGTGGTGTAACATCTGAAGGCGTCTAGGCTTCCATGATAGCTTCAGTGCTAAATCCTTTATTAAGTTTACCAAGTGCCCTGTGATTCATAGAAATGTAGAGCCTTACAAAGAGATAATGCTATCAATGTAGAGGCATTGTAGATGACTAGTTACCTTGTAGTTACTAAGTTAATGGCTTATCAAAGTTAGCACATGCACCTAAAGCTTCTAAATGGCTAGCCCTTTCCTACATTTTTGTTGTATAATTTTAACTAAGAGATCACCCACAGAATAGCAGCTCACAAAATACTGTTTTGTATGCAGCAGTTTGAATTTGGATTCATCTTTAAACAGTTGCATGCATTAAATTCACCACATGACACTGATTTCCATACATTTTAAGGTATGTAACTCATTTTTTACAAAGTTCTGTAGTTCTTTCAAAGGGTACATAAAACATGCTAACAATGGCAACTTCTAAACCTTTATTATGTAAATGTACAGAAAAAAGATACAGAAACAGTATCACCTGATCACTGTGCAAAAACTTTTTTTTCTTTTTTTTTAATGCTAAAGTCCCAGGAAGTGAGGTTGCCACTTATGAGAAGCAGGAAAAGTTTTCATTATTATTACATTTTTAAATTTCCTAACCACTTCAATTAGTTCTAAAGAAATTTTTAACTTAACATGCATAAACAAATGTGTCTTTGATAATTCAACATGAAATAGATATTTAAAATTATATTCTTGATATTGCTACATACATTATTCTTCCCACAAATACCAAAATTCTCTAATGAGTGCCATAAAGTAAACTTCATCAGCAGTCAAGTAATGTGCCCATGTAAGGAAACTGAAAAATGTTGCTCTTTGTGATCAGTGGCTTTAGGCAGTGAAGGTTTAAAAATAGACAGCCCCTAAATTTCACTTTTGAATATATGTGTGAGGATAAAACAGACCTAAGTACCTAAGAAGTCAGAGGCCAGGAATCCATTGGGATCCGTAAGCCTCTAAGAGTGAGGATGCCAGGATGCCTCATTTATAACACCTGGCCTATTCAAAAGGCCAATGAAAAAAACACAGTTTTTAGGACTGCTTTGCACATGAACACAGAATGAGAAGAAAATAGCTCTGCTCAGGTCTTGATTCCTGCCTACATCTTATAGCCCCGTGCCACAATATATTGAGATTTCAGTCTGAAGTGCTTGCTGGCCTGGGAAGGCCAGAAAGGCTTAAGTGCACTATGCAATCCGATTAATTTACTTAATATTTACCATAGTATCAGATGCTGAACTAAGCACTAACCAGCTAGTTAACTCATGCTTAGGACAAATTCCCTAAGAGTTCTGTTCCCCATGAAACAGGGCATAGACTAATTTTTCTATATGATCCTTTGCCATGCAACTCATTGCCACAGTCTTTGTTCCTCAAAAGACATAACTAAGAGATGCTTTTATCTTTTCTGCCTCCGTATAATATATCCTCAGCATCCCGTCATTGTTAATGCAGGAATGTTTGATTACCCAAGACAGCCCTAAAATGAATGCGGGTTTTGTGCACCAGACAAGCAGATACACAGTTGTTCCATTTACATTCCTTCAGTCAGTCATTTCCAATTTCTTTTCACTTAGCTTTCAGAAATGCAATCAGAACATTACGAAACTCAGTTCTTTTTGAAAACACTATCAATTTTTAATCTTGTCAAGGTGAGAGTATGACACAGTTTCTGTCAGAAGTCACAGTTAAGTATTCACTGAAAACTCCAGTGAACTCTGCAAGGGAATCTGGCATTTAGTTCCCACAGCTGTTTTATTTCTCACATCCTCACATTGAGCAAAACCAGTTACTGTCAACTTTTCAAGTAACAACTACGAACACCAACCAGTCTAAATATTTATGACTATACCTATTCTGGAACAACAGCAGCAAGGAAGTCCAAATGAAAAGGGCTCATAATGTAATCTATTCAACAAAGTAAAACATCCAAGTATGCATTAGCTTGCTGTTCAAAGGAAGCTTTTAAATAAAAATACCAACTGCACGTCTTTCCTACATCTCTCTGAACTCTGAAGTTAATATTTCACCTGTTGTTAACGGATATAGTGACTGAAGTCCTCTGGGTTCACCTTGAGCAACTTGGAAGCCTGAGTGCTGCAATATATGAAACGATCAAATCAATTCACCTACCTCCTGCAGCATAACTACACAAATATTGCTGTTCTTTTTTTTGTCACTTTCTATGAGAAATATCCACAAAGATGTGTATTAACAACAGACCAATCAATGCCAGAAATAAATAGAAGAGCTCACTATCCATCAAATGAATGCTTTTCCACTAAGTGCCCTCTGTTCCATTAGAGCACAAACCTACCTACTACACGGTTAAAAAGGCAGCTAAAAAACCCCAACAAACCAAGCACAAAATTCCCCCAACATCCACCCCCAAACCAACCCAAAACCTCAAAACCACCTCAACTTCGTGTAATGATTTTAAAAGAGGCTAATTCATGATATACAGCATTTTCCCTATACAAAGCAGATCATACTTTGACACACATTCCTTTCTTCTCATCACAGAAACCAGACCAACACCTCTGAATGTTTCACAGTACTACTAAAAATAAAAAGCTCAGTTTTAAAAGACAGTCTATATCAAAGTTTTAGTTATTACCACATAAAAAAAGGTTCAACTAATCTCACAAGTGTTCTAAAAGATAATTCCATATCAATGCAGGATGGCATAATATCAAGGATGTATAAGATTTCTTAGAGACAGAAAAACTTGGTATATCACTCCCACATTCTCCTGTAAGAACAGAATGTTTCTTTCATAAAGAGAGCAAATATTAAAATGCTAGGATGTGCTTTACTGTGACACTTCACACTTGTATGACACATCACTCATTGAGTGAAATGATGCACAGACTAGTGTGCTGCTCCTCTGACTTCAGTAAAGGCTGCCTTGGATCTACTATTTCAGTGCAATGTCTTAACTCTTGAAAGGTTTATATATATATATATATATATATATATATATGTAGTTTAATCAATATAATGGCATTAGCATATCTTCAGATATGGTGCCACCATATTCTAAAACATGCAGACTTGACCAAGTTTCATTTCTTTCCTCCAAAGACTCAGTTTTGGTGTGAGAAACTTATTCATTAACACCTTCTTGATCATTGGATTTTACTGTGAACACTCAACCTTGCTAGGCACAAACATTTCAAAAGCCCTTCCACAACTGAAGACCTCTATGTAGCTCTCCAGTGTATCCTGATTGCCACAATAGGATCCATAGCCCCCTTGATATAAGTACTGCCTCTTCCAGCTGTGTTTAGAAAGTAGACTGTAACAGCGGCTTTTACTGTGTGAGTCCCAACTCCACTCTATGCCTTGGAAGTAATGTCTTATCACTTATTTTTCCATAAATGCCCGAGATGCTTGCTGTAGAGTTTTTAATTTCAGGCCATGGAAAGTCACTCCTTTTGTTTTCAAGATTTTTACCAGCTTGATAGAAAAATCTGCTTTTTGTCACATGACCTATTTTTGGTGTGAGCTGATTCAATGGGACTGGGCTAGTTAGGACAACCTTTCTCTGTTTCCTACCTAAAAATCATATACCACCTTTTAGCCTTCACTCAGCTGCTTATTTTAAAAATTTCCCGTTTAAAACTTTAAATGCTAAAACCACTTCAACTTATGTAGAAACCATGCATCTTTCAGGTTAATTCTGGCAAACTGAATACAGAGAGATGGAGAGCTTGAGACTTTGAAAGAAAAATCACCTGAGTAAAAATAAATTAAAAAACCATAGTCAAAGTAGTAATATTAAAGAAGATCACCAAGGGTTTAAAGTAAAACTCAAGCAGAACAAGAATTCTGTTTCCTTTAAAAACACAGGATTAGAAAAAGCTAAAAAAAACCCAAACAAGTAAAATTGTCCATTACTTTTCATAAACAATTGTTTACAACTTAATTTCTTTTATAACATTATCCAACTTTAATGCTTCAATATAGACAAAATTCAGTCTTTACATTCCCTCTGATGAAAAACTGCTTATCATTTGTGTCTTTTTCCTTTATTAGATTTTACATTGCATTGTATTTTACCTGAAAAAAAGAACCTAGAAAAAAATATTTTTTATAGTGGTCTAAAATAACATAAGTCCTTCATAAGACTCCAAAATATTTCAATCTATGTGCAATTAGAGATGATAGCACAAAATCACACACATTCATTTTCATTTTTTTGAAAGCTATGCCAGACATGAACAAAATTGCTAAAAGAAAATAGCCCCAAGAGCAAATGTGGCTCCATGGTCTATAGATAGATTAATATAAATATGTTCCTCCTCCAAATACATTCCAAACTGAAGCTATAGCTCAATAAGGAAGACATATTTCCATCTTAAAGTTATCAGTAAATATTTTACTAGCAGTCTCTTGGCATGTTTTCAACTCTGAATCAACATTTACATGCACTTTTCAGCAATCTGCTTCCATATATAAGTGAAAGATCCCAAAATACACTTTCACACCAGAGTTTGGATTGTAATCTCAGAAGGCCAACCTATACATACTATGTTAGATCTAGACACAATCAGACAAGGTAATAACAATCTTTCTGGGTACTTAGATTCCCTTATGTGATAGCAATAGGGTACGTATTCCAAATGGACAATCCAAGTAATTTTCTATACAGCTAGCTTCCATTTGTTAATTGAATGCTTCCTCGTACCTCCTCCTAGCAAAAAAACCTGCTCAAATTGCTTAGGTAAAAATTTCTTATAAATTGTGGATCCCTGCTCGCCTCAACATCTGCTAAAATACTGCTCTTACATTTAAAGAAAACTTTTTATGAATATAATAAAAAAATGAAATAGGAAAATATTAACTCATTTTCAGACATCTCATTCACACTTCAGAAGTTATGTTACATTAATTTCTTATTCACTTCATCTTCTGATTCTTTCTCATCTCAGGAGACTTAAGAGAACTTGAATTTTGCTATCCCTGCCTTCAGTTTTATACAAGTTCTTTTAAAGCCACCCTGCTTTGCTCATTTAAGTCTATCATGAACGTGGTCTTACAGGTCTCTTAGACACAATTGCCTATAAGTCTTTCATTTAAAGCATATCAACTGTACATGCTTCAGTAAAAGTGTTTCCATTTTAGGGCTGTGCATTGGAAATTCAGACTGAAACTGCTGGGCAACTTCCACCCCTTTTCTTATTCTCCTCAACCCCTTGCTCCCGTCACAAGCCACCCTTCTGCTGACAGTCTGATTCCATGTATTTAGATTCTCTTACCTGAACTAAGTTTTCCACTAGTGTCTTGTACCTGGTTCATAACTATGATACCCAGCTCTGCAAAGTGATGTTCGGCCATTGTTTGGCAAACATAAGAGATGTCTTTGAGAACAACCATAAACAAGCAACACATTGAATTATATAGCAAGTCAATTTGGCATATAATTTAAGGGCAATTAGAGGCTTTCTGTGCAATAAATTGCCATATGCATTAGACAGTGTGCCACAGAGATACAAAACCTCTCATCATTTAAATTTATTTTCAAAAAAATACTTTTTGCTGATATTACATTTAGTACAGGACTGTAGATGGCTTAAAGAGTCCTTGGTACCTCACTGCCTCTCAGTATGCATTAACTTTCCAAGTGGGGTGGATGCCATTTCTTATGTGAACAATCTGGCTTGAAGCAACCTCTGTGGGTGAATCTGATACAGTTCGTAAGTACACATAATGCATTTGAGACAGGGTTACACTGGGTTGGGTTGTTATTTTTTTGGGGGGGTTTGGTGGATTGTTTGTTTGTAGGTTTTTCATGCGTTTTTTTGGTCTTTTGGTTTGCTTTTTTTTTTTTTTTTTTGAAGGCTTCTCTTATTTAGCCCCAAATTACTCCCAGCATCAAACATAAGAAAAATTTCTTCATTAGATTCAAAAGGAAGAAAAAAGTCAAATTCTGTTTGTGAAGGTAATTATTTTCACTTCTCACTTTTAGTTGTTGTTGCTTTTGCCTATACAACTAAACTTATATATATATATACACACACGCGCACAAAGTGTGCCCAGAATATTCAAGAACCACTTCAAATATTCATGTGGTATGGATATATGCACATCCTATTGATTGATTATTACACAGTTTGCACCATTCTATTTGGAAGAGACCTCTGCTGGTCCTCTAGTTTCCCCTGCTGCTCAAAGCCAGGTGTCAAGAATGAATTTTGACTCAACCACTCGTAAAATAAAAATTCCATAGAGAAAAATGCAAAGACCACCAGATGACTATAGCTAGATCAGAACATAACACTACAGTAAATGTTTGTACAAAGCTTAACTGAATGCCTAGGGATTCATATTCCAATTTTAATTTAATCAGAACCTAATGCCGAAGCACACATTTACAGCTACCTTTTCAGCTCGTATTTTCACTAGAGCTCATTTATTTCTAAAAATAGCCTCCTGTAGTTTCATAAAAAACAGTGTTAAAGCAAAAAAGAAGTATGTAACAATGAGCAACTCTGCTGGTTTTGGCTGGGATAGAGTTAATTTTCTTCAAAAGGGCTAGTAGTAGGCTCCTTTTTGGATTTGCACCAAACACAGTGATGAAAATATAGAGGTTTTTTAATCTTAACCTAAAAGTTTTCTAGCTTTTACTCTTCTGATTCTCTCCTTGATCCTGCTGCTGGGGGAGAGGGTGAGTGGCTGTGTTGGGGTTAAACCACAACAACAACTTGTGAAATCTGGACTTCTCTCCCTATTGCAAACTGCAAATCTATTCACATATTGACTGGGAAAGTGCAGACCTGCAACGTTTGCTTTGCCACATTAAATAAAGACTTCCACAGTTCTGTATCCTATTTCCTGTAATTGTCTCTGCTTGAAACACCTCAGCAAGCCAAACTCATTTTCTTGTTTTTAAAGGGTGAACATGAAGCTTGTACAAATCACCATGAATGTGATTACCAGTCCCAGTTTTGATGTGATTACACTACACGTCTGACCAAAAGTCACTAGAAGTCATTCCCATCCCAAAGTATTTTCTTCTTGTGTAAGCTCAAATACATTATGGAGTGCTCACTGTATATATAAGCTGTCCACATGAAGATACAATTCACAAATGCAAGAATATTTGTAAAAGCTCCAGTTTAAATAATTTTATTTGTAACAAATAATACAAGTAGCTAACACAAATAACCCATTATTACAAATAACATGAGTTATTAAACCAATTTGATGGCTCTTGCTAGAGGTGAGGCTTATAGTTAAAATATATATCTATAAATAAATCATATGAGTAAACACAATGAAGAAGGTGACTGACTGTCAAGAAGGAAAAGGAATGGTTATTAGAAGATGAACTCTCTCAGTCAGTGTGAAAGCTATTGCCATGGGATCAATGCTTGATGGCTCCTGTGTTAATAGTCCTGGACTTAACTATAAATGCTCACATTACAACAAAGCACTACTGCAGGGGGTTGGGGATGAGGTAGGCAAGGAGGGAGAAAACAATATCATCCTTACTTTGTAGAAAAAAATTTAAAAAATGATTGGACACAAGCTCTTCTCCTATGCCCAAAGCTGAAGCAAACTGTTATTTGAGAAAGATTTTGAGATGTATGTTAATTTTTATCACCTTCAAGCAGAAGACCCTTTCTTCAGATTGTTGATTCAGCTTTTCAAAACCAAATTAAGATATAAATAAAACATGCACTACACAAGAAAAGGGACATGATACATCTCATTTTGATATTTCTTTTGCAGGCAGTATGACAAGCTCTCAGAATTTAATTTCCAACTGCCTGGTAGGAAATGTCTTAATCTCTCAGCTCCTGAAGACAGTTATCTTTCCTGTCTATTCTTTTCCCTTAAAAAGAAAATATTTTCTTTTTGTTTCCAAAATCTGTAGATAAGACCGTCTTGACAGTTAAACCTTTTAGTATTTGGTATTTTTATAATTATTAACCAAATATTAATAATTATAAAAATACCAGCAGGCAAATTAAAATCACACAAATTGCTAGGATTCCAATATCTAAACCATAGTGTGATTGATGTACTCATGCTTTGATCAACTTTTTTCAGCATCTGAGCTTTTGAATTAATAAAATATGATTCTTTGTTGAACACATGGTCAGTCATGAAAGTTTGCTATCAGATTTAGCTTTGCTGTTTCTTGTCTTTGTTTTCATTTAGTTTTATATATATGAATTAATTTGACCTATGCTCACCTGAGCAATACAGTATTTCACCTTTTTTGGCACATCCAGATGCAGATCAGTGATGAGTGGTGTCCCTCAGGGGTCTATTGGAACCAGTACTGTTTAATATCTTCATGAGTGACACAGACAGTGGGATTGAGCAGGTTTGCAGATGACACCAAACTGGGCAGCGCAGTTGACATACCTGAAAGACGGGATGCCATTCAGAGGGACAAGTTCTAGAAGTGGGCCCATAAGAATTTCATGAATTTCAACAAGTCCAAGAGCAAAGTGCTGCACCTGGGTCAGGGCTAGCCCCAGCAACAATACAGGTTGGGGATGAACACATCAAGAACAGCCCTGCTGAGAAGGACTTGGGGATGCTGATGGATGGGAGGCTGAACACGACCCAGCAATGTGCACCTGCAGCCCAAGAAGCCAACTGTATCCTGGGCTGCACCAAAAGAAACACAACTTGTAGGTCGAAAGAGGTCATTCTGCCTCTCTGGTCTGGTGAGACCCCACCTGCAGTGCTGTGTCCATCTCTGAGGTTCCCAGTAAAGGAAAGACATGGAGCTGATGGAGCAGGTCCAGAGGAGGGTCACAAAGATGGTGGAGCACCTCTTTTATGAGGAAAGGCTACGTTGGGGTTTTTTAGCCTGGAGAAGAAAAGGCTTCAGGGAGACCTTATAAGCAGCCTTTCAGTACCTAAGGAGGGCCTACAAGAAAGATGGGGACAGATTGCAGCAGGGCTTGTTGTAACATGACAGAGGGTAATCACTTTAAACTGAAGGAAGGTCAGGTTTTTTACAATGAGGGTGGTGAAACAGCAGAACAGTTGGCCAGAATGGTGAGGGATGTCCCATCCCTGGAAACATTCTAAGCCAGGTCAGACAGGGCTCTGAGCAACCATATCAAGTTGGAGATATCCATGATCATTGCAGGGAGGCTGGACTAGATGCTCTTTAAAGGTCACTTTCAACCCAAACCATTGTCTGTAATACAGGGCTACCCATCACCTTTGTACAGAAGCCTTTAAGCACAGTGTTTCAATAGCATCTTAGCTGTTTCAGGAACTTACTGCAAAACCCCCCACAATACCGCCTTATACACAGCTGCAGTGATTTACTGTGACCTGCCTGTGTGGTGCTATTACTATGCATGTTTCTGTTGCTGCTTGATTTTTTACTTCCTTCAGTGTGAGGGCTAGCACACCTTTTAGAAACATTCCCTATTCCATTTAAGCCTGTCCCTTTCTCAACATTTATCTAGAAATAATCTGTTGAATGCTATTTTTTCAACCTCTTATACCAAGGTGTTTTCAAAGCAAGTGAATGCCTTGTAACTACATTAAAACACTCTGAATGCAGCTCAGTCCCTTGCCTTTGTTGCTTGTCAGATGCCCTGATATCTTCTTAGCACATATTTCCCTAAGAATACAATGCCGTATGCTTCACACAAAGCGTGTGTGACACAACAAACCTAATTTGGCACAAAACATTTCTTCCTTCCAACATTCTGCAACTGGTGTTTTTATGCAGTCCCGAAACAAAAGTGTCTTTTTAGCACTTGATGTTAACATTCACTACTATAATCAGATTTACTGGTAGTGCATATGTCACAATAAATCCAACTTTTTACTGAATTGACAGTAGGGTATGAAGAAAAAAAATAAAAAATGAGGTATAAAGCAAGAGAAAACTGTAAGTGGGTGGGGACAAAAAATGAGGAAACAGAAGAAACTGAGAACCTGGGAAGAGGAGATGGACAAAAGACTAAAAGTCTGCTTTTCTTATTTGATTAAATAACAACGCCAAAGTCAAGAAGATCTCAGCTACAGCAGACGGATGATGCTACAAGCTGTGTGGAAATTACGTCTAATAAACGCAGGTCAAAACTCAAGTGAAAATATGGCAGGTGACATTTCTACTTTGAACTCCAAACTGCTTGAAGACATTTTAGGTATAGGTTTGGAGATCTTTGCAATTCTCATTTGATTAAAACTTTGTGCTGCTGGAGATACATTCAAGCTGTGTCCAGTCTCCTAACTGAAATTTCATAACTTCCCAAATCACAAGTATAACTCTACTACAAAACAGATGAGATTAGACATAAAAAAAGAGCAACTAGTGGAAAAGAGGTTATTAAACACAGTAGAATTCAAACCTGAATGACAAGGCAAGATATTACAGAGTTTTTTTTCTGAGGGGAGTGTTAGTTACACATATACATACACCTGGGATTTGATACAATACCAGTTTTCATAAGTACTACAAAAATGAGAGTAACATCTGTTTGTTTTCCATATAACTGATGAGAGTCACCTTGACTTTTCCTTATTTTTTTATTTTGAGGTGTTTTTTCTTCTTTTTTTTTGTAATAGCCTTAAGGCTATGCTACTGTCAAATAAAGGACAGCACTTATTAAGAACTAAGAGGACAAACATAACTGTCCTAGAATGAGTGTTATAACAATCAACATTGGTTTTCAAAATCTTTTCCCTTTCCTTTTATTAGAGCATGTCTCCTACAAGAGCATGAAGTATACATGCAGCAACTTGTCTGGGGGTTCAGAGTACTTTTTCTGTATCCCAAATTAACAAGCATTTAAATTGCAATATAAAGGGAAATAAAAGAATAAAAACCCAACTCATTCTTTAACTTTGCATATGCTCTATATCTTAGAATACAAATGTTTCTTATTATAGTACCAATGGTATATTTGCCATCCCAGCAAAGAACTTGTATGTCTGAGTAGTTCTCATCAGTATGAATCTCATTAAAACAAGAGTTTACCATTATTTAAAAAAAAAACCCAAACTACCATAACTGCAAAAGCTATTTTAAAAGCTGTCAAGGCATGATTAACAGTAGCTAATATCACATTTAGAAATCAAACCCTCATATCCAGATTATCCAATGACCAAATGATGTGCCTTCAAACAGATCCCTTCTTTACAGAATTGCTTTTTTTGAAGTTAAACCCATAGTAGCAAAATGGTTTATTTCACTACTCCCTAAAAAACATACTTGAGAACGAAAAATTATTAGCAATTTTAAGGCACACAGTTCTTCAATATTTGGCACATAACCACATAATGAGCTTGCAGGGGAAAAAGGCATGGCTCTAACTGTACTTTGAGTAACTTAAAATATTTGTGAACACACACACAAGACCTCTCAATGCAGCTCATGCACCCAAAGCCTGGGAAACAGGAATCTTCTCTTTCTCCAACATAATGTATAATGCATGCTCTGACCACCACTACGCCTTCCTTAGTCAGCCATATAGTGGGAAATACTTCATGCTATTCTTGCTTTGAGAAGCCCTTGAAATTCATTTTAAGTCTTTCAAAAAGACTCAAGGAACCATAATGACTATTATGCAACCACCCTCTCCCCTTGACATTGTACCTACAGTCACAGGAAGGGTGGATGGGAAGGCCATACAGAATATAGGGATGGGGCAGGGGTAAGCAAGTGGATTTGAAACTGCTGTTCACAAATTCTACTAACCTCCAAGACTTCAAAATCTTCACAAAATCCAGGAGAAGCAGAGACAACAACAACGACAACAAAGAATTTTGCATAGCAAGCTCTACCTCTCAAAGTTTAATATGGAAATACTGTGCTTCAATAAAGAAAATCCTTCAGTTTGCAGCATGTCAGTGGAGCTCCATCCTACTGTAAGGCACATGCAAAGAGACAGTAAAAACAAAAAAACACAAAACCCAAACAAAATTGGACAGAACATAAATGTTACATTGTACATAGAGGTAACTTCAGTGACCAAAGCCCGACAAACATTTAGTGGGAACTAAAGGAAAAAGCTCAAGAGAGGTCAAGGGAAGACGAATTCAAGGGTTTTGGAGATCAGCAAAGACACATCACCCACCCAAATATAAGGAACAGCATCTTGCCACTGGAAAGGTAGTCGAGCCAGCAGCAAGGCAGTCTGACATCACCCATTTCCTGTTTTCTTCTGCTTTAGTAACACAAATGAGGCCACCAAGGTCTTGCTTGTGCTCCCACAGAGAGCCTGGTTTGAGTCCAGGACCAAGAGGTTAATGTAGTGACTTGCAGCACTGGCTCACCATTTCCATACAAACCTTCACATGTCTCATTTGAATAGCTTTGTGTCTAGCTGAGCTACTGCTAGTTAAAATGTGCCAAAACCAATTAGTGAATAAAAATGCTGCTATAGAAACAGCATCTGATTTTCCAATTAGTAAAATTGCTGAAACACCTGCCATAAAACATAAATACATTTGGACTGGGGGTCTCTACAAGGAACTTTGCTTTAAAGTTTGAGGCTTTTTGCCTTTTTTTCCTAAATTCACCTTTATCACCATAATGAAAAAGAAGAAAGTGCAAGTTCTCTTTTTTCTTCTATCAAATGTAATACAAACAGTTGAAGTATTATTTTTAAGGGAGTCCAAAGACTGTGTCCTAAAGTCTTCAACTAATTAACTACGCCGTGCTTAGTGTTTCCCAGGCAAGAAAAAAATCCAGATGGCACTCAGTTTACAAAGAAGAGCAGTGCAATGAACACAATATTGAAATGCCACCTGTAAGATGCAAATGCTCTGACTGGCAGAGCTAAAGACAAAGCAATAGTAGCAGTAGTGCTACGGTACCTACAGTGCTATGGTACATAGTGGTGCGACAGTGGGATCAGGTAAGATATAAACAATCATATTCACCCTAGGCAGGTTCTGAACTCTGACCATAAATTCTTTCCTTGTTATTTTCAGTGTATCTGTATTGGCCAGTTCCCATCACAAAGGGAAACGGGATTCATATTTGCCCTGCGTTACACCTAGAAGCACCCTCTTGTAGCAGCCACTATCCACCCCACACTGGATAAATCTGAAGTCAGTCATCTAATGCTGATTTCCACTCTTAGCACCAGATAAGAGTGTAAATTCCCAGTAGGTCTTCCTGTATTTAAATTTTCCGTATTTCAAACAACCTCACTCCCCACGTATGCAGTAGGGATTATATACTTTTCCAGTACTTTGCAAAGATTATTTTGAAAATAAGACAAATAAGAGTTTTCTCAACTTTCTGATAGGATTCATATGATTGCCGTCTTATCTGTGATGGCACCCCCAAGTACATTATCATACACACTGAATTTAGAATGTGAGTAATGCAATGGAAACACAGTCAAAACATACTGGTGTCGTAAATAATAATATACATTAAGTATGGGCAACACGCAATCCTTGAGGAAAGAGGACAAAGTAGAGGTGCGTATTATTTCCTATACAATAATTGTGCCCCAACTTATTGTTCTTTTGAAGAACATCAAAACCTAGAGCAACTATACCATCAAGGAATTACAGATTTCAGTGAGAGAGAAGAAATTGTGTATTTTTTTTTTTTCCCTGTAGGGAAATGATTGATCATATAAGGGCAGAGTATTTCAGCAATTCAGACTATAAAACATCAGCCACATACTAATTCTCTGCTTGTAAGAGCCTAAAATCACCCATAAGGATTCCCACTTCAGAGATCCTAATCGGACTGAACATAAGCAGTTAATCAGAAAGGCAGGTTTTCACAACAAATGTAATAAATTCCCAAATGGTCAAGCCCAGCAGTGCTTCTTGAAACAGCAGCAGAAGTAACTGCAGCAAACAGATGTTGTTGTTTCACAAAGACAAGTTTTAACAAACTCTTTAAGACATGACTCAAAAATAATATTGTGATGTCAAAACAGATAATTATTTGACCAGAAAAGGAGAACAACAGTGATAAGAGACAAATTTACACTTTTAGCGATGTACATTGCTCACTGCATTTTCATTTGTGAACTGGTTACGCCATCCCTTGGGACCAAGAGAAACAATTTGTAAGTTTGTTTGGGTTTTTTTTGTTTTTTTTTTCTTTCTGGGGGGGTTTTAGTTTGTCAAAAATAAGTTGGTTTTTTGGTTGTTTTAAAAAAAAGACCTAATTAACTTTTTACAGAAATGTCCTCTCAGTTACATACTGGTATATTGTGTTCCAGAGTTTCAGTAATGTGTTAACTTCAACAATTTATATAAAAGCATGCTCCTTGCACAGTTATTATTCCTGAATTCAAAAGGAACATCTTTAGACAGAGGGACTTATCTAAAAATTACTATTTCGTTAAGCAAGTCACTTTCACTTCACCTTTGAAAGGTGTTGTCATGCCAAATACCTTTTGAGAGTACAAAGTTTGTGATAAAGGCTCTTCCAGCATTATGAATTATGCTCATGCTCTGAATACTTAAGAATAAGATATGCTTCCTTTATAGGCTTAAACCATATTAAAGCACACAAGATGCCATGGAAGCTATTAGAAATCTTACCACTGAAAGAAATTAAAAATTTTTTCAAGAGTAAAGAAGAGATGCAACAGTTCCATTAAACAGCATGAGGGTTTTTTTAACTTGATTTATTTCAGCCTCTGCAGAACTGGCTTTTCATCCTGATACTGCTTTCTGGGACTTCTATAAGCCAGGAGAACACATAGATTAAAGACCAAACAAATCAACCAACCCTCTAAACAGCCAACTAATCAAAATAATCCTGTTTGTTATTACACAGCAAACAGAAACCCCTACATTGTAATTCTAGTTTATGACCAGCTTTCCACAGAAGGCCTTCTTCCTGTATTTCTAATAAGGTCGGAAATTAAGTACACTTGAAATCCCAGGAGAACTCCTTCAACCCAGTGTTTCTGGCAATTTTTAAAGTAATTGTATTTACAAGGTTATTTGTGGTTGTAAAAGAGTAGAAATGTTTTCAGAATATTCACATCAATGCAGGACGTAAGTCCACTTGCATTAAGCACTAGTAATCTCATTGACGCTGATAAAATTATTCACGCTTTCAAAATTAAGTGATTAAGCATATTCTTACATTTTTTCCTGGGTTGGATCTCCAGGTAATAGGCTTAACACACTGCACAGGCTGCGCACAGCTTTGACATGAAGATTATGTTCTAAAACAACCCCAAAACTCAAGTATATTGTTTATCTCTGGTCTTCTTGAGCACGTTAGTCTTTCGGGGGGACAATCAACTGTTCTCTCTGAAACTCCCAGACTAGCAAGAGAACTAAAGGGGGTAGAACGTATGCAATTACTTCACAAAAGGACAAATCTACAAAGAATTGACAACAGGCTACACTGCAGGGAATGAGCTGAGTTAAGATTTGTATTGTGAATTAAGATTTAATGAGTCCCCGGGCAAGTTTTATCAAAGAAACTAAAGGAAAAGAGGACTGCTTGATCATGGATTGGCTAAATGAAAATGCTATGTATGTTAAAAATAAAATCCATCCAAGACAGAGTGACCTTGAACATTTAGCTATAGCACTAGCCATCAGGAGGTAAAACATCTTGTTATTTCAACGTAATGATGAATTGGCTGCCATGAAAAGAAAGCTACTTTGTAAGAGTATTTCAAAATCACAGTGGCATATTTGTAATATGCATTTTCTAATAATATGTGATTGCAAATACGTTTTTTTCTTTTTGGAAAGGTTAGAAAAAGGGAACAGCTTTCTAAAACAACTAAAATAATCAATGAATTGTCTGAAATTTTCAGTAGATTATCCCTATTTTTTCCTTATATCCCTTCCAGAGATAGTAATCTTTAATTAGATGGGCACCATATTACATCTAGCACACAAATAGAACCATGAAGGACAATGACGCTAACAGTTCACTGCACAAAGTAAGTTTTTTGTTTGTTAACTACACTGAGAAACAGGTTTTCAGGACAGAGAAAATATAGTTTATGGACTGATGCAGATACATCATAGGCATAAAGTGGTTATTTGGACAAAACATTTCAGCCAGTCTGTCCCAGTGGTTCCATTTCCTATTTCCAACTGATGATAATTTAAAATGTAATTGATGGTAAATTATTTGTGGACTTGCAAACTACAGCTTTCAAAATCATAAGTTTGAGAACATTTTTCAACAGTTTTTATTCTATATGAGACATAAACTGACACAGAGACAGGGGAATGTTCTGTTCCCAACAAATTGAACTCATGTATGTAAAACATAATCTTAGGCCAGATTTCAAGTACCAAAATTGCTGATTAAGATCACATCAGATGGAGAAAAAGTGTGATCTAATGTCTTCTTAAAGAACTCATAGAATACAGCATATTCCAAAAAATAACAGCAACAAGGGCAATTTTATTCAGTTTAAAGAGAGTCAATGTTCTTCTGTAAAACTGCAGAACAGAAAATTCTCTATGAAAAGGCAGGGAATTTAAAAAAAACTTAATTCTTGCAACTAGAGTCATAGTCAAAGGGAAATACAGAGGAAAAAACCTGATGGAAAGCATTACAGCTTGTCCCCATGACTTGATGGAAGTCATAGGAGTGGATACAGCCATGCTCAGGTCCCAATTAGACTGATTTGGCTCAGTCCCTTCTTCTATCCCGCAGCACGAATCATTAAACTGCAATCTCTATGACATCTTTAGGACCAGCAAGAATCTAAGGCTGTGGAAACATTTGCAGAAACGAATTATTTGTAGTTCTAAGAAAGGATCTTTCACAAATTACTATGGAAAAGCAGATTTTTAAAATGTAGAAATAAAAAACATGGTCAGAATCTTTACTTTTTCCCCCCTCAGAGTTCAGGGTTTTTTTTAGAAATGAGACCTTAAGGGATTAGTTCCCTTCTGCACTGAACAAATATAATTTTTTTGCATTATTGTAGCTACTTTTCCGTCGTACAAACAGTATTACTAGATGGTAGCAAAACTACTTGCCGCAACTGAGAATAGCAATGCACTGAAAATGCACCTATCTACAAAGAGGATAGAAAAATAATGGTAAAGAAAACAGACATCTTTGCAATCACCAATCATATGAAGTTCAACAAAGACAAGAACTGGATTCTGCACCTGGGATGGGGCAACCCCAGATGTATGTACAGACTGGGGAATGAGATGCTGAAAAGCAGTGCCATAGAAAGGGACCTGGGGGTCCTGGTCAACAGCAAGTTGAACATGAGTCAGCAGTGCCCGGGCAGCCAGGAGGGCCAACCATGTCGTGAGGGGCATCAGGCAAAGCATCGCCAGCCGGGCAAGGAGGGCATTGTCCCGCTCTGCTCTGCACTGGGATGGCCTCACCTGGAATAAAGTGTGCAGTTTTGGGCACCACAATATAGGAAAGATATTAAGCTATTAGAGAGTGTCCAAAGGAGGGCAACAAAGATGGTGAAGGGCCTTGAGGGGAAGCTGTGTCATAGAGGAGAGACTGAGCACACTTGGTCTGCTCAGCCTGGAGAAAAGGAGACTGAGGGGAGACCTCACTGCAGTTACAACTTCCTTATGAGGGGAAGAGCAGGGGCAGGCACTGGTCTCTTCTCTGTGGTGACCAGTAACAGGACCTCAAGAAATGGCTGGAAGCTGTGTCAGGGGAGGTTTAGTTTGGATATTAAAAAAGGGTTCTTTACCCAGTGGGTGGCTGGGCACTGGAACAGGCTCCCCAGGGAAGTGGTGATAGCACCAAGTCTGACAGAGTTGAAGAAGTGTTTGGATGATACTCTTGGACACATGATGTGACTCTTGGGCATGGTCTTGTGCAGGGCCAGGACCTGGACTTTGATGATCCTTCCAACTCAGCATATTATGTGATTCTGTGATAAGTTAATGTAAAACACTACTATCAGAGTACATCTCTTAAATTCTCTATTTTTTTCCCTTATCTGCACTTACTTGAAATAGCTGCAAAAAAGGCTCATTTATATTTGCTATGAGGACCGTAGTCAGTAAGATAAAACTTCAAAATTCCCATAAGATATGGCCTCCTAGGAATAGCAAACAAAGTGTCCAATCCCTTCCCTAAAATCTCAAATACAAGACTATATTTATGCTTCTTTTCTATTCAGGACACATTTACCAGTGAATAAAAAAATCTAATTCTACTCATTCAATGTTAGAAAAATACTTTTAGATGCAGTCTTCCAAAAATCAAGAAATACTTACACATCCATAGAGGCAGTAAATCATGGCCCTGATTAAGTAATTTGGCTTTTCACTTCACCTTCTGCTTTCTCTTTCTCTTCATAATGTAGCTGCTAGCAGCTGCCCTTTGTTTCAATAAACTCTTGGGTACATGTATATTCTCCCTGTCAGTCAACAAAAAGACTGATCAGAGACAAACTGAGGAAGAAAATCCAAACAACAGGAGAGAGATTCTGATCCACCGACGTCAACAGCAAAACTTCTATTTCTGCATGACCAGCGCATCGCCTTCATGTAATTATCCAGGGAGAGGTAAAGTGGTCTAATGGTTTCAGCTCCAGTCAGAAAACATGCAAAACTGCCAGATTTCAGGTATGACCCTGGGCAAGTCACATATCTACTTTCAATTTTCTCATTTGTAACACACAGATAACAAATCTGGCAAATGTAGATGCCATAAAATAGCTAAGCACGATTATTGATTTTTGCCCTATAAAAGGCAACAGTGCAGAGCTCAAGTTAAAAACACTGTATCCCAGAGCTTGCAAGCAAGAGAATCTCAAAGGAAGAGAATTGTCTACTTTTATAATTATTGATTTTCATAGGGCACATATACTTTATTACCTTGACAGTCTTTAAATATAGAGCTTCATAAGGAATTAACACACCAAGTACAAGAAGAAATGGACCTTACATAAATGCCAGCAGCAGACCTGCTTTAAATAACAAAAATGAAAGATGCTATTAAGTAGGCTAAATGTCAGAGATTCCTGAGTGCTTAAACTTAATTAGAGGCAGACTTTGTTTTTATAACATATTCTAAATCTAAGGGTTCGTAGTTAATCGTATACCTGTGAGGAACAATCACCACAGATTTCTAAATTCTATAAATGTGAAAAACAGAGAGGTTGTTTATTTTGTACATCCCTTTGGGGAGATCTGTGAAGCACAGCTATGCAACCTCCCATACAGACAAAACACATAAACTGCTTTTGGTGTTTGTCCTAAAAGCTAACATTGTTTGGTTGTCAGTAGTTTGCCAGAAGGACCTTAATCCTGCAGGCTCCACACAGAAGGTCCAACTGCTCTGTCCATGCAGTGCAGGGGTCTGCCTGGACAAGCAAGTCCTGTATTTGAGTCCTGTATTTGCAGCCACAAATACTATCCTTGCAAATACAGCCTACGATCAGGGGCCATACTTCGGATTTTTAACCATCCTGTGATTCTTCTCTTTCATTGATTTGTTAACAATAATAAAGATACTTAGCTCTTACATGGCAAAAATTTGTAGAGAAGTCTTAAAACATCTAGCAAATCCCTCACAACATCTCTCCAGCCCACCCCACTCCCACTGACAAGAAGTCGCGGATTGAAGGACTCATCTTTGTGACACTGACCAGTTGTGTGGCCTGGCTAACTTCTGCAATGTCACCAGGCAAAGGAATATTCCTTCACAGAGCAAAACTGTTTATGGCATGTCACAAACTTATCCTTTACGTACATGAAGCTCATTTTTCACATGAGTAGAAGGTTGGTGATAGTGAATTGTGTTTTCCCATGGACTCCTCCAAAGAGTTACAAGAAAATACCTAGCAGCTGCAGGAACTGAACTCCTAGTCTTCTCTCTCATGGAATTGCCATTTATCAAGGACAGTATAGAATGGGGGAAATCACTGAAGATTGCCAAGGCAACTGCTGAAGGGGAAAAAGAGCAAAAATTAACTGATAAACATATATACTTTTTTCCCCAGGGAAACTCAGGTATAAATCCCCACAAGAATTTCTTTTGGAATAGCTTTTTTGTTTTTTTTTAAAGTCTGATACATTGTGCTCCTAGAACCACGTTGTTCCAGCTCCTCATCCCTCTCTGCACTGCATCATTTAAATCACAGGCAGTAATTGCCACTGTAGCTGAGCCAGAACGTGGCAAGGAGCAGGGGAGAAAAGCAAGGGATCATAATCTTTTCAACCAGATTTTTCAGAAGAGAAATCACGATGCTGCTAATGTACTGGCAAATATAAAACACCTTTATTGCAAAACATCAGAAAGGTTGCTGCAACTACTATGCTGATTGTAAGAAATATCAGCATCACTGCCACAGTATAACTCTTTGTGGCAAGCCAAGGATCAACAGTGTTTGCCACCTCATGGACAAACTGTAAAATACAGACTGTGTGTATTCATGACTGGTAGCAATTGGAAGCGGGATTAGAGGCTTTCAGATGAAAATTTGTTCTGTTCAGATGAACAGGACTTGTAGTCTTCTACAGCATTACTGAATATTGATTACAGCTACCTGTACTTGGATCTAGTATTTTCAAATCCCTTGTAAATAGAAAAAAAGTCTCTCTCCCTAAACACACTTTTTTGTTTCCACAGAAAGGGCAGAGTTAGTAAGAAAAAGGGGGGGGGAGCGGGGGGGGGAAGCAAGAAAGGAACCAGCTTTCTGGACCAGAGATGTTTCTAACATGCAATTTATAGAGCAAGTTTGCTTGCTTAGAGCCCAATAGAAGCAAAAATCTTCTATACCAATGCAGAAACTCATTTTCAAATACACAACAACACAGTTCATCACAAACTACATTTTTCAGAGAAACTAACATGTAGTATGATTATTGAATATCATGATGGAGCATGTGGTGGGAGTTCCTCTCCTTCCTCCCATACCAATGTTTAGTCACATCTTTTCTCTTTCAGTCTAATATAATTTGTGAGATGCCAATCAACTGGCTTCAAATTCCCAACTGTTGTCCCAAGAAGCTCCTGATCTGCTTCTCCTCATTCCAATCACTGAGACTGCATAGAAAACATATTTTCAATCTCTTGCTTTTCTGCTCAGTCTGTGACTAGATTGAAAAATCCCTTGCTAAACTGGGAATTTATGCCATTTCTCTTAAAAGGGGCTATAACAGCAAAGCTCAACCATTTGAATGCTAGTGCTGTTAAACTACAAGATGAAACACGAAGACTGACCTGAGTCATTAAAATGTCATTATTCAGAAAAGAATTTGCTTTTAAATCTCAATACAAGGCAGAATAAGAATCAACAATACATTCAACAATCTACCAATAAACCACGCATTTTCAGGGAGACGAACTAGATGGTTTCATTAGTCTCTGCCTTATCTAGGGTTCTCTCCTCCAAAACTGCAAATGTCTAAATTGGTAAAATATTCTAGTAGTATTTTGACTTGTATAAAAACTAGTGCAAGAGAATTGAGGGTAAGTGACAACTACACTATATAACGTAAATTAGAGTTACTAATTTATTCCCACTTATAAAACTTCTTAGTACAGTGTTTTTATTTCCTGTTGTCAATGATTTGGTTTGCTAATTGTTTATGAAGTGAAGCCTGGTTAGATACTCACCAAATATGGAATAAAACCATCCAATTTAAAGTGCAAATTATCTCTGTCCATAATGTGTGTTAAAAACTTAAATGAACCTCAGATCAGTAAAACTTCACCCAAATCTTAAATCAGGACTCTGCAGATCTTTTAAACTTCTGATATTTTGGCAGTTCACTGCACATGATTGCACAACTCTCTTTAGCAGGTTTCAGCAGTTTGGAGATGGTTAGTGTGACAAATGGCTCACTTTTCAAGAGATTGTGGTTTCAGCTCTTCCTCAGATTCAGATATGTGGAAGCTGGCTTTTTTTTTTTTCCCCCTTTAAAGTATTAATAAATATCAAAGCTTATCCCCTCCTGCTGAACTCATAACTCTAGATATTACATTTAGGCCTTTCCTGCAGTATTACTTCATAGAGAGCAATGTATTGCAACTCAAAGAGATCTTTCTGCCAATTTAAAAGGGAAAACAAGGACAAAATCATGGCAAGAGTTGGATCTTGCCTTTTAAGTAGTGTTAAATAACCCCAAAAAACGCAAACAAAACACTTCACGACAAAACTCATCAAGAAGAAAGGTGCCACAAATGTACAGACCTCTTGACAAATTGAATAAAACACCTGCGAGCAAACAAGTCTGCAGACTTATTCTAATGGAAACAGTATGTAGACAATTGCTCGTTTTCTCCTTATTTTACTCATTTAAGGCTACCTTAATGATGTTGATACATTAACTCACACAAACTCCATTTCTGAGCACAACCAAACTAATGGTTATTAATCTTAGTTTCCTCCCTATTTCTCCACTCTCTTTAGATATCCTGGGAACCATCTCATTAAAAGACAAAATTCAACCAGACTAGATTTATGCAAATTAGTGCAGTTTCTGACTACTTTTTTCCACTGAGAACAGAATCCGACAGGCTAGCTGGCTTTTGTGCCTATTGTATTTACATTATTTACATTTCCACTGTAGCTGCTGTCAATTACACAGATCACTTAGCACCCATATACTAAAACAGTGAAAAGTAATGAAACACACCAATGCAACTACATTGGCCAGGGGAAATATCTCAAATTTCATGTCCATATAGTAACAGAAATAAAGAAGTCTCTTTACCTGAATCTAAGCTCAGGACAAGTAAAAGAAGAATAGTTCCTGTTCCTCAGAAAGTTCTTGAAAATGTTGCTGCCTTTGCCATGACTGATGGTAGTTTGCTTCCTGCAACTGGCTAGCTTGGGGCAATGAAACTTGGGGAACATCACACAGCAAACATCATATAGCTGCATCTTCCTTCAAAACTAATGTTTACAGGGGGTTTTGCCAGTCTATTAGAACTACTGATTATATGTAACTTTTTTTTTCTTTCAACTGAACGTGACAGGCAGGAAAAAAAATCTCAATAAAAATCACCATAATCACAATGAATAAATCTGAAAAGCATTTTTTCCAAGTCAGTTGCCAGCACATTACCAAAAATGGAAAAAAGAACATCACAGTCACAAACCACTAGCCTGTACTGGAAGCAAAAATAACTGTCCTCCAATCCCATTTTGCAAAGAAATCCACATTAAGTGCTTTCTTATGCACTGAAAAGAAGTAATACCAGGACTGGAGTATATGCTTCCTCTTTGTTTTTAAAACTCTCTGACACACTCTGCAGGTCACAAGGCGTCATGTCATCACGTTATATTCTAAGTGGAACAGAGGAAAGCGTATCAGGACCTAAAGGGAGGGAAAGCAGGCTGTAAAGCCTCTTCGAGAGGGGAAGAGAAAATACTAATAATAGAGGAAAAAAAGTAAAATACAAGTGTAGCAGACAATATTCAAAAGCTTTTCTTTAAAGACCAAACACAGGAATTTAAAGAGTTTTAAAAGTTCACCCAAATATGTTATTTTACTGCTACATTGGGATAATGGCCTTCTTTTCCATGGTCACGTCTCCTTGTCTTGGAGAGGTACTAGGACGGCAAGCGAGCCAGAGGTGAGGCGAGGGGCACAGAGGCATCAGTGGAGAACAAGAATGTTTGCCAGGGGAAAGAGGAGGGAGAAGGACATTGTCTAACTATGAAGCCTGCAGACCATGTCCCAGTAGCTCCAGCAAAAATGCCAACACCTGCCACTGCAACACACGACCCTTGCCATTATACCTCCACTGGTCTGCAGAAAGACCAATTCCTTCTATCCTAGCAGAGCTTCCTGGCGCTTCTCCACCTCTTCAACTGCCTGCACAGTATCAGACATTGAACAGAGTCTCTCATTTTGCCAAGTATGCCACTGATGCCCACTCTCCAGCTCAAACCAGCTGGAAGAGGAGGATACACAAATGTGCAGTACACACCATAAACATGATCTAAAGCTTTGCATCATGGTGGAGTGAGCAAAGATGGTGAATCAAACTCCAACACATCTTGAAGCTCACACTGGAATAAAGAGGAACAGTGAATTGAACTAAGTGTGGAAGGAGAGGGGCAGTGAACCTCATGAAGCAGCCACAAAATTCAAATTAATTTTAAACATTTCTACAACATCCACAAAGCCTAGAATAACTTAGGGATGTAATTTCTAATGCTCATTTGTGCTTAGAATTTCTAGTTCTAATTCTAAATCACATTGCAATCACTGCCAGAATAAGTATGTACTCTCACATGTAGGTGTGAAATTTAAGACTACAGGCTATGCCTTGGAACATGCTTCTTTCTTGAGATGAGATCTTGACCGTGACACCTGGCTCCCTGTATATAAATGTTGTCTTCACATAAATGACATCTGTTCTACATCTCAACAGGAGTGACTTCCCAGAAATAGTGAACAAAGACGACAGAATATTTTTAACTTCTTTAGTACTAAGGGAAAAAATTTCCCAATTTTTTACTTCACATTTTTAGCTTATGCAGCCCCTGAAAAATAAGCTCTGCTACAAGCACCAGAGCTGCTTAAAACATAGGAGCCCTTAAACTGAACGATCAAGCTTTACAGAATGCGTGGCGCTCGCTGATCCACCATTACTAATTTGCATTTCAGAAGCACAAATTTCAAAATGTACATAACCAGTTGATACAAAAAATTTATAAACATTTATTTTACCATGACATTTTCTAGACAAGAGAATTTCTTTTTATGTCAGAAATATCCTGATGATACTGCTAAGCAGTGTGATTTCATTCAAGATAGAAGGTAGAAAAATTTGTATTAAAAAGGCAGGTACAAGGTACCCTTGCGCTACAAGACTCCTTGTTAAAAACTCTTTCCATACATATACTTCTCCCAGAAATGAAACCTTGGTCATGATGCATTATGCACAATTTCAGAGATAAGTTTATTGTGGGAGAATCTTGGATTTTAAAAAAAAAATTATACAATGGAAAGCTTGACTCAAGCTTAGATATTGGGATAACTACTGTTGCATTATACACTAGAGATGGATGACTGGATAAAGAAGTACTGTGAAAAATGCAAAAGGGCTTTTTAAGAAACCAGCCAAACACTGACGCTGAAATACAAAAAATCTAAATCTTGCTGAATTACTTGAAGTGACAGAAAACTTATCATTATGGAAACAATATAAATCTAAATAATAAAGATACATTAAAATACAGTAAAGTTACTTTGTTTTAATTCTTTTCCCAACACTGACAGTTTTATGAGGTATATATAATCAAATTACTCTTTTTTCAAATGTGTTATTTAATTTGAAACAATAGATCACATTCAAATCTTGTCATAATATTTCCTCTTCCCTCCAAGTCCATCATGTCTAAATTTTGTGAATATATATGTAATAAAAATCTCATGGTTTTGAAAGAAAAGAAGCAAGCTTTTAGCAATTAAATTGTATAATAACTGAAGCAAATACTTTCATAGACTTTTTCAGGATATTTACTACATATTATGCATCTAGTCTAATTAGACTAATTAGTTAGGCTGACAATCATTTAAGTTGGGATGAGCGAAACAACTTGATGATTATATTCTTTTTAATAAAGAAGACTTTTTGATTGGGTTCTCTCACAGAGAAATCCTTACAAAAACAAGCAAGCAGCTGGTAGCTAAAAGCTATCTTCTACTACGCAACTGTTTACATCAAACAGATAGGAAGTACAATGTAAACAGTATTTCAAGCATCTACATTCCTACAAAGGACTACACACAAATCCATGATTACTTTTTACAAGAAGAACTATAAGCTTCTAACCACAGAGGTTTTAATCATTACTCTATGCAGCATTAATGTTGACAAGGCAGTACAACCCCTCTTTGGAAGCACTTTCTCAATCTTTAGTCATGCTGTCCACTCTCAAATCTCACAGTTGCTGAGGCAATGTCATGCTTACCTGGCTAAGATGGGTTCACAAACACCACAGTTCCACCCTTTACTAGCCATAAAAAACTTTGCAAACTTTACTCTGTCTTTAAACACACTGACCTCTAGGCATAGAAAAAAAATCACAGGTATGTTTCTTGACTATAGACTAAATTTGCAAACTTGGCAGGGGAAATAAGAGCAAAATTAAGGAGCAATGCCTTTTTTTGACTATTTAATAGTCAAGCATAAACGGGTGTGTAATTTAGCAGTGCCATAGTTACATAAGCATACATTTGAACACGCATTCAATTCAAAACCCCCACCCTCTGGGAATCTGTGCCCTAGTTTCCTGGTAGCCTACAGCACATGCCAAATTTGAAATGGAAATATTTCCCTAATCAGCTAAATCTGGGTCAAAATGTCAGCTCGGCTTAGGTCCAAGTCATTGCCACTCATGATCTCTAGAACGGCCATAATGAATATTTGTGTGGCCTGAGGGACCCCAGACACTCACCGTGGGGCACGGCCTCCTAACAACTGCCACAGAGCAGAAAATACATACACACTTACGCCTTCCTCTGGTTCACTTCCTTAGGAAATCAAACATCAGGACAGAAACACTGCTCTTGTCTCCACTGCCTTTGTGCCCTCTCAAAGGTTGCACAACAGTTCCTGTTCCATAAAAAGGCACAATGCAATTATGTCTCCTGTTGGGACACAGCTCATTTGCACAAAAGCACTTTTGCATTGTAACTATAGCAAATTGAAGGTTATTTACTTTTCAGCCACTCAAATAAACCACCTTAACTGAGATACATGATGTTTCCAGGTAAAAGCCCACTTGCGAGGAAGGGGCAGACACACAACACTCAAGAGGAATTACTTAGGTGTGCTGAAGAGGAGGACAGTGGTACCAGCTAAACTCGGGGGTAAGCAGGTGAGTCTCTTACTGGCACGTACTGAGTCCCCTGCCATCTATAGTCAGCAGCTATTGATATTTAGCAAACTAAGACAGCAAAGACAGTATTAGTTGCTTCCATTGACCTGTATTTAAAAAATCAGAACATTACACAAGAAAGCAAGGTTTTCGTTTTGCAAACTGCTAAAATAGATGGTGATTTATTAATTACTGGGGAAAAACCGCTCATGCAATTATTGTCTTCAGTGAGTCATACAAATCAAGAGGATAAAACGGAAGTCAAGTCTTAAAGACAGGCTATCCTCTGACTTTACTAGGCTTGTATCAATTTACACCAGCAGCATACCTAGGTCTTTATTATGACGCTTCCATTATTTTAAATCAGTAATGCACAATCTCAGCATTAATTCTAGGTAATTTTTCTAGTCTGGGAAACAACTACATACATTCAATGTGTATGAATACATGCACATGCATGTTTTATACAGACATGTTACAGAAACTTAAAATAAGTTGTTCAAAATCACCTTCCCTTACTTTGTAAACAGTTCCCTTTTTTATATATTTGGGCCCCTAGTCAACAAAAAGATCTACTACAGTAAAACTGCATTACTTGACTGTCTTGGACTGCACCACTGTATAGTCCAGGATTAAGACACCTTAACCTATAGAAAGCTACGCCCCTTCATCTAAACCTGATGTTTCCACACCTGACACATATTTTGTGGGACATTATCTTTTGGTGGCAGAGGGGTGGGAACATCTTTTATTCCTGAGGCAATCCCAAAGGTGGTGCCAAGAGTAGGCAAGCAGCTCTCCTTAGCTATAAAGAGTACTGCTTCAGGGGTTAATCACCCGGGACTGTTTGAACAGAGGGACATCTGGTACACCTCCCCACAGAGACCAAACAAATCATTTCTAATCTCCCTCTACTGTATCAGGGTCTGGGTTTCATCCAGTGTTAATTTGCAAGTTTACTGTGCATTCATCATTTTCACAATATTGTGTAGATAAAACACACAGCTTTACATTTACTCCAGCAGAGCTTTAAACTGCCAAAAGACAAAAGAAAGTGTTGGGTTCTTTTCTAAAGAACACTCACCTAGTACTGTTATTCTTTTAAGAATATACCTATGCTATGTTTCAGAGCTACTGAATCATGCAAAACCAAGAGTGTGAAGAATAAACAGAGCAAAGTGTGATAACACAAAATGTATGTTATTTGAGATAATAGAAAGGGTGAAATGAAAAATGATACTCTTAGAAGTACCAGTTCTATAAAAATTTCAAACCATCAATTTTACATAGCAAAATGAACAAAGCAGCTCCACAAGCAAGGCAAATACTTATTTCTCTTTGTACGAGATGCAGAAGAAATGGAATTAAACAGAAGTATTGTTTTTGCACTGTGAACATAAAAGATTGAAGTTTTGTATGTGAAAGGACTTTAAGCCTTTCCCCCGCTTTGACTTACTTTTTTAATTATTCTACTCTCACTTTCCATCTGAACTCCACTACAGGGCGACTGTGGTAAAGATACACAGATGAAGCTTTGACTGGGATAAAGTCCATTACATTTTATTTGAAAAATGAAGAGGTACAAAGAAAAAATAAATCCTCTGAGAAGTATCTGTGTCAAGTAGGGGAGGGAATACTCCTGTATCACTCAGCTGGGCTATGCACAGTATCATAAACTAACCTGAGATTCTATCTCTTCATTTTTTCTGTTAGCATATGTCCTGTGTTTCAGGGAATAACAGAATACAGTATAATTTAGAGGTAATAAACTGCAAAAGTCTTTGAACACGTTATCACTTCAACAAAGAAATCAAGTCATTATCTATATTCAGATATATTCATGGACTCTTTCATCATAGAGCAGTATTTCTGCTATGCATCTTGGAAGGTACATTGCATTTTAAAATCTCTCCATATATTCCAGCTTTAGGACAGTAATCTGAGCTTTATAATTATATCAAAATTATAACTTGAATTTTTTTTTTTTTTTTTTACAGATTGACAACATTTTGGCAAATGAAAAAATGTAGGCGTATTACTGGATTTTGAGATGTTGCTGCTGTACAGTTGGACTTGGTGGCGGTGGAGAAGGAGGCTGAGAGGATTTGCTGAGGTCTTGCTGAGCTGGGGCAATGGCATCAGTCATAAACAAAACTCCACAGCCTATCTGAAAGGCATACATATTTTTACTCCCAAACTGAAGTAGAACCAGCCTGGGCACTTGAAATATGGATGATTTTTGCCATGAAACCTCTAAACTCGGTTTGTCGGCACGTCTCGGAGCACATTTTGCTAGTACTAAGAAGAAATTATCATGATAACTATCATGATACTGAAAAGTTTATATCTGGGAAAAAAGAAAAATTGCTGTAGCACATAATTCTCAGTACTTAATTAATTTCCTGGAGAAAGTGTAACTGGCCTTTTTATCTTCACAGCAACAACATAAAAGAGAACTGATCCATGCACGGCCCCACATTCTTTCACCTTGAAGGGGCCTAAATATTCAGAGTTAGTTATGGAAATTTTACTGAACACAAACCAAATTACTCATATTTTAAACTGAGGAGACTGAACAAAAGCTATAATAACATGATACTAAGATTCCAAACTGGAAAAGATAAATGACATTTACTCAGCAACACCACAGCTTCTGTATATTTAATGATACACACTACAAAACCCACTAACATTTGCCAAGAAAGTGATCTATTAAGCAGAAAATTGGTCAAGTTAATAATACTAAGGGTTTGCAATTTAACCTTTGAAACTTCACTATTACAGAAAGGCATTTATAGAGGAATAAACACATACACACAGGTATCTGAATGGGCTCATACATAATGCTAGGCCATATAGATACTTCTCAGGGTAGCTAAAATACACAGTATAATTTCTGCATAATTGTCTACAAGAAGAAACAATTTACAACAGAACATTTACATTTCTATGCATTTAGATACAGAGCTTAGTTAAATATTATAAGCATAAGGATATTTTCAGGCAATTCTTTCTGTCTATGCAATTATTTTTACATTATTTCACATATTTTTTATGCATGTGTATATATAAACACACTCAAGACTACAAATATACATATATGTAGCTATTAAAGAGAATATATAAACAAAGACAGTGCGTATTTATGATTTATGTCCAATTTTTAAGTGGGTCAGATTTCAGATAGTGTAAACTATTTACTTGCATTCTGAAATCTTGGCATTCTTAAACAAATGACAGCTTATCTTCAAATCTTTAATCGTTATTAATATGATTTCTATAAATGTGTAAGCTAATTATACGCCACTATGACCTGAAAGTTTCTGAGCAGAACCATTTCAGTTTTTATAACTAGTAATATCTTGGTTAATAAACTTCAGTAATGTGGGGACACTTAATTCCAGTTGGAGCAGTTGGTGGAAGAAAAAGTCAATCTGTAGAACAAGAGACATTTCATTCATCCTGCCTTGCAAATATCAAGCCTTAACCCTTTCAGCTGCACTTCAAATTGTCTTATGTATCAGATACATACATATTTCAATATTTTACCCTATTGAAAGACATATTGACTATTAAAATACCTGTACAGAGTTGGAAGCAATAAATGCTAATTAACTGCATTCCTAAGACTATACCGCCTCATGTTTAAAAACATAAGTTTCCATTTCCTGAGGTTTCCCAAGCACCTTCAAAGAATATGAAACTGTATGTTTGGTTTTCCTGTGATACAAGAAGTCTACCAGCCAAGTCACAGCAGGCATGAGTTTGATCCATTTAAGAGGTGATCTTTACAGTTAATACTAGAGATGTAAAAGCCCTGCAAAAGACAGAGTTAAGTGGCATAATAACTAAAAGCAGGATTTTATCTTCTAGGAAGATGCAGATTTTTATCATCTGGAGAAGATCCACACCCACGACAGTGACCTTGTTCTGGGCACCATGTGCTGGTCACCAAGCTTGGCATTTCATTTGAAATAAATGTTACATGTACTGGAAGAGACCAGTTCACGATCTCTAAAAGTGGTTCATGATGTTACCCTATAGAGATAGAAATAGAACCACTGCAATTTCTTTTAGTAGCAACCCTTTTGTGTTTAGACAATTTGGATTGCGATACTGGAAATACAGTGTTACAGATGTCATAATGAAACAAACGGGCACTTGCTCTTAAACTAAAAATATTTCTTTTATTCATTGTTTCCAAGGATTCACAGAAATTGAAACTTGCTGAAAACAATTCACAGTTCTGAATGGTAACTGAACAAATAACCTTGCTAACTGGATCCTTCAAGATGGGTTCAATGTCCTCTAGAGGATTTTTGAAAACTGCAAAGTGCTTAGAATTTTATTCCTTTTTTTTTTCTTTTTTTTATATATGCTTCCTTTTGAATAGCAGTAGTTTTGGGTTACACCAAGGTGGAAACTTTGGTGTGTCTTTCCCCAAAAGCTCCACCTCACTGCCTGCCATCGCTGCGTCCAGGCCTGCGTGCAGCAGTCATTATCACAGACTTTGAGCACGCTGCATACTCTGCAAGTCTCCACTTAGGAAACCAGAGCCTAAAGTGTAAGTACAGGGTATGTCTTGAGGATCAATCTGCATCTCAAAGATCAACAGGTCCTCTTTTCAAAAAGCAGGAAGCAGTAAAGCACAACACTACCAATTTGAGAAAAGTGAAAACAAGGGAATTTCACTCTCTTCTAAGCCTCTATGAAACCAAACTAGCATAGAAGCTTCGTTAAAATCAGATTTTGGACTGCAGAATATGGATGTTATCTAATCACTGTTTTTAATTAGCACCATGTTTACAAGTGTCATTTTAATAATGAAATTATATAAAATAATCCGTGATCAGCACCCCTTAAGTCTTAAGAGAATCAAACAAAACCACTTGAAAATGTCAATATTTCCTGCCACTGGCTGGCACATACAAACACTGAAATAATTAAAACTGAATTTTATTTCAGTAACAGTTTGTTTTTTTTCTACTACCTTCAAATAAACAGGAATACACAAAACTAAAGAAGTTTTCAAGACAGTCTTATTTTAAAGTGAATGGTTCATCCTTTAAAGATTGCCCATGGTTTCTAAATTAAGAGATTAAGATCTCTCTGAAATCTTACCATTACTGCATAGAAATTAACAAAAGAGGTAGGGGGGAAGGATAGATGCATTTTTATGTAGGAGCAGATTTTCTGGATGGCAGCTACAGAAAAGAAGTAGCAGGAATTGAAGCAAAAGTCAAGTCTACACACTTAGATGAATTGCTGAGGTGCAATCCAAGCAGTCACAAAAATGTTTAGGAATAAAAATTTGTCTATGATATAGAAAATATTTTGGTAAAGAGCTGTACTTCAGTCCTGTGCAGCCAGACCTTAACCTCATAAAATGGTGTAAACTTTACTGAATGAAATGGGGTAATGTCATCTTACATTGCAGAAATATCTGCCTGCTATATTTTTAGATACCTATAAAGTTGTTTGTTGCTACAGAACAGAATAATGATGGCACATAACCACAATACTAGTTTACAGAGCAACATTAAGATGAACTTTATATAATCACTGGGCCTTATTGTATCACACAGAGCATGTAAATATAACGTGCTTACAGCTGGAAAGATGATTATTTTTAATTAAATGACCACTCAGGGGTTTATAGTTTTGAAACTGAAACATTTCCTTTTCTATTTCCAAAAGACAGTGTGTTTAAATTATGCCATTTTTAACATCAAATTAAAAAAAAAAATGCTCGCAGCAATGCCTCGTTTCAAACTTTAACTTCAATACGTGATATACAAATAGTTTTACAGCAGGATTATTTTCAGTGTTCAAAAGCAAATTGTTTACTTCGTATATTTTCATCTTTCATTAGAACTGAATGATAACATTACCTCTGTGACCCCCTTCCTTCAGTCATCTTTTTGATGCTTGTATCAGTAAGCATCAGTACTGGAGGCCATAATAACGATTTACAGAATTAATAGGATGTTCTGTATTTTTCCTTATCCTGTTCTTTTCTGAAAGAGGGTGTGGGGGATTCATACTCTATTTCAGATCCTTTTGTCCTTGGTGTCTATGTTCCAAGCACAGTTATCAGAAAGAGCTAAGCCCCAAATTTCTGTGATGGGGACTGAAGGCACAGAGATCTCTTAATGAGATTCAGAATTATCACAAGAAAAGCAGGCAAACAAATGCATTTTTCCTAACACTGCAAATGACAAGCATAAACTTAATGGTAATACAAAACCTTAAATTTGATAGATAAAATGAAACAGCTCATGAAGTATTAACTGCTTTCTGGCCTTCCAAATGACTGTGTAAATCATCAGAAGGTATTTGCACTATAAATATTTGAATTACAGTTTAATTTTAAGCTAAATACTTTAAAGTCCACAAAAGTGCCAGGAAGGCACTTTTATGACATTCCATTATTTCCTTTATTGCCCTTTCCAGATTTTCACATGTACACTGCAACATCTTCAGCATAACTATCTTCTGCTAGTTGTTTTCTGCACAAGTGGCTCATTTTTATATGCACAGTAAGGTCCTGTTTTATCCTGCTTTTTGTAAAAAAGAGTAAGAAGAACGACAGTGTAAGATTCCTCAAGATCAGCGTGTCATAATACTACAGTTCCCAGCTTTGGCCTTGTGTTAGTTACCTATTTACCCTCAGAGAGTAACAGAGTGTGCAGCATGCCAAGATACGATAATGGCAGGAGTTGTATACATCCTAACAGTAGTAGTAGGTTGTTGGAACATAAAATGCATTAATAAACTATTGAAGCAGCTTCTGAGAGAGGCAGGAAAGACACTTCTCAAATCTACAAATGCCATGCAGAAACAATTTTCTCATTTCTAGACTCTGAAAAACGCCTTCTTGAAACCACAGAGAAAGGATATCAGACAGACAGCAGATCCATCAACTACATCTGCCCGTTTCTGGGAGATTCCTAATGAGGAGATAACACGCAAACAAGTAGCAAATACTAACGACTAAAAGGGGATCAAACCAGTCTGAAACAGCCTAAACAAGCTGAATACTCATTCCAGCTCTATATTTGAATGGGTGCAATTTTTGGGGACACCTAACACTCTTATATTAACCTTAAGAAAATACTTCAAAGTGCATTTTCTAAGAAAAACTTAGCATTCTGGATTCTGATAAAAAGCATGTCACAAAACAAACTAGCTATTTTTTCCGGGAAGCTTATTCTGACTGAAGCTTATTCTATATATATGAAGCATCCTCTGATATAATCCCACCTGCAACTATGAATTATACTTCTTGCTATAACCTAAGAAAAAAAGATTGATTATGCACTTTTCCCCTCAAGCTTAATGCACCTCTAAAGACTTTAAGTTTCTCTTCATCTAAAATTCTAGTTCTGTAAAGGGTTGAATGGCATCCATTCTGACAGGCAATGTGTTTTCCAGACCGAATGCATTTAACCATTGCTTGACATGTTGTTTTTTTCTTTTATTTTCTGTGGCACATCTGTGTGCACTGAAATGGGATTTAGATTGCTTAATTAATAACAGGTTATAAAGCACATCATTAGGAATGGAGTTTACTTGAAGGGAAGAGGCCATCAAAAGCTACTAGAGCAATAGAATGGTCAGCAGCTCACCCTCTTGCTGCCCAAATAATAAATTATTTCAAGGGAGAGGCATAGAGAGTATGTACAGTACCTGGATCTACCATCAAAATGCTGGAATACTACATATTCGTACTTCATGAATGCTGAATTATTATTAGGAAAAAAATATAAAGCTGTATTTCACAAGTTACAATGCGAGAGAAAACAGCAAAGACCTTAATTTCCAAAACACAACTCAAGCATTAAAAGGAGAATTATCAATGTATACAGCCTGCATCTTTTACCATTTGTGGTACGTTTTTTAGCATACAGCCTGCATCTTTTACCATTTGTGGTACGTTTTTTAGCAGATTTCATGAAGAGTGAGGAATGACTATTTAAGCTGGGAAAACACCTTCATTTTCCAGTCAAAATTTGGAGGGTGTTGAGCAATATCTGAGACCAGCTACCCTGATATAAAAATACTTCCACGTAAATAAATACCACATTTCATAGGACAAATCTTGAACTAGCTCTTTAGGACACTGTAGCATTAGCAACAACATAATGGCAGCCACACAAAGTAAATCAACTCTCCTACAGTTTTCCATGGTGTGATTTTACAGCACTGTGACACTGCAAGCCTTCTGGAGAAGGAAAGTGTGTGTGTGTGTCTGTATGGCATTGAAATATTTTATCACCATGATAATAATACCAGCAGCAAAGACTTTTGGACTCTGTCCAAGCGACAGGTTGAACTATCTTCTGGGACAGGGGAAATAAATATAAACTTTAAAAGCTTAACATTGCTTGGTTATTGACAACATTAATAGGATGTGAACTTTCTGGCTGAAAACAGTTTGCAACTGCTCCAAGGATAAGTATGTAAGCTTCACATCAGAATTCATCTGTTAGAGAAACACACATTTGCACTCTATTATGTTTTAATTACTTCTTTGTTTGCTTGTTTTACTGTCAGAAGGCACCACATACATGAGGCTCTCCTGGAGCAGGACAGATTGTTAGGCACTTGACAGCTGCAGTTGGATGTTACTGCTCCACCTTTTCTCCCCTTCCTGTCCCTGTCCTAGGTTAACAAAGGATAAGGGGGGGGAAACAAAGTAATACACGACATAGTACCTCAATTGACCACTTGCAGAATACGGGACTAAACATACAAAATTTGATGCAGAAGAGCGCTAGCGAATGTGCATCCTCACAGGGCTTCCATTAGTGTTACAATTTGCTTCTACTCCTTTCACAAGCCTGCTTACACCTGGCAAATTTCTAGGTGATGTCATAGTTTATGATATCTGTCTTATTTAGCTATGAAGTCTTCCATCCAACTATTTTACTAATGCCTAACAATACTAATGTGTAACAGGACTGCCTAAACTCATTCCTTCAGGATAAACTGCATTAGCACAAGACAGTTTTACAGGTTAAAGAAAATAGCATGACATGTGTTAATGACATGCAGCACACTGCTTTGATCTCCAAAAAAGCATTTCAGTACTATGACTCCTATAACATAGAGCATGTTTGCTAAAAGTAGCATCAAAAATTTGAAAGGATCAGTTAGTAAAAAATCTTTATTGTTTAAAGTGACTGTTTCTACTCAACTTTTGGGTAGATATAAAGACACGTAAAAGCCTTTCTGTCCTATTCTGGACAGAATCTGAGAATTTCTTTGAATATGCATTTGCCTGCTTAATTAGCACATCCAATAAAGTAATGAAAACACGTATTTTGTACTGGGAAAACCACAAGATTTTTATATGAAAGAAAGATTTAAAAACCAACAGGAAAAATCCTAAAAAGAACCAAAAATTTCAGAAATGACAAGTCTACTACTGTCCCTAAATTCCTAGCTCTCAGAGGCAGTCACTTGGATTTCAAGTTTTCTACAATATAAAGAGATAATTGCCTCAGCACAGGCTTATTCTCTTAAGTAATTACAGCAAAGTGAAGTACCCTTCAGTGTTTCTCAAATAAAGTGGTTTGTAGACTTGGAAATTCTGTTCCTCTTTAGTATAAAGTAAATGAGACTTGAACCAGTAGTAATTCCTGAATATGTGATTATTTTTATGTATATTTGATATATAAATGTTTTCTATCATCCTTCTTCAAAGAACACAGGGCTAAAAATACATTAGAAGGGTATTAAGAGGTAAGTCTGCCCCTGGCCAGCCTGCATTTTGACCCCAAAACAAGCAGATTTATGAGCACCGTAGAATATACAAACTACACTTTTGGTGTACATACACATTCACTTCTTTATCAATCTTTTAGGTTGAAAAATGGTATAGAATTCTACAACCACAACATAAAGAGAATAATGAGGTTCTTTTTCAACACAGCTTTAAGTTTTCACTTCATATGAGGAAAAAAATCTTAGTGGACCACAGTGTTTAGACTGAAGTATTTCACTTCATCTAAGTAATTTATTAACATATTACTGTTCCTTTTCTCTTGTCTCATGAAATACTCAATATTTGTTCAAGAACAGCACTGGATTTTTTAAGTCACCTAGCTTTCGGTGTTTCATGATAATTTCCTTTTAAAGTTAAGTAATAGAAAAATAAGCTGACCATCTTCAGGAGAAAGATCTGCGGGGAAGAGACGATGTAATTGAGGTTATAAGGAAAGCTGGCTGCTACCCAAGAATTCTACCAGCTGAACCACTGAATTAATTGTTGGCTTGAATTCTCATTATATATGTTGCTGCAAAATTATACTGCCCAATTAGGTTGGTAATCTAATATTCTAACTACACCTTAGATTTGTTTGTACAGTACCCAGAAGTGAATTCTAAAAACTAATTAGTCAATTTGACTCCTTGTTCATTGTTTTAGTAACTTTTAATGCCAGTTTTTGTTATTTGCTGCTATCTTAACACAAAATGTATTTTAATTCCTCCCTCCCCTCCTACGTGAAGAAACATGGTGGGAGGATGTCATATGAGTGATATGAAAATATTTTGACACAGGCTATGAATGATTCCTTAATTCTTGGTCAATAATTCAAAATTAGGTTTCCAAGCTAGTAGTTACAAGTTTCAGATTTTACTGGAAAAAAAATTGAAGATGTGTTCAAGAACGTGATGCAGGCCTGGTAATTCTTAGCTGCACAACAAGCAGTCTAATACACTTTTGTGAACAATCACTGGAACTTTCTCAGATTGCATTTGTTTTTGTAACAGCCCATCAGCACACCTTTCCATCCCCTCAAATAGCTGCCTCTTAAGTAATGGTTTAGTTCAGCATTTGGGCAGAAGTTAGACTCAATGCATTAGTCTGCTAGGGCCAACACAGTTACAAATGTGTTTCCAAATGCTTGCTGACAACATGGCAAATGTCTCAAGTCTGTTATCCAGCTTTATCACAGAACACTGAAGTTCTTAACGGCAGTGGGAATATAAGGTAAATGAAAACTGTCAATTCAAAATGACTTTTCCTTATATAAATTAGACTCCATACAAACAAATGGATTGGTACTTGTTTTCTTCCACACTTGGTCAACAACTATACTTCTCCATTCTGAACTTCAGTGTCAGGCTGAAAGGAGTAGTAGTAGGGAAGAAGGAAAAAAAAAAAGAAGGGTAGGAGAAAAGGAAAGAATACTTAAGATATTTTCTCCTCTTGCCTTGCTGAAACAGACCAGTACTCTAAATATACTGCAAGCAACCCTTTGGCTGCTAATGCTGTGAAATGCTCCTATTAAATAGAATGAGAACTTAGCCTAATACACATTTTAACCTAAAAATCTAAAGACAATGGTGCTAGAAAATCCAGAGAGTAAAGGAAAACCACATACTGTAGATATGAGAGTCTTGGCTGAAATCTTTTCTGCCATCAGTGGTTTTACAGTCATTCTGTGAACACAGTAAACTTTCACAGTACTACTAATAGTTAAACACCACACTAAGAAGAAATAAAATAACTTGTTCTCTGCTTTAAATAACATAAGAATATACTCCACTTCCTAATATAAGCATAAATGTTGTACCATACAAGACCAATGACCAAATCACCGTTCTGATCAACATATACCGAGCAAACGTTATAAAATCTGAAAGAATTTAAATAACAGGAGATACTAAATAGCACATATAAGGGTAACAGGACCTGGTTTGCAGTGTTTCCAACATACCTAAATAGATTACAGTCATGCTGTTTCCTAAGTATGAAAAGCACACTGCCCAAGATTACACACTAAAACTACTTGTTAAATACTATCTGTGCTTTTACACACACTGTTCTCTTAGAGGTTCACATATTTCAGTTATAAAGGCAGCTTTTCCTGGAAGCTTTGATCAGCAATCCTACTGTCTGTTGATGCTTACCTATCGGGGTGGGGGTATAGGGAGGAAAAAAAGAAAGCAGCTTCATTTCCAACCTAACTCTATAAGCTCACTTTGAAACGAACTAGCATGGGTACCTCAGCAGTGTCCCAAGTACTACACAGGTTACCTGAGCCCATTCCAGTGCCTGTATACTTACACAACGCTGAGTAGATATGCCCTAAAATGTGAAATGATACCTTGCAGCCCCCAGATAACACCTAATAATTGACAATGCAGATTTACCACATCAGATCCTGTATACTTAGTACGAATAAAAATCCAAAGATGTGTGAACCAGAAAAAAGCAGTTCCCTGCCTCACTTCATGTGCTCTGATATCACTAATGGTAAATCGTAGACAAGACGTTCCCTGGAGCCACCTGCAGCTCTGTTTTCAGCCCCGCTGCTGAAAAGGAGTCACAGTTTAATGACCCTGCTCACCTCTGCTTCTCTTACTGCACTCCTGCATCTCCCTGAGGCAGCTTGACACAGCCCCCAGCAAGTGAGGTCAAGCCCAAGGCCACATTCAGTTGAATGATGCACTCCCTGGGGCTGCCCTTCAGGGCTGGTGAAGACTCTGCAGCTGGAAAATGTGACAGGATACGCAACTCTGTGTGTGTTTGTGTGTGTATGTACTTCTACACAAGCAACAGGCAGGAACACGCATGATATTAGCTGGTCTTGCACCAGCATCGTGAGACAGCTGCACTACCACTGGCTGAGCTTGTGCTTTCCAAAGAACCTCTAATAACAATTTCTTTAAATTCACAGCCTATATGAAGCAGGAGGCAGGGCAACTGCCTCCCCTCTTTTTATCTGGAGGAGAAAAAAACACACCACAGACCCTCTAGTCCCTCTAGCCCTACGAATGTAACCAAGCACACATAAGACAGAGTGATGTTTGGGAGAGATAGCACAGTGAAATATTTCTGTTGCCTTTTTGACTCATGGCTTTGGCCCTTGCACAAAAATTAATCCAATCTCCCAGTAAGATTCTTTTCATCAATACTTTGAGAATTTGCTCTTTTGACATTCTAATGACTTTATTTAGCACATAAATTTGGTGAAATTATTTTAAATTTACACTCCTCTAATCATAGTTTGAAAGTGGAAAACTTCTATGTGTATCACGTCTTATTTTAGTCTGAAAGTAGAAGATTATTCTATGTGTATGACCTTTTTTTTCCCCTGAGAATACAGAAAATAAGTATTGAAGTTTATTTGGATTAAACAATGTAAAAATAAGCTTTCTTACTTTTCCTTTAAAAGCAGTATTATACCGAATTATTCCTGACATTTTAAGAATGTAGGTGAAATCCATCTTCCATAAAGACGTAACTGTCAAGTCTCACCACAATTAGGATTTTTCTGCAGTTTTGCTTTGAAAATGTACAAATATACATACATATATAACAAGTTCATAGTAACTACTCAAAATAAATTCTGACTGTGTCCTATTATGGAAATGCTTGTAGGAAATGTAATTAATAATAGACAAGTTGTACATTTCTTTCACTATTTCTGTATATTTTATCCAAGTGTGATTTCCTGTCTCACCCTTGTATCAGGCAGTTTTGACCATTCTGTGGGTTCTTGACTTACATATTTCAAGGTACTTACTCATTTCCTTCTGAAAAACAAAAACCCAACATTGAATACTGACATAAAGTGAATACTGTGGAAAGCATATTTCCCCTTTACAAATGAAGTGGAATTGATGTTGACTTTTCCCAGTATCACTACAATTTTTCAAGTGTGTTTCTACTGCTATACACGAACTACCTTACACAGAAGACAGATATTGCCCTTTATGCTAGCCAAAGAAAACCCAAACAAACAAACAAACCCCCAAAAAAACCCAACACCAAAACAAACCATAATCAATAAAAATGTTACAACCTCATTTTTGCTATTTAAATAAAGAAATAAAAGGATCTTATGATGCAGGTATGGATACACTGCCAAAAATTCAAGCTTAGCTCCTCAGTATCCTTTCTCTTGAAAATTACTTTCAGCAGTATCTAGGCCTGGAACTTCCATATGCTGAAAAACAACTCTCAGGTTTGAACTTGCTCAGTTCTAGTGAAGGACAGCAATTCCTGCAAAAAGGTCAAGTTGGGGGTTAAGTTCCCACTCTGATATATCAGAGTTACAAACCTGCCACACTGCAAAACTCACCAGGTTTTCCAGGTGGGTAGGGTTACCTGACAGCATGAAGTAATTTCTCTGAACTAATTAAAGTACTTTGAAGCCAACTGGATTCTGGGGAAGAGGTAAAAACCAGCACTTCTTACTTGACTATAATAAAAATATTTTTTTCCTGATTCTCTTGAAAGATACCATTGTGAGCAGCAAGAAAAGATAAGGCATATCACAGAGAATGCCAACAGTGTTTTAAGAAATAACAGGAAAATATCTTAAAGAAAAATACTTGCAAGTGTAGCTCATTCTGGCTAGTCCAGTTCGTGCTTCTCCAGGAACAAAGGAGATATAAGTCCTGGAACAGATGAGGGATGAACTTAGTGGACTGGGCAGACACTGACATGTGGATTGGGCAGACACTGGCATGTGAAACAATCTCAAAAAAATGAGAAAACCATGCTGTCTTGGATGTTGATGTACAAGAATAGCTATCTGTTACAAACTTGTTGATCTAGAAGAAAGGCTAATCTGGCCAAAATTAGACTCATAATTTTCAGGCTGTGCTGTTGACTGGGCTGAGTGGATTGCCTTCCAGAGCACTGGAAGGAAGCATCGATCACAGCTGGGACATACTTGGAAAGCTTGAGTGAATCACACCTCAGAAATCAGCTACAAAAGACCTGAATGACTGGCTTCTGTCTTGAAAGAGCTGCAGAAACACAATCCTGACACACACGTGTTTAGAGGGCTCTAAAGCAGACACTTATTTGAGGACCCCCAGCACCCTGCACCTGCCATCTGCAGTTTTGCTGGTATCACCAGAAGATCAATTCCTATTTCAGCACTGCATGGCATTTTATTCTAATCACTCTGCCCACTTCCCTACCCCAACAGTATTACCAAGGTAGAAAAATGGGGGAAAGGGGGAGAGGGAGCCTGACCTGACTAATCTATATCAATAGTGAAGATACAGACAACCAGCTACCACAGAAAACTCTTGGCAGGAAAAGTGTCCATGCAGATTAACATTTGTCCACTGGTTATCTCACACGCTGTGCCAGATGAAAAATTCTACCTTTTGCAAACATCTGTCTCTAAAATGTTATGGGATGCTTCTGTCACAAAACATGTGGACAGTAAACAATTAATGAAACCAGCACAACAACATAGGGACCAGGTCTACAGTGTAGGTCGTGCTTCCATTAAAAGGAACAACAATATAATTACAATATTGCTTCCTGTATATCACCCTCTCATCAGTCATCATTTTCAACACATGCATTATTAAAGCTTCACAACACTCTCAGAATCCAGAATATTTAAATTTGAGTTTGTATTGCCACCGATTTGACCATTCCACAACTAGTTTCTCAAGAGAATCTCATTGCAAATTTGGTTCCAAATTTGATGTTTTTTACTGTTTATGATCAGTGTAAATTAATGAAGAATGTTCTCTCATATGCGAGAGGTGTCCATAAGATTCAAAAGAAAAAATACTAAAAAATAATAATTTTATACTGAGAGACAATATTCTGGACTGAGAAGTGTCTCTATGTAAAGAGATAAACAAATTAAAATGTACTGATATGGCTATTAATTATTCCTCTATATTCAACTATTGGGACCAATATAGGAGTGTCAAGGCAAATATATTTATTTTAGACTTAGTAGTTTCAATCTTTGCCATTCCTAGACAAATTGATGTACTAGATTGAGAAAGCAGTTGATTTTTTTTTTCCTCACTAAATTCTAGTATTTACGTGAAGAATGCATTATTAAAAGGATGAGTACTAGCTTCACTCTAAAAAAGTCAAGTATTGACTGTTTTACAAGGCTTCAAAGACAAAGAAATTAATTAAATTACATTCTCAGGCTTTCATCTGGTGGTTTCCACAGTCAACTAGAGGTATTCCCTACTGTAAGACAACTACTGTGTGCAGAATTAAGTTCATATCAATTCGATGGGAATGTTTTTTTAAAATGACAACAGCCACAGCACAGAGAAAAGCGATCACATTCTGGGAGAAATTCTACTCCTTCCAGAGACGCTATTGCTTTCCCTAACATTAAACAGGCATTTGCTTTCATAGTAGCAGGAAGAAACAAACCAACCATGAGCACAAAACAACACATAAGTTAAAACTGAACTTCATGACTTCTGAAACTTGAATACCTTCATTGCTGTTGGCACAGGGATATCTAACAGGGTAGGGGGAGCATTTTAACAGCTAAGCAGCAGCGATGGAAGTAATTCTCACAGCATAATACAGATGTAGGCAGAATGGGTTAAAACTGCTCCCCATGTATGCCATTCTCTCATGCCTCCAGCAGGATTTTTAACCGCCAAATAAACCAACCAGATACAAGGATTAAGAGATTAATCTATATTCACAAATATGGAATATTATCTCTTATATGCAGCTTGGAATGAACCTTACAAATATACATATTGGTTTGGTTATGGAGGAAGAGAGACAAAGTAACATTACGCAACTTCAAGAATGATTATAACAATATCATGATCAACATAAAGACTATGTTTGCTTTTATCAGCACTGGGATCTGATGTGACAAAGAACAAAAGATTCTAAGAAGAAATACAAGACATTATCATAATAACCCATGAATTATTATGATAATAATTCACTATCCATTGTGATGGTGCCTCCTTTGCTGGTGATTCTTCAAGTGACATTAAACCACTTATTCACAACAGCCATGGAAAGACAAAACAAAAACTTGCTAAAAAAAATGGTAGAAGATATAAAGGGAAAAAAAAATTGTATCAAGACCAGAATTTGTGAAGGGGTTGTTACGACATTTATCGAATTTTTCAAGAAGAGGTGGTTTACCCTACCAAACAGGCAGAAAGTTTGAAGTAATCTCTAAGTCTGTAGGATACAATAGTATGACTGTGGGAAAGAAATGCCTCTGCTATTCCCAATTTCTTGATTGTCTGAAGAAAACAATCAACACATTCAGTATCCTTAGCAAGACTGGAGGGAAAGAAACGACGCTGGTTTTAGGGCACAGGTTAAAAGCCTTAACATTTCTAGGAAGTACACTTGCTCAACCAGCACACCATGATGATACGAAAACACAGAGAAACTTCTCAAAACACAAGAATAATTATGTTTGGTTTTTTTTATTAAAAAGCTGAAGAACACATTGCTTAGTACTGTAATCCAGCATGGTTCGCAAACTGACATTACATGCAGGTATATGGAATCATACATATATGTATATATTTTCTAGACCAGGACAATACACTAGAATGAAAAACCGAGTCAGTGAAGAGCCCAAAATCATACAGTTCACTTTTGGTAGCCAGTTTTGCATTTTTTTTATATAACAAAAAATGCTAAGAAAACATTATTATTTGCTGGGAAACAAACCAAACAAAAAGAAACACGCATATAACAATACAGCCTACTAATTCATTGCTAAGGGAGAAGTCTTAGCCAAGAGGGACAAAAACTGGCTAAAGAACCCGACAAGAGACATGAGACTGTAAATCATCCATTTAAAAACAGCTCTGAGTGACAGTGTTGGCTAGATTTTCCTTATTGCCATGCAATGCCTTCTCCTATAATGCTATTGACACAATAATCACTGGAAAACTGTCTGGGAAACTTGGCTAATGACTAATGAAAGGGATCGCTTGTCAAAGATGGCATGATAACAGTCTGCCCTACCTCCCCCATTTTTATACTTTCCCCAACACATTGCTGTTTTTCTGATTTGTGTAATAACCCTTATATCATTTAAATATAATCATATGTGAGAGAAAGCAATCTTTCCATAGCATGCATAAAGAAAACATGAATATTAACACAAAAGCAGATGATTGCAAATTACGTGAAAGAGCAAGTGATTAAGCTTAAATGCTTGTAATTTAAAAGGCACAGGCAAAGCACATTCGCCTACACACTTCCAGAGCTCTCTTGAGTAAATACAAGCCAACACAGCTCACTAGATATTTTTAGTGTTATTTATCCTATACAGAGTACTACAGAAGCAACATACCCAACCAAAAAAAAAAAAAAGATCCTTGTTTCCTACGGTGGCCAAATTTTGATGGCATGTGTTCATGAGTACTACGTGAATACTACAAAGACCAACAAAAAATAACTTTGAACTGAGTATATGACACACATTCCTTTCAGGTTAGGCTGCTATTTGAATATATTTAAGCACTGAACTCTGCATGCTGTTGTTATGCAGTAAAATTTATTTAAAGCCACACATACCCCTGAGAGTAAGAACAACAGCCTTTTCTTTCATTTTAATGCAGAATATAATTTCACACATCACTATGCATATTCAGTATTGGACATAGTTTTCTGTCAGCATTTTTGTTTTTCCTTTATATTTCTATTTTTCTTTCTTGCAATATCCAGGTGTATTACAGGAATGTGGTTTGCATACAGTATGCAAAATACATATACTGCATGCTAACTTGTTTTGCCCTAATTATTGACTGCAGCTGGATCACATCTCACTTGGTCCCAGCAGAAAACTGTGGCAAAAGTGCTGGAAGTCACAGTAATTAGTCACAATCTGACAAGAGCAAAAGATGCATTTGTTTGAAACCTTTTTTTTTTTTTTTTCTTAAGGGAACAGAAACTCCCGAACACAAATTGCAACAAAATTCTCTTCATAAGGGAGTTAGTTGATTATCTCTGTGAATATATAATATTCACAGAGCACACTTCTGGGAAGAAGCTCAGAGTTGGCTACAAAAAAGGAACAGGAGAATTTCAGTGGCATGCAGGGGCATGGATCTGAAAATGACATTCACTACTTCACCACCACTTGTCAATTCTCTTTGAAATAAGAAGTGATAATTCAGACTATACACCAATTACAGTCAGTATTCAACATACTGAGAATCAGCCTAAGTAAATACATGTGTTTAACTGACCATTTAGGACTCTAAGAAAAAAAAAATCCCCTGAATGAGCTCTATGAACTACGTAAAGGCTTTGAATCAGAGTAAGTTTCTCTTTAATGATTAAACTTCAGGTTTAGACACATGTGAAAGTCAAGAGGTTTCATTCAAAGTGCTTTGATTCAGATTTTACATCTTCATCACTAGATTAATAATGAGCTGTTTTCTTTACTACTGATCTAACTCTAGGTGTCTGTGTAGAGGAACTGAAGCATCCTAATTGCTAAGATAAAGAAGCCTATCTACTACAACAATAAATCCAGACAGCATTCCTCAGAATTACAAATTACATACACATTTGAAATCAGAAGGAGTAGTTGCATATTCTTTTCTCTTTTAACACTCACTTCATGACTGATAACTCTCAGTGAAGGTGCATGCTATTATGGATCTTTCTGCCATGCACTGGAGAGGTTCTTGACCTTGCCTGGCCAAGGGGATCTACTGCTCTCCTGGAGAAAGATTCACTATTTTTTTTTTTTTCGGGTGATGGTTTCAAGACTCTTATTGCATATGTGAAATAAAAAGTCATGCTTCCCTGCTCAACCTCCACTGGCTGGCTTTTATAAGATCTCATAGCATCTCCCTCTCCTGTTTGGTATTTTCCTTTTACTGAGTGCTTCAGAGTACTGCTGACATCCAGTTTAAGGAAGGGTCAAAGAAAGTGGTTAAACTGCCATTAACATTGCCACTGATATCAACATGCCCAGATAGATGTCACGTACCAAACCCGAATAACCTTCAGGCTTAAAGAATTGATTTCTTTTTTTTTTTTTTTTAAATAATCCCTGCTTTTCTTAGTTATAATTTTATCTTTCTGAAACGTCTGTCGACTGAGGATACCCGTGCACAGTAACACCATTACAGAAGTGTGAAATACTGAAGCACCCTTTCATACACACTGACATCAATTGTGGTCAGATTTGGGGGCATTGTGAGCACACCTAACTTCCACTGAGTGCACTAGAGTTTTATAAAGCAGAATGTGCCTCAGAACAAAGGGACAGATTCAAATTTCAAAGGGTTTCACAATAATTCCTGTGATCTTAAACCACACTCCACCTGTCACTGAAATATAGGAAGAACGACACCTCTGAGATCACGTATGTTCCTTTAAAAGAATTTGAGACAGAGCAGAGCCCAGCTCCAACCAAATGCGAAATATTGGTTAGTGAAAAAGATTATTAGCTTAAGACGTTTATCTTGCAAAGAATATCCTAAACAACTTGATAGTATTAGGAAAGAAACAGAAGTATTATTTTATCACTCTCCTTCTGGAATTACTGCAACTATTCAGTTATTTGTATTCAATATAGGATTTTTATTTTTATTTTCTAATCTTTGGAAATCCTTTCTGTTAACACATGCTAATGCACAGGATGAAACAGATCACAGGCTGAGCTGATAGTTCAGTTATATGTATTGTTCTGGTTGCTGAATTCTTTCCTAGATAAAAGTTTCTTAAAGTGCTTATCACTTACTAAATTTTAGAGTCTGGGCTAGTAATTCCCATCACTCAAGCTGACTCTTTAAAAATCTGAAGTTGAAATAAGTTGCATAATTTTGAGAATAGTGTCAAAGCAAAACACTCTAAGTCAGAGTTCCCAAATCAACATCATCCAATTCACAATTTTAGTTCCTCAGAGTTAGGAGGTTACAGAATCCTTCTCTTGGTTTCTTGGATGTTCCCTTTATCTTTCATATGGAAAGGAATATGAAATAACAAGCCACTGAAAAACCTTCTTCACACAGCTTCATGGAAGACATGTTGGTATTTGGCCTCTACATTTTCTTTTTTTTTTTTTTTTTTTAACAATGTTCAAAACAAACCCTACTTTCTTATGTCCCAAATGTGCTTACAATGTTGCAGGCAGCTGGCATTCTTCACTGGCATTCTCTCCTTCCACCACACATCCATGTTTTTTTCTGCAGTCCATAATATCCTTTCCATCCCTTCCCTAACCCTAAATTATGCACCTGGCAGATGTTGAAGCTGCGTGGAAAATGAAACAGCACTTGTTATAAAGACAAACTAGGCTGAAATCAGAAGAAAGCCCATAGGATTCAGAGTTGAAAAGAAAAAAAGAGACAGAGCAGGAAGGCAAGAATAAAAGTGAAGGGATATGCATGCAGAAACAGTAGATAAGAACATTAAGAAGTCCGATGCAGGCTGAAGCTGCAAATTTTAAGAGAAAATGGAAAGAAAAGCTTCTAACTTGTAGACTTCCTTTCTTGGACAAAACCAACTTTCTTTAGTCTCAGCAGCCACCTGCAAAATTTCTTTAATCCAAGCAAATTTCTTATCTTGTTTCTTGATGGAAAAAAAAAATAGGTTTCATTAAAAATCCCTAAAGTTACAAATTCAAACATCGTCAAGAGAGGAGACACTGAATTTTAGATACCTGGTATAGCCCAAAAGGGATGAAGCATAATGCAGAACCTGATAACCCGACATTTTTACCTCTACTGCCTCTTTGATTCAGTGCCCAAGTGAATGATCAGTGAATGATACTGCACAGCGAATGATCACATGTGTGGAAAGGGTGAACCTGCTAGCTCTATATATCTTTGATAAGTAGAAACTGGAGGATGTGAAATGGTGGAGACAATGAAGTTATGGACCAGTACCAAGGAATCAGATCCTTGCTTCCACCATCAAGTTTCTAAATGCAGTGAAGCCAACACCTCCCAAGTTTTCAGAGCTATCAGTGGGTCTGTATATTTTATGTTTGCAGGGTTATGCGAGGCATTTAGGGTGTGACTGGATAAAGTAACAGAACGGCCAAGATTGTGAACTAACTCATCTGAAATCATGCTTTGAAAATCACAAATGCAAAGAACAGTAATAAAGCAATCCAGATTTTAAAAAAAATCCCAAAACTAAGCACTTCTGACAAGCTGAAGTGTTAGCACTCCCTTGCCTCAGTTTTCTACATGTGAAATAGGCATACACCATTGTTGTGATAAAGCCATTACATTTGGGTGCATTTACTACAGCATACCATTACGGGATTCAGGTAAGGTTGCAAGAACTCTAATTCCACTAGCTTTAACCAAATTTCAAGCTGTAATAATCTTTCCGTATAGCTGTTGAAATGCAGTTTCTGAACACATTAGCATACTGAACTTAATAATGTGCCATTAAACTTTGCAATCCAGGCATATGAGATATACATGAATATTGTAATAATATGCCCTGATATGACCATCATTGTATCATTACTGGTATCTGCAGACAAGAATTTGAGCTAATACCTCACAACAACACCCCCAGCCTGCCTGCCCGCAAACATTTTACCATCATGAACCAACAGAACTTCCTTCTTTTTGCAACTGGTTTCTAAATATATATGGCATATCTTTACTAAGATTTTCAAAATGTGGATTGCTTCTGATGGCTCAGAATGGAAGTGATTGTTTATCTTTTGACAAACTGTGAGTTTCATACAAACCAACATGCTTTCAGGACTGCTAAGAAGAGGGGAAAAAAAGGCTGTTGTAATCTGATTAGAAATTTAATGAGATCATATATGCACAAATGCATATGATTTCTATTTAACTGAGGAAAAAAAAGAGAAAATAATAGTAATACCAGTAATACCTATAAATGAAAAATAAAAGTTTCTTTTTTCATGTGCTTTTCCAAAAACTGATAAGGAATGAGATCATATATCTAGCTGCAACTTCTGCTGAAGTACAAAATGACAATAGAATTAATAGCTCCTCCAACTGTCATAAAGTGATTATACAAATTGCCTTTGTAGTAGCATCATCAAATATTGCCTAATTCTACAAGAGCTGTGTGAAAGAACAAATAATTCAAGAACTCTCAAACTTAGCACTGCATTAATGACAAAACGTCAGAGGTTCCAAGCAAAAATTTCTTACCCTGCCTTTACAGAGTATCACCTGTCTATGAACAGGAAATTAATGGATTTTCTCACTGTCCTAATGAGAGAAGAGGAAGGTGGAATATACCTTTCCTTTGTTAATCTTTTAGCCAGGGAGCACTGTTTCAAATGACAAAGGTAAGTGAGAGCCCCAGAAAAAAACTAGTTTTCTCTTAGAGCAATAATCAGTGCAAAACTATGATGAAAAAAACTAGAGCTGAGGGGAGAAAAAGAAACACTAGCACACATTTTTAAGTTACTTTATGGTTTTAGCTAATGATAAAATATAAAGACAAAAAGTTGAGCTTGATAGGTAGCAGCTCAATTTTCATTCAAAAGCAAGACAAAAAAATTGGGATCTAAACAATCCAAATTCAAGACTTGAAATAAACACCAAAATAAAACTTGAACTTCCTCCACATCCAACTTCTTCAACATCCAACTCATTTTTCATTAATGCCATTACCAAAATATTTCATTTTGCAGTGGTGGTCCTGACCACACATTTCATCTCTGGATTTATTTTTCCTCAACGTTTCATTTTGTTTGCTCTTTAGAGGAAGTTTGACTTCAACCCTTTATAAAAATAAGGGTTAGTCATTCACCTGAGATTGCATAAAGACTAGAATAGAGGGGGTTTTGCCTGGTTGGTTTTTTAAAAAAACATGTTCATTCTGCTACAAAACTAGATAATGGCCCCTTTAAAGGACACAGCTTCAAGTCTAAAAAGTGCTTTGACAATCCCCAAAAATCTCACCTTTGAAAAACACACTTTACTGTTGTCATTGCAGATGGGCAAGGGAAGTTAAAAAAGACAAGAAACAACAACTAACAAAGCGACACAGAAACCAGTCCAGCTCTAAACTTTAGGCCACATGAATTGGTGGATTGATCCACTGCTTCCCTTTGGATCCTGTCCGAAAACAGCCAATTAAGAACACAGTGCTCAAGGAAGATAAACGGATTGGGTTTTTTTCTTTCTTAGAAGCACATCAAACTGCAAATTACAGTCAGAGAAATCCAAACACCTTAAAATGGATATTTAAAACAAAATTTTTTAAATGAACTTGCAAATTCAATTAGAGCAGCAAGTATACTGTAGGTGGTGGGAAAGAAAACTGGAATCATGCACAGAACATTAATCAAATTAGTATGGCAACAAAATGTCACAGCATAGCTATAAAGTTAATTATTATCTAGTTATAAAATTAATGTTACAACCTCAGGCCACCAAAAGAACAGCATATTTTCAAATAAGTGAGGCAGTAATCCACTTCTCTAAAATGACTTGCCTTGAAGACCAAACTGAATGACCCAGCAGACTCTTTCAAGGCTGAGGACAGATATCTACTTTAGATGATCAGAGCTTGTCAAAGTTTGTGTTTCCTACAACAGAAAGTATTTTTTGAGCGGAAAAGACAGGTGAAAGTCTTTGAAATTTTCCTTACACAATTCCCAAGGACTGGCAGCAAATGAGGTTTCTCGGTTATGGAAACCACCTATTTCCACCATACTGCCAAACAGAGCTGTTCCCTACAGCCCAAGCCTTGGCGCATTCCTGGCTAGTAAATGAAGATATTTTCTACCTCTCACTAGAACTCCAGGGAAGACTGCAATTCATGCTTTGCTAACTGAAAAACTTAGAGCATATTAATTAAAATACAAAGGGGCCGTTTGAATGAACTATTTCTCATTACCTGAAGAAAATTAAAAAATTATAAAACCTAATAAAAACACCAGTGGGACCACTATAACCACAGTCTTGGTGTTTATGTGAAGCAATATATGCCACAAAAGTCTGTAGCTTTTACATATGAAGATTTTTCACATAATCCCCCTTACTAAATATCCACATAACCATCTCATACAGCTGCTACCAAAAACTGCTGACACTTGTGCTGATTGTGGATATAATGTTATTACCTTTTAAACTATCTTTGAGATGGCATATCAGTTAGAATGTAATTATGTATTGAAATCCTGAACCGGATAAATACATGATTAGTAAAGACAAGCAAAGACAGATGGCCATGAAAAGTACCAGTTGTGCCACAAAATTTTATAACCTATTCAATATTTTGATCTTTCAAGAACCTGCCAAACTTCTGAAATCCCTACACTTTAAACACGACAGACATGACAGTACGTAAAGAAGGATGCAAGCAAACAGCTTGCACTTTTGCTACTGTTGTAGTTTTATTAAATAAGAAATATAAACATCCCACCTTTCCTTCAGTTTGAAGTACAATACAGTTCAAAGTTGTTCAAGTTGAATTTTTATTTTCAAATTCTTTCATTTTACATTTATCATGTAGAGAGTCAGCTATTTCAAACTTAAAGTAGTTATTTTCTATCACTTTTATTTTGAAAATTGTTTTTAGTTTGATACAGAAAAAATAAATTGTTAAACCAATGGATAGTCCCAAACAAAAATATATTTTAAGTTTGGTTCCTTTTGGTGAAAGGGAATTAGATGCTTTGCAAATAGTCCAAGTCAGTATTTTATACAGAGAAACATCTCTTTAAAGCACAAATACCAGCCAACAGTTCTGATTTTTCAGTGGGAAGGAATACAAAGAATTGCTTTCTTTTTTATTAGCTCCCAGGACCACACCAGGAGGCACACTGATACCTGCCTACAGCCTTTGCTGAATGAGGATAGCTGCTGGTCTTAGCTTTGAACTCTTTCATTCCTACAGCTGGGCTGATTTATGCAATTACAGTGCAAATCGCTGGTAATGTTCAAATCAGGCCAGAATCTACAGGCTTCCAGGGAAACTTTCAACTTAATCTATCTGAAAGCAACAGCACAACATTCCAGGGAGCAAAAATCTCTGTCCTGCTAAATCTCTAGGGATCATCTATCTGCAGCCTCTAGAAACTATACAAGGAAATGTTTTCAACCTACCAATTGTCACAGCAATATATGAGTTTTAAAGAAAGCATGCCCAGTTAAATGTAGGGTTTATTTTTATTTTATTATTTTGAGCAGGAGAATCTAAAATTTACCTACATTTATCAGTTTTCCTAGAAACCCCAAATACCCCCCCAAAAGCTAACACAAGAGAGTAAAACCAGAAAGCCCTCCAATTTCTATTTTCTGAAAACTTTTAAAAGATCTATATAAAGTTGCACTTTTACTTGACCACAAGTACTGAACCTCTATTTTTAGCTTAAAAAACTGCCTCTATTAAAATCAATTATTTTCAGCTTTTTCCCCTCTAGTTTGTTTCCCTTCTTCTGTCCCTCTGCTTTTGTCTTCTCTCATTTCTGAAGTATTAATCAAAATATAAGTGCTTTGCTAAATGATGTGAGCTCTGAATATCTTCTGAGATTTATCACAAGAGCTGATACTTGAACTTAAAACTTTAATGGTACGCTTACAGTCTTATAATTCAGAGGTAATTTTACTGAGGGTAATTCACTAAGATCAATCAGAACTAAAAAAAGATAGGGTGGGGAAAGAAAAAAATGAAACTCGCAAGTGATGTACCAGAGGCAGTCTTTAAGAGAACACCTTTCATTAATCCAAATGTCTAATTAACTACTGAACATTTGCAAACCATGGATGATGAACAAATCAAATAAAAGGCAAAAAGTCACTGAGCTTGCCATGGAGACCACCATTAGGCTGTGTAATGTGACTTCCTCTACTACAGGCAGATATTTCTGAGTATGTAGGAACCCAAACTTGAATATCGAGTAAAACGAAAGATTTGGGTTCTCATTTATCATTTTTCATGCCTGCATTAATTTTCATCTCTAAATTATCCCTCTGTGTTTACTGTAAGTTATGCAGAATGACTTCCCAGCTTAAACAAGCCTAGCAGTATCCCCACTGGTTTTGCCAGAGGCAGGCTTTGTTCTGGCTCACCTGGCAGAGCTGTACTGATGTCTGAGCCTCAGGACAACCACAGGTCTCAGCCTTGCCTCTGGTAATGTGAAAATGGTACACTCTGTGGAGTTTGTGAAGGATACTGTAACCCAAATTATTACATGGTCAATCACTCCGCACTAATCATCCAAAAAAAGTGCTTAGTACAATATTTTCTATTATTACTTTGTTTTGAAAATCATAATTTAAATTTTAAATCTTTCCTCTTTTGCACTGTCTAAAAACAAAACCACTAGCATCTAGTCCTGACTTATTTAAAATTCAAAATATGAAGGTCAAAATATTCAGACACCCAAAGTGGCCTAAAAAGAGAGTAAAGGTGCATTGCCTGAGCATGATGACACATCCAAAGCCACTACAAAGGCAACACATCTCATCACACACAACAAACACATACAGCACAGGCTCCTCTTGCTACATCCACCTGGGAATAAAAACTGAGAATAATATTCCTCTTCACCTCTTAGAGAATCCCCCGCATAGATGCATTTTTCCTTCTTTTCTGAATGGACTTCAAAAGAAAAGGCACTGCAGCTGGCCTTAGGACCTAAAACTACAAGTATCTATGTAGTTTCACAGTATGCCCATTTATTTCTGATACCACAGAGCAGAAACAGGCGCACAGAGTCATCCTGAGATATTCCCACTGAGAAGGCTTTTTTGCATGCTTGCATAGTGGCATAGGGTCACTTTAAATAAAACATTAGTTATTATATGAGAAAATCGCTATTTACGAGAATTGAAATGATATACTCTTAGGAACGACAAACTCTGCATGATAAGAAGTAAACAGTTGTATTTTTCCCAAGGGAACAGAAAGTTGATGTGTCCTATAATGAATAAAGCATCCAGCTGTTAAAGCTACGGATGATTTAATCCAATCTTGATTTTTTTTTTTTTTTAAACCTTAGGAGAGAATGGATGGCAGACTGATTTGCAACGAGGTTAACTTCACAAACCAGAGTAAGGCCTTCTCTCTGTAACTCTGCTGGAAGCAGCTTACACGCACACACACACTCCCACACACACCGCCAAGGGCTTTGCTGCCTGTGTAACAAGGACTCTGGCTCTGCTATCACCTCTGGATGTGACTGTCCAAACACTTTCTTATCCATCTAACAGTCCACCCATTTAATCCACCTCTCTCCAATTTAGAGAGAAGGATGTTGTGAGGGAAAATGTGTAGAGATAAGAATGGTGACATTACAGCCAGAGGGCAGGTTCATTGAGATGAGGTTGCTGTCACATTTGTGATTCAAGAGGGAAAATAGTAGTGTGGAAGGAAGTGCTAGGTCTGGCTGGGATGGAGGCAGTCCTCGGCCACAGCAGCCTGAATGGTGCTGTGCCTTGCATTTGTGGTAAAACCATATCCTAACACACCCGTGTTTTGGCTGTTTCTGAACAGTGAGAGAGCTTTCTCTCTCATCCTAGCAAGTGGGCATGGCTTTTGCTTTCCCTATTAAACTGTCATCTTGATCCAAAGTTCTCACCTTCCTCCCATTTTCACCTTCAAGTGAGAAAGGAAGCGGGTGTTGGCTGGGGTCAACCTGGCACAAAACATATCCTAAAGAGAAAAATAGAACCCCATTTGTCTCTACTAATGGAACTGGTGAGAGACAGCAGTGAGATTTAGCTGTGGAAGGTGAACCTTCCCTGCCTGCCTGATGCCTTCCTGGCCAGCAAGGACTGTTTGAGTGTCTTATGAGCAGTGGTAAGTTTAGGAGCTTAGAAAATCCTTGTTACCTTATTTGTATGTCAATAAATAATTTCTTTAGGTTCTAAGCTGTATATATTCTGGTTGCAGGAGACTCTCTTCATCAGGCCAAAGATGCCTGAATAAACTGACACATGTTGTTCCGTAAATCTCAGCTATTTTGTCAAGCTGCATGCAAAGAGTTCACACGTACATGTACAGACGCTACACAGAAAAGCTAATGTGTTCTGTGCAGGCAGTAGCTACTGGCAACTTCAGCATCTGAGAAACTGTATCCTAGATGGCCAAGCTAAGGTCTTTCAAACTAACCAGCTTATAAAGCATAATGTCACAGTGGGCTGCAGGTCTGCTGTGAATGAAGTAATGTACTAACTAGACAAGAACATATCTGGAGAAAATCTGCTGTCAATATTCCACAACTCACTCACTATCACACCAACACTTTCCACCAAGGGGCTAAGTAGGAGATTTTTCCATTATGTCCATAATGTTTATGCCAGCTATGAATCTTTTCGTAAAAACCCCCAAAAAACCAAAACCAAACCAACCAACCAAAATAAAATACAAAAAAACCCCAACATCAAAATACCTTAATCTGGAAAGACAAGAGGTGATCGTCCAACACTTCCATGGGAAATAAGAACATAGTTCCAGATCTGCTGCCTTGAGACAGACCCTGTCTTATCTGCCACCCATTTTACACAGGAGCCCCTAAGGATGCAGCTAGAGGATACTCCAAGGCAAGTGCTAGTTTATCCTGAGACCTCAATGAATATGTAAATGAGTATCCATTATAATAGATAACTGAATCTTGATCTCCCACTTCATAAGTGGCTACTGTAAGAAGCAGGAGATAATCATGTCCCCCTCTACTAGTCTAGCTATTCATTTATATATAACTAGTTAGTATTTTAAAAAGCTTTATCAGAATGTTGCTATCAGTTTCAAATCATTGGCTGCTCTCTCCCCCACAAAACTGGAGTTCATAACTGTTACTGTCTCTCTGGTTTATTCACTTTTAACAGATCCATCTAGTCAAATGAGCCCACGGAAAGTTTTTGGGGTAAATCGAGAGGGAGGAAAAAAGTTTGACGAAGGCAAAGGTAGAAGAAAACTATCTTGTTGAAAAGCTTTTTATGGATATGGACACTCAAATCACTGTTAATTTTTACAGCATCTTAAGAAAAATATTAATGCAAATCCTTTGCAAAAGCATAATTTATTTCTCTAGATATGCAGTTTGCGCCACTTAATGAAGCTCATATGAGAAACAGTGCTGAAATGAACACAGAAATTAACTAGAAGTTATTTCCTGATTTATCCATATGTTTTCTGTGCAAGCTATTTGCATTTTCGTTTGAACATAAATTTACATTCCCCCTTTAACAAGCTGCAAATTTAAGCATAGGATATACTAAGTCATTTTTTTCAGACTATACGTAGGCCTGCAAAAGAACAAAACCAGTATCTTCTAGGGATGAGAAAAATGATGACATTCAGCAGTATAATATCACAGTTTTATCGTGATGAAACGGGAAGTTATCCCACAATATAAATGATGCCATTTTAACAAATTACATTTGAAGGTACAATAATGGATGAACAACAGAATTCTTCTCAGATCCTTAGGATGTTACTGGTAATAGCTATCTGTAAAAGGCATTGGTAATATATGGTTACATCTTCATACTTAGGAGTTTAATGCAAGTGACACGGAAAGCACCATTTAACATTACTAAGATCAATACCCTTACAAAGCAATGGACTATTCTCTACTTTTAAAACAAATGAAATGACATTTTAGTAATTTCTTCTTAAATTACATTTGTACTCACCATGATGTGTCTGATATGCTGTCTAGTAATTGGTTCTCTAGGAGTATTTACAACAGTAAATAAGGGCTTACAAGAAACTATGGCCTGCTTTTATTTCCCAAGCATACCTCAACTGTTGCCATTTCCTCCAATAAGCAAGTAGGAATCCTTGCACTGACACAGCCAGCGCTCACCTTAAGACCATCTGGCAATAGATGCTTTGTAATATACCCAATACTACTCCACGGGAAACAGTTGCAGGTTGAACTAGGGGGAATTAGTGCACCATGACAGGCAATTATTGCTGCAAAGATCTGAATTTAAAACATACAGCTCTACAGTGTGAGAGCTGGCCCAAGTGGCAGGCCAGAGTTGCACACTGTTCAGCTCAAGATGCCTCTGGCAGGCTCGTGTCTGGGGCACATCCAAACAGCAAGATACAAACCAACTCACTCTACAAGTCAGTCAGTGTCCTGAAAGGAAATCCTCAGACAAACTTTGCTTTGGGCAGCCATGGGGACCCAAAGCTTCTCTTGAAAAGACTTGGATCAGTCAGTCTTTTGAATGTCACACTCAGGATGCCACTCACAGTATGAGCCACAGTCAGCTGCCACAATTACAAATCATGGCTGGTTTATGTGATCAGTAAGGTATATCTGACTAATGCTATTTCTTGATGAGGTTCAGAATCAACAGGAATTCTTAGGGTCATGCTTGCTCAGCAACAGAGTAATTAGGTTTTGTGACTTCTTTCAGCAAATCTACCCAGTCACCATGGAATTTCTTCATGTTATATATCAGAGTAATCATTACTAATTTCCCATAATGGAGTCCCATGTCTTCTTCAGAGTTGGTGTTCCATTAATGTCTTTTCCCAATCAAATTCAAAAATCGATCTATGAAATAATTACTAGTCATGAGGATGTTACAGTTAATAAAAAAGGAAATTTTAATCAAAACACACTTGTAGTATCTTTTGAAATAGTTTTATGCTGAAATATCATATCCCTACTATAAAAAGATTTTTATATGCTACAAAAAACCAATCAAAACATTTATTTTTCTTCTTATCCCGTGTCTCAAGCTAATTATGGCCTTTCTTGCAATAAAGTTTCAGCAGCCTGTATAGCTACACATAATCTAGTTACCAAGATACGTACCACAGGCATTTGCACTCTTTACCACAGGTACATAAAAGATGGTCACACCAGAGAGAACAAAAATCTGCAGGACTCTACCATGTCTACACTGGGCTTTTAACTAATGAGACCTGCATTACTGAAACACTTTGATCAAGAGTATAATTTGTAAGTATCTATCTTCTGTAAGTAACTACCTTTCAGCAGAACAATGACAGTCCATATTTTAATCACATTTCATCTGTAAAAAAAGCATCCAGAAAATGTCAAAAGCCTGAACACATTTGAATCTATCTCCTTATGACTGCATCAACATTATCACATATTAATTCTCCTGTACATGGATTCCAAATGTCAATTGACCCATCTTCTATGAAAGTGACATGAGAAACTAGGCCTTACCTAAATATTGAAGTTATTTCATAAGAAATAACCTCAAATCAAGACACTTGGGTAAACCTATCAGGAAAAAATATCAAGACAAGAAGTATGTGCAGAGCTTAACAATAACACCCCCACTAAAATAATGTCAGTTCCTGTGTTCTCCCTGCTCCAAATCTATCCATCAGAAATATCTGGCCCACTGCATAAACTGGAACAGAATTCAATTAGTCTGCGTTTATGAAACACGGACTACGGCACTGCCCATAGTCTTTCCTATTTACACAAAAAAATATTTGAAAACTTGAAGACTGTCTTTTAAAACATCTGTTACAACACCAAGAAATAAAAAGATAAAGGGAACATAGAATTTCTCACAGCATATTTTAAGGGGAACAAGAACAACCTTAAGCAATCTAAGCTCAGAAATCACCAATTAAAAAAAAAATATTTGTGTGGACCTTTAGGGGGGAGAAATTCTACTGGGGTAACCTAAGAAAGGTTCACCTTACACTGCATGTTAAGATACAGTGTCTTGATACTACGTATGCAATAGTGCCCAAATAATTTGAAAACCAGAGTATTTTGTTGATAAAACAAAAACCTTAATGTCAAACAATTAAATAACTGTTTCACTGTTCCATGACTGTTCTAATTCCATGCAATTTCAGATTGCAGTGTAATTTATTGTTACTTCATCGCACTCAGCCCACAGAAAAAAAAATCTTTCATATTTCAGCAACATAGATTAGTGAAAATAAACAAGACACCCAATGAAAGAAGAAAAAAATCATTAACATACCCCTTTCAGAAACAGTTAGATAATGAGGTCCAAAAGTACTAAATCACATGACCACGTCACACAGGAAGGCTATGGCAAACCTGAGATGTTAACACAGATGTGCCAAATCCCAGTTTGGTGCCCTACAATGTATAACTTTCCTATCTTTACGTGTATACCTGTGCAGACCTTGAAAGAAGTAGTTTAACATTAAGAGAAAATGCAAAAAACCATATATTAAGTTGTTCAGCCTGGACAGTATGGTAGATATAGCTTACCCTGCTTTGCTTGAATACTTTGTTTTAAACCACCTGTTTCAGAAAGACACTATTTTCACTGCAGCCATCAATTCAGGAAAGGGTTTTATTAAATAACTCTAAGTGAGGAGAAAAAAATAAAATCATACATTACTCAGCCTGTCTGGACTGATAGTGCTAGCTCCTTGTTTAAATAGGCAGGCAGAAAGAACTGCTCATACTTGGTATTCAGTGGGAAAAAGAGAAGAATGCTAACTTGTGCCAAATCTTTTTAAGCATTATGAATTTACATCAGCTCAGAAGGATGTGCTTCTGAGCACTGAATTTTAAAGTGGCTGGAATTTTTCTTCTGATCCTTAAAATGCTTTTTCCTCACTATAAAAATACGTCACAGTGGGAAAAGGAAAATACAACACACTGACTTCTGTAATCCAGTATGCATGACACTTGTACCTTCATGATGAAAGCTGCAAACTGGTGCTTGCTTCTGCTTAAATTTTTCATTAACAGACAATTACTTATAAGCCTTGTTCATGAACAACACCAGTTCTGATAATTCTGAGACAGAAACATTACCTAGATGAAATGACAGATACTGAGATGCGCCTTGTTTCTCCTCCCATTTTATCTGAAAAATAAAGTCCTGTTTATCTCGCTCCATCACAAAAATTTTGTCTGTTATTTACTCTACAATTCCTTCTGTAATCAACATTAAAAATTCAGTCTGTCAGTCACACGAAGGCATCCAGCCATTTTGAAAATTGCAGTGTTTAAAACCCTATGTACGTGCACAAAACAAACCTGGTTTTTAACTGGTATCTTTGCTGTCAACATTAAAAAGGCAAACACCAGTGTGGATAATGGATGATCTAAAAAAAGCAAATAATGGATGCCAAAAAACTTCAACAGACCCAAAAGGAAAAGTGGGAACTCAAAACAAAGAAACAATTAAGATATACACTCAAAAATGCCAATTGAACAAAGAATGCAAGGAATGTGACTGGGTTAAAACAAGTTTTCACTCCAGTGACATATATTTTGGGCCTCCCCCCCAACCCCCCCCGGTATAAGAAATATTCCTATATGGAAAAGATTACTTTCTATGTAAGTATGGACAACACAGCTCCCAAAGAAAAGCACTGTTGTGTAGCCAAGATTCTCTGTACTTAGTTTTAGTATTTTAGTTTCACCTATTACAAATGCATTTTATAAAGAAAACCAAAATGCAGTTACACATAATAGAAATCCTCAATGTATTTATTAGCATCAATAATCCCAAGCTTCAGCTCACTTTCTTGGGAAAAAGAGGATGGCAGGCAGCAATCCCTTCTGCACATTGCTCGCATTACGGAAGACGGGAACTGCATTACGCCAGTGGTTTTTCTCAGGAATTAATCAATACTGGCAGAAGGGTCAGACCAATATATTGCAATGATATTTATTCTCCTATCTGCCATTCTCTTCTCTATCCTCATGGAGCCACGCTGTAATAAAACTGGTGAATCATAGCGAACGTATCTGTGAGGCTGATGTCACCAGACAACTCAAAGCCGAGGCAGGTGCTAAAGTAGCATCTCTCACCCTGGGAGGTGCCTTCAGCTGTGTCACTCTCCCTTCCATTCCCACACCTACCCAGTCTAAAGGAGCTTCCATCTGTTTTATTTTCAGATGATCTAGTTTCTGAGATCATAAATTAGAGCAAATGAGACTGACAGGTGAAATAAAAGCATAGAAATCTTTTTTCTTAAATTGCCTTTTTTTTTTTTAATTAATATGATGCAGGGTTACACATTTTGTTGATCCGTTGCATTTCTATTTGGAATATTTTTATGTAATTATTTAATAGCCTGAGGCCAAGAGCAGATAAGATTGCATGAAAACATAACACCCAAACCCAAAAGTATGCAACCTGCATTGTGATTTTATATTCTTAAAGCCCAACAAAAACTAAGTAAACATTTCAGCAGCATTTCCATGTCAGGGGAACACATATTTTCTGCCCATTTTATAAAGTACGATAGCACCCTGATCCTGCAGGGTAACAGAGACAGCAACCCCAGATGCTTGCTGACTTACCATGTTAAAAGGTTCTCTTCCCACAGCTCCACAGTAAACATAAATGGTGCTGTTTACCAGATAATCTCCCTGCTGAAGGTTGTTGCTGTGGCAACCTGTTGGAACACCTGGCATTCCAAAGTGACCACCGTGTATATGCACACTACACAACAGTTCAAAGAATTGTTAACACTGGAAAAGGCCCCTTAGATCATCGAGTCCAACCATTCTCCAGTTCCTGGAGAATCATATTGAAACAACAGGAAAGTTCATCTGCGGCACTGAAGTTATAAATCCACCAAGAATGAGCCTCTTTGTACCAACATGAACATTAGAAGACCTTACAGAGATGGGAATTGGCGTAAGAGCAGTCTGTTCATTTCTGGTGAGCTTTTTCCCCCCCACTACAAAATGTAGTCCTGAACCCACCAGAGACTACCTAAACAATGGGCTTATTATTCTGATGGCTCATTTTCCAGTCAGCTGGCACCTAGATACTCTTTGCAGACAAGTTTTAAAGTGACCTTAACTATGTCACAGTTATGGTATACTTCCAATGATAAGCTTGAATTTTGGGGTATTTATTAGAAATAATTTCTTTTAATAATAAAGTGCAAGGTTAATTCATACTTTAATAAATTAAACAGCAAAAGGACAGTTAAGTGCTTATACCTAGGATAGTGCAATTCATGTGACAAATGAAATCCATATTCTTCATGTATTAGCCCCTGTAGTTACAAATTCATACATATGCATTTCTCAAATTTAGTAAACTCAGATACAAAAGGATGACTGAAACAGTGACTCCTTACAACTTCTGGCAGCAGTTTTGGGTTTGGAAACTGCACAACATCACTTCCCTGTCTCTCTTCTTCAACTCGCACACACAGGAGCTTTTCAGGTATTTTTGTTATTTGGATTATCTCAGTCTCTCCCACTGGTTGGACAATTTCCAGCACATCCATGTCTGTCTTGCACTGGGGAGCCTAGGACTGGTCCCAGCACTACAGGTGTGGCCTCACCAGTGCAGAGCAGATTAGAAGGATCCCCCACCATTGACTTCGTCAATACTTTGCCTAAACCTTCATTACATTATCCTTCTTCATACCTAGTGTACATTGCTGGCCCACAGTCAACCCGGTGTACATCAAGACCCCCAGGTCGTTTTTGGCAAAGCTGCCTTCCGAATGGCACCTGTCCCAGTTGCCATAGTCATTCAGAGATTACTGGGAGTGGCCTCACAGTTACACCACCCTCAGCCTCGTGGGTGCATTGCATCAAGGCCCATGAATTTATGTACCTTCAGTCTGCTGAAGTATTATCTATCCTGATACTCTTCTACCAAGGGTAGCAATTGCTGTAAATTAGTTACATAATTAGTGGATGTATATATAATATGTACCTTTGTACAGATCAGAAACCAAATCACAGACTACTGGAGATACCTAAATTTAAAACAAAACAAAACTAGAAGTAGTGTTTTAGCCCAAAAAATTAGTCCCAACTAATTTCTGCTGCTCTTCTGTTTTTCAAGGCACTTCCTTTCAGGCAGCAGAACAGACTTTAACCTTTTCTGCCTGGAATTCAGCTGCAAGGGTCCTTTCTTGCTCACACCATTTTTTCCCTCAATTTGTTTAATCAATGGATTCATTTTATGTAACAAAACACAATTTGGACTTTCAATCAATCTGACTTAAGTCTCCACTTTCAATTATAAGCAGATAAACAATCATAACCAGTGGAAGTTAGAGGAGGTATTAAAGCCTAATTTGACTAATTTTCTTCCTAAAACAAAAATATTATCTTTTCTAGCTTATCTTGCATTGTAGAAGCATCAACATCTGTAAATCCAGGAAATGTTTTTATGTCAATATTTTAATAACATTAAAATCTTGCCTCATTTTAACAGGATAGATCAGTTTTCCGCTGAATTGTGTTATAAAAAATGTTTCTCAAACATCATGCCAAATGGCTTATTCAAATCTCTACAGAAAGGGCACTGCTCATTGAGAAACAGTGTCAGATCTTTGCTGTCAGAATTATCCACAGGGGACACTTTTGCCATCTCATAACGTTTCCAAACCTTTTGAATCACTTGTGTGCTCTCATAAAGATTTCCCTTGATACCCTGTAAACAAAAGGTCAGATCTGCATTTATCCAGGTTCCACAGTTATGTGAGATTTATCACTGCATTATCTGCAGATACAGCATGGGCAGGGAAGCTGGAGCACTGTATTTCATTTCAAGCAGCCGAGGCCTCCAGCTCTCTTTTTGCCTTTTTTGGTGTTCTTTTTTTTCCCTTCTCCTCTTAGCAGGGCTGAAAACAAGGGTCAACAGAACATTTTGGCTTGTCTTCTGGTTTACCTAAACCATTCAGTCAAAAAAATTAAGCAATAAAATCAGCTTTTCATGTGAAGAAGAACCAGAAAGAGCTTTTGAATATTTTGATAGGTTTGGCTTATGAATAGTTTCAAAGTAAACTAGCTATCTGGAGGTGCATTTTTGGCATAGAAATTAGTCCTGATTATCAAGCACCAAAGGAGCAGTTACAGTTTAAAACATCATAAGTGAGTCTGCAGAAGCTTTACGTAATGTAGTACAGCTATTCTAAATCAAATACCAAAGAAACAATATTTGTTTCCCGTTTGTTTACTTTGGGCATTTGACAGAACTTTCTGTGCAGATTGTTTTCTCTGCAGTGTCAATCCTCTCTGCTGTCTCTGCATTCAGACAGCACCAGGCACAAGGAAAGGATCAGAAGCTATTTTAAAGTTTTTGCTTCCATCCCTTGCTTTGCTTCCTTTAATTAGCTAGGTTCATGTCCACGTTTTCCCTTTAAGCTAGAAATTGCTTGAGCTCTTAGTGTGAGGTTTTAGCAACAGATGGTACACTTTCCTCTGAGTTAATTCTGAACCAGTATCTCAGGGTTGAGATTGCTAGAGGTGCTATCTTTCAGCAGAGATCCTGATTTATAAAATCATTACCAATCCAAACCCTGCTTTAAAGTAAAACTTGTTAAGCTCTGCTGTGGCATTATTCTGTGTCAAACAGCTGCTTCAATGCATCGGGAGAAATATGCTACCGGAATGCTGAAGACACAACAGTGAAATAGGGTATTAAATGAAGAGTTGCTCACTATTTGCTAATGACCAAAATACCCTCTCTCTCAAGCTCTCACACAAACACCCAAGTTTCTGCAAGTTTATGCCAATACCAATGGAACAGCTTCCCTCAACCCAAGGTGAAGGCTAAACTAATAAAATACAATTAGAACAAAGCTGGAAAGAAGGCTAAGACAATTTTGATAAACTTAAAAGGGGAACAGGAGATAGTTCTTGACCAATAAAATTGGGAGAGCAGCATAAAGAATCCATGGAAGCCTGAGAGGGTAACTGGAACCATGAAAGAAAGAAAGCAGAAATGGGAAGGGCACAGAAAACAAGATCACCTAGTCAGGAAAATGCCACAACACCAAGTTGTGAAACTGAGATCTGATGATAGGAAATTCAATAAACTCTAGAAAGATGTTGGGAATTTAGCAGACAGACACAATAAATACATATTTTTAATTTAACATGTTCTTACAATAACTCCAGTATTAGCATCATGGGTCATGAATCTATTAAAAATATGGAAATAAAGGGAAAATGAAAGGAAATTAGCTTGGCTTTCGGTACTCTTGATTCCTTGCATGAAGAGCAAAATTCAATTGAAATGTTTCCTGAGGCAGAGAAAGATTAAAAGAAAATTAATGGTACTCTATGGGCACAAATAACTTTTCATAGAGTTTGTCTGTGGTTATCATAGCTGAAGGCTAAATACAATATTAAGTCTGAGCAAAAGTTCAAACCATATGATATGCAGTTGCTTTTACTTCTTGTTGCCTAAATAAATTCCATTGCACCAATGAGTAAAGAGCTGAAACTGTAAAGAGTCCTACTACTTTGTCCACTGACCAAAGTCTCTACGCTAAGGCATTAAAAGGATGGATAACCTGTTTGGTTAGGGTTTATTCCCCATGCACCCCCGCCCCCCAAGAGATACTGAGGATACTTAATTTACACACATCTTTTACACAGCAGCTTCTGAATGTTCCCAAAGGAAATCTCATTCGCCCTTCAGCTACTGTCGTTTGAGCATATTGACCTTTATCCTTATTTATGCCCAATACTTTCAAACTAGCATAATGTTGTGCAGAATTTATTTTGTAAGGGATCCTTAAATCTGTCTGCCGGTAGCACAGTTGTCTACAGCAACTTAAAATCAAAATTCAACCACTTATTCCTATTAATTAGACTTGTGGAACAACTGGGAACTATTAAAACATGTATGGCATGATGAATAATCTTTGTGCTAAACATTATTCTCTGGTCTTCTCTACTCCTTTCAACTAAAAATTCACCATGTCATCCCTACTCTAATCAGCAGTTCTCTTCCCTTCATGCCTCTCCCTCCCCTGATCTTAAATCCTGTAATTCATCTACTATCTAAAATTCAGCCTGTATTCTGTATGACATATTCAGGAGTAATTCCCAATAAAATACACAGGGGAAAATACATATATTGTTGGTTGTAATTAGCATGGACTTGACTGTCAGCTTTCTCCCTCTCCTGCAGGGCCTAATATTTTTCTAATAGTAACAAATCTCTGTATTCATTGATATTTTGTGACACAAATTGTTAAAATAGCTATATTCATATTCTTGGTATAAAAGTGTACAAAAGAGAACAATCCAACCGCTGCTAAAAACACAGACTACAAAAACATTAGAGTTACTTTACAAAACCAGGAGGGATTCACATGTGCTTCTTTTGCTCAGCTCTTGTGCCCCTTCTCCCTTGACTATGAAAAGCAGGGAGGGTTTTTCTGACCCTGAAGCTCCTGGCCTAGGAGGACAGGATGAGGAACACACCATCTGTCTGACTGCTCGTTCCCATAGGAGGAGAGCAGGGCACACAGGCTGGAAGAGAGCTACAAATCACTGTAAGAAGTTCTCCACTCAGGCAAAGCAGAACAGGGGTTGCATGGCAGTGCACACCTGTCCTGCAAGCTACACACAACCTCCAAAGCACTGAATTATCTGCTCATGTTGAACAGCGATGTTTTATCATAAGCAATTTGGTCCAGAATGAGTTCATTAAGTTTTCTCCAAAGGCGTTTACAAGATGAATAGGCCAATGGTTTCTTAAATCAGCACTTATAGTTTATGTACTTATACTTGCTTTTAAATTCTCTACCATAGCCTGGACTCCAGTCTGACCATTTTTCATTTAAAATGCAAACCCTCTGGGGAACAAATAAATAAATAAAAAAAGAAAAAAATCAGAAAATGTGGCACAAAATACTTATGAATATTTTCCCCAAATCAAGTTCAGCTTTGATCTCTCTGTTTATGCCTCTATTTTATTTCCTAGCTATGTACAAATTGCTTGATGATATACTTCAAACACAGAACTGCATTTGTGGAGCACCAGACAACACACCAGTCCCATTTCACAGAAGTACTTAAGGGCCATCACAGTATGAAATCTTAAAATTAAAGGGTTTTCACTCCTTTTCTGCAAACTGTATCATAGCACTGCTGAACAAGGCTGTGATCCTCTTCAGAAGATCTCCCTAGAAACCAAATGTTTGCTGAGGTTTTAAATTGTGCTTATTGTATCATACTAAAGATACCATGCTGTGAGAAATGTATAATGCACTTGATGTGTGTGCTTGTCCCCTGGCATCTGCCGACTGCATCAGGATCCCTAAGTGCTTTCTAAATAGCATTTCCTTTGAAAATAGAATCAAGAAATAAAAAAAAAAAAAATACGTATCTTAACTCATCATTTGGGATTAAACAGATTACAGAATATTTTTGTTTAGCTCTGATTTCCTTTAAAGACAATAGGATCAACTCCTGTTGCCCTCTTTAGAGCTAGAAGACAATCAGAAGGATGAGAATTTTTCACTCAATAAGATACCTATTTTGGACAGGAATTTATTTCATTCAAGAAACCTTTCAACTGGCAAGTTTTGACTTCTCTTCCATCCTGAGGGTTTAGGTTAGCATTGACAGTGTCCAGCTTATGGTCAGTACAATACAATGTACTCGACAGAAGTGAGAAGCTGCCTGGAATTGAGGGCGATTTATACTATCCAATGAACTGTGCATGATGCAGTAAAGAGACCTCAAATCTCTTCTTTCAAAGGCAACAGGGTGTGCATCAATAGTGCCTACCATGGATAGTAACAGCCTGTTTTAAAATAGTTTCCTTTTTTTGAAATGGAAATACAGCAATAGAGTAATGAAGGTGAACAAACCAACATCAGCCAAGATTATTTCAGTCAGCTAGAAAAGATCTCTCAAAGTTATAGAGTTAAAAACTCTTATTGGTGGAAGTGGATGATACTTGTTCACTTTAAAATAAGGTCTACTTATTTTAATAACAGATAATCACAGTAGTCTGGAAACATATTAGTGTAGAATATCTTACATAGTTTTTCCTTGCGTATGGAAAACTACTTAAGAATGAGCACAGCTTCACACACCTCTCCACCAAAATCTTAAAAGCAGATTTCTCACTTTGAACATTGGGCTGCTTACCAGCCAGCTTTTGCCAGGAAAACCTTTCCAGTTCTTTGTGGGAGCTCTCTCAAGACAATTTTGGCCTCAGTAATATGTGCAACAAACTTATTTACTGTGCATACAGTGCTGGCCCAATCCTAAATGTCTCCAACCCTGGAATGAACATCTCGTTCAACTGGTGTTTCCAGAACTTAAATAGAAATACATAAGAAAATACATTAGATTAAGCCATAAAAACTTTTTCTCAAACTTCATATGCTTTGAATCCAACCTTGACTTAAATTTAGTTATTCTCCCAAAAATTATTTTGCCCTTTCCCAGACTGACAAACAACATGAGAGACGAGAGCGTTAGGAACTACAGCAAAGCAAAGAGGAATGACACATCCTACATCAAGGAGAACATGTTGGAGAATGTCTCCAGATGTTTGGATAGTGCACAAGCCACATTTAGGCTGCACAGGACAGTCAAGCTCAGCTCTTTGAAATCAATCTCACCTTTCATGTGACAAGGCCTCACTTCTGAAGGTACCTAAGTACTTTGCTCCCAACAAAATCACTAATCACGGTAGTGCTCAAAAGGCCTTTGCGGATGTTTGTGGTTGCTAGCAATCTACCAGGGTAAGCATATCGACTTCTTGCTGAGGATGTGAAATAGGGCAACCATCAAGATGGAATCCACAAATGGCAGGTTTCTAAATACAAAGTTACTTCCAGGGAAAACAGGGAGGCATTAGCCTGAGCCCTAAGAACTCATAACCAAAAGTTGTTAGGACATGCACCCAGAATGGGAGAAAACGCTGTGATTTCCCTGTTCAGAGTCAGGAGACTTGATTCTCCTGGCAGGGTGCTCTAATTAGCAAGCTGTCCCCTATTGTGGAGTGAGAAGCTTTAATCTTTCCCACTGAAGCTGTCTGAGTTTTTGGAGAATGGGAACACTGCAGCATTACACCTGAGACGCATTAAAGCACAAACCACACATCTCACTTCCCATCCAGGCATGTTCTCAACAGCTATAGTCATGGAATCACAGAATCAGAACAGTTTTGGTTGAAAGGGACCTTTTACAGTCGTCTCATCTGACCCTCCTACCGCAAAAGCAGAGAAATCTTGAAGTAGATGAGGCTGTAGAGAGCCCCGACTGACAGGACCTTAAACGTTTCCAGGGATGAGGCACCTACCATCTCTCTGGGAAACATGCTCCAGTGTTTCAAAACCCTTACTGTAAATTATTTTTTCCTTTCTGAAAATCCACAAATTTTCTGTAGTGGTCAAGTAAGTCTAAAATGCTATGAAAAATCCAACTGCTTCAACAAAGGGACTGGTTGGGAGCATCAGAAACACCCAATAAGCTGGTGGGCAGATCACCTTCTGGAAGGTAGTGATGGGCAGTCTCACCTCTTCAAACAGAAAGGTGCGCAAATATTTGGCTTCCTGAATTCGGAGTGATAGCTCTATTTCCTGGAAGAAGTAGCAGAAGAATGTGAAAAAAGGAGTTTTGATCCAATGCACGCGCTGCAAAACCACTGCAGTAGGTGTTGCAAGAGAAACTGAGAAACAATGCCAAATCCATGGAGCATGAAAAAGAGGAAGAATGAGATTATGCATCCATGCCACAATATCTAATATGTACATCACCACCCAGAAAATAGCAACATCTGAAGAAGTTTTACAGGATAAACCTTGCATTCAGATGACCAAAGAAGCTCTTAAACATATTTTGCCTTTTGTGGATCTTTCTTATGGTTTAGATCTCGCATAAGATTTTACCCTAAGTGTATGTCTACTGGCTACTGTACATAAGCAAAGCTGTTAAGTCCTTGGTAACTAATGATATGAATCTGTGAATTTTTCAGGTGAGGACTGATTAGCCAAGGATATAAGAATCGTTTGAGTTCTTTCAATTGAAGATAAAAGGAGACACTTGCATTCATTACATTGATGCATAAATGCCAGCGACCCTTTGCGTTTAATAAGACAACATACGTACTACATACATGTCCACAAAAGCAAAAGATTTTCATTTTGGAGCCCTTCTGACAAGTCTGAAGTTATGCAGGCACACGCATGATTGTATGATCATGGTCCTGGGAAAACTATAACAAACAAGTATTAACAACTAACATGTCTCTTAAATAATAAGCAAACATCTCGTATGTAGTGATGAAAACTTTCAAAGATCACCTCATGTCCTAATGTTTTTGCTCTGCTTTTCCTTTTTTGCATTATTTGCTTTCTTTTTCCGTGCCAAGGTACAGCACTTCAATACTGAAACTTGTTTTGCAGTTTGACATCTCAGGAGTCACTTTCAAACTCGAACTCCTTTAATTGTTACTCGACACTGTGGGAACCAACCTGGCTTGCAAAGGAGGCCAGGTGAATCCCCAAGGTTCAGTGTTCTGTTTCATTTCTACACCCGGTCACTAACTGTGAGACCATTTGTCAGCAGCAGTCTTTTAAACCTTCAAATAATTAGTTCTCTCAAAGATAGGCAGAGACTGTAGAAAGAACATGATATGGAAGATTATCACAAAAAAAAGAAAAAGTCTAACCCAACAACCCACACTTCTGCAATGTGCCCTACTTGGAAACAATTGAAGAAAACTTTGTCAGCTAAGTTTGTACCTTTATACACTCATATTTCAATTAAAAGCACTGCAAGAGAAAGAAAAAAATGTTCAGAACTGAGTGGGATGGGAACAAAGGAAAAACACAAATAAATTCAGTAATTAAAATTGGTTGTAAACAAAAGAGAATCATCTGTCTGTGTAATTTTCTAATTAAACATTCTGTACAGGTCCACAATAGTATTTTCACAGATCACTTTGAAGAAATGGTAACATAAAGAAACATATTTAAAAGCATCTTTAAAAAACTTCTGCTTTTTTAAAAAATAAAAGAGTGGCAACATTGTCCCATTCTCTCCATCGGTGGTGTATTTGTTCATTGCTTTCTGGTTCCTGATCAATATTCTCAATATTCATTTATGGCAAAGAAGAAACACAGCTTTTCCAAAATCATAGCATAGCTGGAATTGAGATCTCATACCTGTAACTCAGTCTCCTGCTTCTGAAGAAAGAGGTCTTTAATGACACTAGCCACTGAACTGAGTATATCTCAATGGTAAGCAAAAGAAAAAGTAGGACTAGGGATAACAAGAACAAACAATTCACTAGATGACTTTTACATCTTAGAAATTACCTGTGGGACTTGGGAGCTGTGGCTGGATTTTATCATCCACTAAGAGACTGCAGATGGGAAAAAGGGCCTACAAATGCTGCCAGAAGCTGGAGGGTGTTCTTCAGAACCGACTCTTTCACTTGTTTGCTTGCTAACGCTTATTTCAGATGTAAAGCTGGGCCCAGCATCTTTTAAGAGACTCTTAGAAGATATTCCTC